>VXBX01005895.1:439874-473857 GCA_013400415.1 Scytalopus superciliaris | reverse complement strand
GCCCTCCAGCCAGCTCTTAACCCAGCAGAGAGCGCACCTATCCAGGCCATGGGCTACCAGCTTTTCCAGGAGTATATTATGGGATACAGTGTCGAAGGCTTTGCTGAAGTCTAGATAGACCACATCCACAGCCCTACCCTCATCCACCAGGTGGGTCACCTGATCATAAAAGGAGATCAGGTTGGTCAGACAGGACCTGCCTCTCCTAAACCCATGCTGGCTGGGTCTGATCCCTTGTCCATCCTGAAGGTGTTCTGTGATTGCACTCAGGATGATCTGCTCCATAACCCTGCCAGGCACTGAGGTCAGGCTGACAGGCCTGTAGTTTCCAGGGTCAGCCCTGCAGCCCTTTTTGTAGACTGGGGTGACATTTGCCAATTTCCAATCATACAGGACCTCCCCAGTGAGCCAGGACTGTTGGTAGATGATGGAGAGTGGCTTGGCAAGCTCTTCCGCAAGCTCCCTCATCACCCTGGGAAGTCCATCTACTGATCCCAGCAGCTTTGGTGGAAGTCTTCTCCAACTTTTCTCGCTTTCCCCAACCTACTTTTATACTATTTCTTTAAGTTTGGGTGGAGTTTGAGTAACTTTAGTGATAAATACTTTTTATTTCTTGTTGGTGTAAAGTTCTCTCACCACACCTAATGGGAGGAGAGTGGACGTGGCTTGGCACCTGAGGAGGCGCTGTGACATGATTGTTAGTTCAGCAGCAGAACACCTTGATTCTCCCTTAGCTGACAGGTACTATACAGTCTCAGTACCACAGTGTTCCCTCATTCTGCTGGGATTTGAACGGAGGGGACCACATAGTCTCCACTTCGTTCCACACTCCATCTGTTCCTCTGAGCAGATAATTACCTTGCATGGAGAGCATGTTGACCTCAGTCCATCCACGGAGTTGCAGCTGCTTTTACCCTAGAATACTTAGTCTCCTCTAGATTTAACCCTATCCACCCCCACTCCTTCACTCCCCCTTCCCCCGTTACCTGTGGGGTATTTTTCTGTTGCATAGTCAAAAATAACTGAATATCAGGGTTATATATGAAATACTATCTTTTTTTTTACAGAGTTTTCTATTTTTTCTATTCTGTATTTTAAACTGTATTTGTTTTTCTGTATAAATCACCTAAAAGCAGTATGATATTAATGTGGAAGTACAATTTAGAAAGGATAGGAATATTTATTTCATTTGTCTGATACTTGAACTCTTTTTTTCCTTAACACAGGTACAGCCAATGTTATGTATATAATGAGTGTGCATCTAACTTAAATATGAACCAGAAAGTTTCTGGCTTTGTGACTTGTAAGAATGTAATCTGAATGATCAGTATTCTTACCTTTTTATCTCTTTAATTTACTTTTATTACCAGAGTGGTTGCTTTGTTGCAATAAAAAGTTTAGGAATAATTTAATCTCTTCTTTTACCTGAACATCTTTAACAATTACTTCCTTAGTAACAATTTGCTTCCTTACAAATCAGTTGATAGCAGTAGATACAAATGGAAATCACTAATCTTTGCATAATGCATGCTGAGTTTGAAGTGTATCCAGAAAGTATCTTACTTAAATATATTGGTCAAGAGAAAAATCTTTGAAAACTACTCTGACTGAGGTTTGAATTCAATAAAACAAGAAGTAGCTGTCCCATTTCTACAAGTTAACAGTGAAGATGTTTCTTTCCAAAATCTTCATTCAGGTTTTAACTTCATATATTTTTCATGTCTTTACACTTTGCCCTAATTATCCTGCTTTCATATAAAATGAATGGGTAAACAGTTAACATTAATAGCAATGTAGATCAAAACATGTAGAGCAGATGCAATAGTGCTTGTTGCAAATAATCATCGTCTGGATGATTGTATTCAAACTTCCCTATTTCTTGCCTGCCATGTAAGTCCATTGAACAGGCCTGCGCTTGAATAGGGCTTTTGTTGGGTTTTTGGTTTGGGAGGTTTTTTGTTTATTTGCATGTTTGTGTTTTGTTTAGGGTTGGTCTTTTTTTTTTTTTTTTTCAGATTTTAAAATTTTTTTCATTACTTTCTCTCCTAACTCTGTAGATTGAAAATTAAAAAAAAAAATCTCAAAACAGATATCTTAAATGTTTAGCTTACAGATATCTGATTTATATGAGATTTTCAGGGTCCTGTGACAGAAATGACCAAGTGTTTCTGACTTCAGACATTGCACCCTTGGGTTTCACTTTCTCTTTGTGTACAGACATACTCACATTTCTGTATGGTCTTCCACCATATTTTTTACTGTCCTCCTGAGAGCAAATGGAGGAGGACAGTATGTGCACTCTGGCAGAGTGCAGTGCTAATGTAGTTAGACTGTTTCCGGTGGTGTGTGAGGTAGTTCTTTGAAGTCACTTTTTGGGGTTTTTTTGTTTGTTTGTTTGTTTGGGCTTGTGCAGGTTTTTTGTTTATTTGGTTTTTAGGGTTTTTTGTTTGGTTTTGTTGTTTTTTTTTTTTTTAATCACAGATATTTATAAAGCTAAAACACCTTTGGGGGTTTGTTCCTATTTCACTTGCAGAACTCTAACTCAGACATACAGCAGGAAATTTAAACCTACACTTACTACTTTTTTTTCCTAGCTAGTATTTTCTTTCTTCCTCCTTCCAAGTCTACTTCTGACAACCTTACAGACAATTTTTCAGTCAGGAAAGACCACAATGCCTTTCCAAAAGATTTTTGCAGGATTCTGATCACGTGAAGTAGTCCTGGAATTTCTGTGAATCAATACACTTAGTTCCTCTGTGCAGCATTACTAATTCCCTAAATTCACTGAAATCTAACCACTTTCAACCCAGGAACATTTGTTATAGAAATCCTTCTTTATACATATAATTAATTTTAATTGACTGATTTAAGGTTATTTTTTATCAAATCCTTACAAGAATATCCACATCAGTATAAACTTAGCACCACTTCTTTTTGATTCATAATGACTTAGCAAGAGAATCTGCCAGCTGTCGTAAATCTGAATAGCCAAGGCTATTCAATACTAATACCATTATTAGTTACATTTCTTCTCCAATGCTCTATTTAAGAAGTTAAATACTTCTGTAATGATACTGTTCTCAATTCACCATCTGTTGAATGATGATAGGTCTTTATACAACACTTACAGCAAAACTAATATTGATGTCTTCTATGGTGATTTAAAAATTGCTGTTTCTTGAGAAATCAGCTCTACAGTTTCACAAACACATCTCTAGAAAGATAAGAGTGAGAAAACAGCCTAGAACCTTTGAGAAGATTGTAAACAAATCAGACAGTATAGTAGAAAATGTAAATAGGGAACTGCTGGTGAAAATATCTAAAAGACAACCTAAACCCCAAAGAAACCTAGTAGGATTATCCAAAGACCCAGTCACAGAGAACTAGGAATCAAGTTCTTGTAACAGCAGATTGGAGACTTCAGGTTAAATATGTTAGAAAGGAAATGAGAGATGATCAGATTCTTAACATAATGGTATTTTTTATTCAGTCTCTGTCAGGCAGACAGTAATTTTTTTTGAGATCTGGCAACATTAACTGGGTAAATGAACAATAGTGCTTGGGTGAGCAATGAACTCATTCTCCATAGGGACTGATACACTGTTCAAGGGTATTTTCCCAGTTCATTTCTTTGTGTGCTCACAGACTTAAATGAGAGAGAAGGTGTCTAGAGTCCCAGAAAATCTGCACCCAAGTGCAAAGGCTCATTTTGGGATGGGACTTCCCAAATGTCTAAGTTGTGGAGGGCTTTTACTGTTGTTGCAACTGACAAAAAGAGTATCAAAATGGCTGTGATGTGTCTGGCTCAATGGATGAGAGCAGACTCCCAAAAGAAAACAGTAAAATCTCCTTCATTACCTTTTTCTATTTTGTCCCCAAAAGATTGCCCGCTATCCACATCTTCTATGTCCTGATGCTTCCAAAGCTGGTAGGTAGGTGAAAGGAAAAGAAATATTTAACAGGAGCATCAGCTGGAATGAGTGATAAAGGAACATCCATATTTTCCAGAGCTAAATCTTTTGAGATCAAAATTCCTGAAACAAGCTAATTTATCTTCAAAAGATGCATAAAACATAAGCCTGTACTATTTTCAGGATTCAACCTCTATGTCAGACATAGATTTCTTAACCTGCTGTGATAAAGCAATTACCTCAAGCTTTGAAGTCAGCTATAGTGGAAAATATTTAAGGATTCCATAGTCTGGTGGAGACATCTGGCTGGAAAACAGAAATTAGTGCGAATTTATTGCATTAACCTAACACATATTTGAACCAACAGCCTCAACAAAAAACCTGATACTTTTTAAAGCTGAAAATATATTTTATAAAACAGAATGTCTGTAAATACAGTGGATGTTTAGACCATAAAAATAAATCACAGTTTAAACTATTCACTTCTTTTGAATTGTCTGAATCACTTTCTCTGAGGCAACAAAGCCACTGAGAATAACTCTTCAGTAGAATGCAAATAATAGTTTTTCAATTTGTCTGTTACCTGTTGCGTTGGGTCTGGCTGGGATGGAGTTAATTTTTCCTGTAGCAGCCCTCACCAGGAGGCTGGCAGTGGAAAAGATCCTGAGAGGGGACACAGCCAGGACAGCTGACCCCAGCTGGCCAAAGGGGTATTCTATACCATTTGGTGTCTGCTCAGTTGCTGAAAAGCTAAGAGAAGGGAAGAGGGTGGAGGGAAGGGGAGGGGGCATTTGCTATTATAATTGTCTTCCAGAACAACTGTTAAGTGCACTGAAGCCCCGCTTCCAGGGCAGTGACTGGACACCAGCTGTTGATGGGAAGTAGAGACTAATCTCTTGTGCTTTTTTGCTTCCACACATGGCCTTTGCTTTGGCTTTATTAATCTACCTTTAACTTGAACCACAAGGTTCTTCCGGAGTTACTTTCTCCTCTGTTCTGTCCTGCTGAGAAGGGTAGTGATAAAGAGTCTTAGTGGTCCATCCAAGATCAACCTACCACAGTCCTTTTTTGCTCCTGAACAGGGACATGAGAAATTGGAGAGAAGGCAGACGTAAGGAGCAGAAAATATTTGGCTTGTATGGCAAGAGTTTGGTAGCAAGGTGGCTACAGGGGTGGCTTCTGTGAAAAGCTACTTGAAGCTTCCCCTGTGTCTGATAGAGCCAATGCTAGCAGGTCCAAGACAGACCCACTGCTGGCCAAGGCTGAGCCCATCAGTGATGCTGGGATGACATATTTAACAAGGGGGAAAAAACTCTTGCATTTCACAGACACAGGGAGGAGTGAGAATAAGTGAGAACAGCCTTGCACACATCAAGGTCAGTGGAAAATGTCAGGGAGGAGGAGCTCCAGGTGCTGGAGCAGATTCCCCTGCAGCTTGTGGTACAGACCATGATGAGACAGGCTGTCCCTCTGCAGCCCATGGAGATCCATGGTGGAGCAGAGACCCATTTCATTATTCTACTCTGATTTTACTGGCAGTAAATTAAACTTATTTCCCCAAGTCAAGTCTTCTTTGCCGGTGACAGTAACTGGTAAGTGATTTCCCCCTGTCCACAGGGATTAATATAGGACAATAATAAATAAGTGTCAATAGAGTAATAAAAAGGTGTCATTTTTTTTCCATGATGTTCATAACAGTGGTAGTTACAAGAGAGGTGCACAGAGCAGCAACTATGAAAGAATTTCCATTTTCTCTTTGCATTGACCTTGAAAGATGATGAATGATTTCTAAAAAGCATTATAGACATTTAAAATAAATGTTAATCACTTCCAAAAATCTATACCTTCTTATGAAATGACTAATGTGTTTCCTTGAAATTAAAACTTTTGGCTCTCAATGACTTTAATTTTTAACTGTGTGTATATATTGTCTGCTATTAGTCTAAGTGATTCAGATGCTACTGCCAAGCTGAAAAATACAAATAATCTAATATAATTTGACCTTTTAAATGCAACATTCATTTTTAGATTAAGAAGATTTGTGTTTTCATCAACTGTAGAGGCACCATGTTATAAATTTCTGGCCTTTGGAATAAAATGGTATTCCTCTGATTATTGGGAAGACCAGAAACAAAAAACAGTGGCAAGGTATTTAGGGGCTAGCAAATTGACATTTGGTTTAAACTAAAACTGTAGGTTTTGACTCTGCAGTAATTTTTAATGAGAAATTGTATTTAAACACTCTGTATTGGCACTGCTATTTAACATTTATATTTTCCCTTCACCTGACATCTGAGTTCTGTGTACCTGCTTTGACAATATAAATTGTATATTTGCATTTCTGTAAAGTACAGAACCAGTATGAAAATAAGAAAGCAGATAAAGAATAGGGACAAGGAGATGAACCCAGGATGGTTTAGTACTGTAGGCTTGCTTACATGATTAGCTGATCCTTCAGTATGAAAATCCTTTTGCCACGAGAAAGGATTGTGAGGGCTAAGATGGTTGACTGAAATTTTCCAGTATACACTGAGTCCTTTTTTCCCTTAAATGTTTTGCATTCATTTCCCTAACTTAAATGATTCTCTCCAGTGAAGAGTAGACACTTTTTTGTAGTAGAGGAATGAATATGTATGGTGTGATGGTCAGTATATATGTATCAGTGATGATACAAAAAACTGTTACTGTCTAACGTGGAGGTAATACCTCACAGAATAAGAGGTGAAGAGAGAGAAGCTTGAAGTGTACGTAAAGACCAGAATTCAGGGAAGGTTTTTGACAAGCCTTTTACATATTTTACTGTGTTCACTTTGTTAAAAGGCAGGTTTTCAGGGAACATCTCAATAGTGCTAATGAAGTCCAGTCCCTTGTATAATTGATTGAGAAAAACGCAAGCTCCTGCTTTGAATCATTCTCTGGAAGAACCTAACTTTATAGACTAAATTAGCAGCTGAGAAGCCTTTGTCTCTCTTCATTGACTATTAGAGAAGAAATGAAGATCAGTGTCTCTAAGCACAAATTAATTCTTAAGAAGACCTTTCACTTAATTGAATCATATGTCTAGATGATGTCACATCACAAGATAGTTCTTCAGTGTTTCCCTAATGCAGACAACCCTGTGTGACAGCTGGTTCCATGGCAGAACTGCAAAGGCAGAGGGTGAAGAGTAAAGGTAGCTGGCTTTATGATGGGTAGAAAAGAAAGGGAAAACACAGGATACTTCAGAGTGATGAGAACAACAGAGTGCATTGGAACACAACATAGAGAAACACAGGAATTTTCTTCCCTTCAATTGTCAAGTCTTTCTGTAATTTTATTCCAGTTGTGTTGAGAGAAACAGGACTGTGAAAATATTTTTTCTAAATAACCAATATTGTACTGAAAAAATGCACAATTTCTATTTCCAGAAGATCCAATGAAATGTAAATTAATTGCATAGGTTTATCACAAATATTTTCAAGACAGCTGATAAATTTACATTCAACAAGATTTTTATGGAGCTACTTGAAAGTTTTCCTTCATCTTTGGAAAGATTAAAAAGCTCTGCTTTAGACACTGTTTTTGTCTGAGACAGCGGGAATCGGATACATTTCCAGTCAGTGATACAGATATTTGGGAATGCACTGAAAGCGCATTCCATTGCACAGAGAGGTGAAAGCTGCTTTCAGTTTTTTTCTAGTGGCCCTCAATTCTGCATTTATATGAAAATACAGAGATGAATGTCCATAACCAGTTTTCTTAATCACCTGTGTCTCTGAGACAGATACAAAGCTTTTTATATGTATTTTACCCTGTCAAGACTCACTAATTACTTACTTTCAGAAAATAAGGATTTCATAACAGCAAGGCCATTTGCATTAAAGTGTTTGTACTTGGTTATATATCCTCTAGGCAAGTTTTAACATATAACAAATTCACCAGGTCACTGTATCCATGATTCACCAACTAAAATGTCTGTCCTATGGAACTGTATCATTACTGGCAAAATTTGGAAAGTTTTGCTTGCCAGATACCCTAACCAGACAGGTTACAGTCCCATGTCCCACAATATCATGCTATAGTTTCTTGCCACCTGCTGCAGGAAGCAGAAGCAAAATGTCAAGCCCAGAACACTCAAGGATCCTGTTTTAGACTCATGGTTCTGCATCAGCTAGGACTCCCCCCTGCCCAGAAGCAAGCTTCTCTTTCTCACTGGCAGCAGGATTGTATTCTGACATCCTGAAGTGCTCCTATTTGCACGTTTTTGCTCAGTTCTATTAGCAAGGTCATTTTGTGTCAACAGAATAAACTCTTACAATACAAATTGTATTGTATTCTGTTCAGAACACAGTTAAACCTTCTTAAATACCTACCTCTTAATAGCACAGGAGGTATATACATTACAAAATTATGATGTATATCCTTTTGATATCATCTAATAAATGCCCAAGTAAATCCCACTTCAGCCTTTAAATGTATAAAGGATATCGTTAATGGTGCTAAAAGTTAATTACAATTATTACATTGGTGTGGGACTTTTTATATTATGCAGCTCTTTATGTTCCTCAATACATTTCTGATTTGCTTCTAGTAAGTAGGAAAAGCTTTGCAGCAAGCTAGAAAAAGATGATCTTAAAATTAAAGTTGTGGCTGGAATACAAACCCAGACATGATTATGTTCTAAAACTGTTCTTTAAATGAGGGGTGTGGGATGTGTATGTCTGTGTTATTTAGTCCAACAGTAAAGATGCTCTTAAAAAATTTGAACTGAAAATTTCAGTTGTTAGTAATGATACTTATGACAGTATCATGACATTTATTAATGTCTCAATTTGACTGGAATTGAACTGGAGTATGTAACAATGGGTAATGTTGGGAAGACTTGTACACCAAAAATAGTATTCTCCTAAAGAGATAATGTTCATGATTAACTGATTAACTAAGAACAATTAATTGAAATGTAGCACAATGACATTTTCTCAATTTATTAGTGAACATTGACTTGTTTAGCTGTTTCAAACATCTAATGACTAGTAAGTTTCTAAGAAATTAAATAGCATTTGAAAAAAGAAAGTAATTTTTGGACTATGAAAAGAAAAAAATGGCCTAAATGCTCATTTCCCTGATAAAGAAGATACTCATTGAAGTCTAGATAAGTTTGTAAGAGTGTAAGTGGGAAAAAATAAGACAATAATATCACAAATAATGTATATGGAAAGGAAAAATATAATGTGATATTTTATTCTTGTCTATTTTATCAGCTACATCCCTAAGTCAAAACAAGAGCTGTGACAATGAACATATTAAAAGCAGCAGTCTGTACCATTTGTAAATTCAAATGTTAACGTTTATATTAAAGATGATCACTTTAATTCTAAATATTAAATTTTAACAAACTTTAAAAATACTGTCTATCAAAGCTCCTTCTGGACTGTCTTCTTTTTTCACAGCAACCACAAGGCAATTTTTAAGAATTTATCAGCACAAAAGAAAATAAATACAATAAAACCTGAACACGTCTCAGTGGATATGACTAAAAGTTAAGCTAATACAACAAATATTGCACTGAACTAAGCACAAATTCAAGTGGTTACATGATAGAAACACTTGGAAATATGCCCAAGAAGTAATTCAGTTATGTTTCAGTCTCTATTTAACTATTCTTGACAATTGTGAAAATGCCGTCCCGAGCATGAGCTTGTTACCTGGTGCATAACATCAATTCCCACACCAAGGACAGGTATTTCTACTTTGTATTCTACTTTGCACCAAGTAGGGAGCTATGTGGTGACCCACAAATGGACAGCTCACCTATCATCAAAACCTTAAACTATTTATACATTTTAGCAAACAAAGGCATCATCATTTATTGGTTACAGAGTACATAACTTTTTTATTAAGTAGTACTCAGACCCCTGTTTGCCAGTTATAGCTCTCATTTCTCATGCTGTTTAGTCCATGTGCGTAATTCTTCCCTCCATTTGAGTATAAAGACAATTTTGGGTTAGTGGTCAATGAGTCTTGGTTGCAAATTCCCACTGGGGGAATTACTTTTCCCCCAGTTACTGATCAGCTCCACACTGTACCACATACTCCTGGTGACCCTTGTTTAGACAGCCTGTTCATCTTGGGACTGTCTTCGCTTTTCCTTAAAACAAAAGATTAGCCAAGCATACAGCCTTTGCAATGCAATTGCTTAATCATAACTATCCAGCTATAGCTACTGATTAACAACTAGAAAAAAAAATTGCAAAGTTTCATTCAAATCTTGAGGGGCTCAAGTTTTGAGGGGTTCAAACATTCAGGAGCTTGATATCATAAATACTCCCTCTGGTATTACTGTTGGGTATCATTTTTCATACAACTGGAGTCCACAACAGTCAACAATCAGTACTCTTGATGACCTGAAGATAAACCATTTGCAAGCAACCATTCCATGCACATCAAATAACAAAGTTCTTACAAAAAAAGTCAATAATGGCACAAACCTCTTCATTCTCTTCTCCAAGCCACGATTCAACATATGCTAATATAAATGTCAAAATCAGGTGGATGCATTTTAAAAGTGTTCACCTTCAACTTAGAAATCCAAAATTAACAAAGATATTTCTCATTCTGTGTGAGTTTGAAACAAGTTATGTTTAGGCTGTTTCTGTTGATGAGTATCTACCAACAAAGAGGCTTTCTTAGGATAAGTCTCACTTAAATTTAGACACCTGAAGTGGTTTGCAATGTTTACGTTATAGTTAATAGAGATAAATAGGCATCTTGAATCAGATGCATTATGTATGAAGACAGTCTGGACAAATAATCAAATGCAGGCATCCTAATTCACTTATTTGAATCCTAAAATACATTCCTAATTTCAGATACAATGTTTGCAGTGACAACCAGATATGTCTCTTTTCCTTTCTCTCCCCTCGCAGTTCTTATTCATCACTATTTTCATTATTATGAAGATACTTTGCAGTCCTATTAAGAGTGATTAAATACTAGTTTAAGTAGATAACCAACGTCTGCTAAGACAGATTACTGTATTAAAGAAAAAATTAATTTTAGCCATCTCAAAAAACTGGGACATAATACAGAATAAAACCCAGGGCAGTCATCAAGGTCACGTTCAGAGTGAAATGTATCAGATCAGGCATGAGCAGAAATAACTACACAAAAATACTCTGAGTAAAAGCAAAAAACACAGACATAGGGGTAACTTATGACTCAACACAGGCAGAGCAAGACTATGCTTTAAGAGTTTCTTTCTTGACCTTAAGTGATGTCTTGCCTCTGTTTAAATTATATAGAAAGAAAGAACATTTACTTCATTATAGGAGGGAATTATTTTTTTTTTATGCTAACAATAACGCTTCTACTGAGAAATAATCAATTACTTCAGTTGTCTACGTAGATTGCAAGTATTTTCTTTCTCTCTGACTAATGAAAGTTCCATTTTTCTTTCTTTTTTTATGCCTTCTTATATCATCTGATCCATTTCTTTAATGATGCTAAAATTGTGAGACATATTGTCCCCTCTGACATACAAGTGGCTCCCAAAGAAAACTAATGATCCTTATTCTGTGTTTCAAAAGGAAGCACCAAATGATGGGTAAGAATTGGTGCACCATGAAACTGGACTGAACTTTTCGTTGCTCATAATCCTTGTGTGCATTAATAACACTACCAATGGACACTTTGATCTTATAAAGGCTGGCTCTAGGGGCTAACACAAGCTGCACAGACAGAATCCTCCTTGATTCTAATGGTCAAAAGAAAAGGGTTGTATCACAGAGAATGCACAAGAAAGTCAACTCCCAACTGATCAGCTAGGGGTCACTGGCAGGTCTTTTTCTCTCAGTATGACTGAGCCCTCTTCAAGGGATGAAAACTTCTGCAGAGAGAAGATACAAGATCATAGAATCATTTACACTGAGAAATACCCCCAAGATCATTGAGTCCAACTATCAACATAACACTGCCAAGTCTGCCCTGAAACCATGTCCCCAAGAGTCACATCTATGTGTCTTTTAAATACCTCCATGGGTGGTGACTCCACCACTTCCCTGGGCAGTCTGTTCTAATGCTTAACAAACCTTACAGCGAAGAAAATTTTCCTAATATCGAATATAAACCTCCCTTGGTGCAACTTGAGGCTGTTTTCTCTCATCCTATCCATTGTTACTTGGGAGAACAGACCTACCTATAACCTCCTTTCAGGTAGTTACAAAGAGAGATAGCATCTCTCCTCAGCCTCCTTTTCTGCAGGGAATTTTTGGAATTCATCATTGCGGTCCTGAAGGGACGTGGGGGTGGAAAGAAGGGGACACGCTCCTTGGGGAGTGCAGCAGAAAAGGTGCAAGCCAAAAAGAGAGAGAGAGAGCTTTATTCAAACTGGTACAACTTAAATAGGGTCGGGGGGCTGGGTTCTGACCCCAGGAGCACCCTGGGAAGGTTTTGGAGAAGGGTCTGGACCGGCCTCAGCCATACAAGGCAAGATCCTTCAAAACTGGGAACACAGAGGAAAGTATATACCACGTAAGGAAATGGTACCCTGCTGCAGGCAGGGACCAATCAGGGATGGGTTACACGCTGTGAGGGATGGAAAATTCCGGCAGGGACACACAGTGAAACAAAGGAAAAGACATATAGAATGATAAAATCCTCAAACTGGGCACAGACCTCAAACTGCAAACAGTCCATAAACATAGCAAGGGCCCATACAAACAAATCAAGCCGTTCTCAGAGCCCAGGCAGTCACAGATCCGTGCTGATTAAGCTGTCCTTCCACAGCCAGTCTTCTCTCCTCTCCTCCAACACATCATAACTCTGTATTCAGTACTTTAAAATGTTACTTGACCAAATGCTGATATGTATACCTCAAAGCCTGTAACTTCTACACCCACAATAAGATGAGGTAGCAAATAAAGAAACGAAAACCAGGAAAGGTATCGCTGTCGTTCCACTCCGACATCACCTGAGATTCTCATGCCTGTAAGGCATTCCAAAGAGAGAGTGTTCAGGAGCCGTGGGATAAGGAAACACATCTCACAGGACAGGATGACATAATTGCTAAACAACTTACTTCCATAGGCTACCTGCAGACAGATACTGCATACAATTTAGAAATAAGAAAGCTGTTTTTCTAAAGACAAGAGATGGCATACATGACGAAAAAATTTAGTCCACAGCTTCCCCACATATTTTGACATAGATCGCCACAGCCTCTGGCACTTTTAAATTAATTAAGGCAAGGTTACAAAAAAGCCACCTTTTGCCTCTGACCTTAATCAGTGTTATCCTAGAGCATGGGTAGAAATTTTTAAAGGCTGAGAGGTGAAAGAGATACAGTTTTTTGTACCTTTCTGCTGCTCATATTGTTAATTTCTGTAGGGAGATGTATCCTACCTGTGCTTCTATCTGCAAAACTACCACTTTTACATAGATAGAGAGCTATATTAACCGGCAGATCCATTTTCCTTCTATCTCATGTACAGCTGGGACAGAAACTTTTCTTTTGTAAGCTTAATATTTGAATGTTATATGTTGTACACCATTTGAATCACACCAGTTTCACAGAATAATATGGCCACATGTGCACTAGAGCACGGATGTCTCCTTCTTCTACCTCCACCTCACCCCAAATATAAAATTTATCCTGGGTTTTTTTTTTGTTTGTGGTTTTTGGGTGTTTTTGTGGGTTTGTTTTTGTTTTTTTTTTTTTTTGTTGTTGTTTGTTTGGGGTTTTTTTTGTGTATACTTTAGTTATATTGTTATGAAGAAGCACACTGTGTCTTATTAGACAAAGGATGGGAGAGGAGGAAAATATTCCTATCACAAATAGGCACATGGAATGATTTTTCATAAAGTTACGAAAAGGAAATATTTGAACAGATTTTGGTGTCATTTATGAGTAAAAGTACGTTGAGCAATAGACAACTATGGTCTGTTGTCCAACAAGTGAATAAAAGCAGATGGCAATACATTCTCTCTAGCGTGTTTATTCCAAGGAGCCCAGTGCCAGCCGCGCTCGCCAGAATTTCACAATATTAACTTCTTTCTCCTTCATTGACACATGCCACCTAGTGACTTAATACTGAATCACAGCATTAAAGCTACTAAGACTGGGAATTACAGGGTACCACGAGAAGAGTCTTGTTTCTGAATGCTTAAGGACGTAAAACTGGCTGTGGAAAAAGTTCAGTGCAGAGCACGAAGCACNATAATAATAATAATAATAAAATTGCAAGACAACGTGTCTGCCAAAAGATCAAGGAATAAATTCAGTTAACATATTAAAATAACAAACATTCCCTTCTTCTGACTTAGACTTCTTAAACATCTTACTTAACTTTCTTATTTATCTCTGCATATTTTAAACTTTTCAAAGTCATGCTTTATATTCATATGAGTTCTGAGGGGTTTTATTTCATATATTTGGAGAACAGAAAAAGTGGAGAAAAGCACCTCTTTTCTGACTGCAGTCTAGAGCCATATCAAAGAGATGTTTTGATTTTTGAACACGGCATCACATATCTTACATAGTATAGCAAGAGTACAGTATTTATAGGATTAAATTAGACATCTTTAAAACATTGTATTAACTGCTTCACCAGCAACTGCAACCCTGGAAACTCACTAAATTATGTCATTATAATAGCTTTAAAATCAAAACATTTGTGCTTTTGCAGGTAGTTCTAAGAAGGAATGTGGTGATTTCTGGATTCTTCCTGCTTAGGAAATAAAAAACCACAAACAAAACAAAACCATAGTGTACTCATGATGCTTATCAAAATACTGTGTCTGCTTTCTCTCAAGTGTATTTTGATTGAAATCTCTGTCTGAGAGGTTCTTCATTACATAGGCAGTCCAGACATCAGAGATTCAGCATGACTTTATGTAATGCAGATCAGAAAGCATTTGATGGCAACTTAATATTTGAAATGTAATGAATAATTCACTATGTGGATCCAGAACACCATTCTCTAACGTGCTACATTAATAAAATTAAACTGCAAAGAATGATTATCTCAAGACAAAACGGGATACCAGACCAAATCAAAATGACATTCATCATACAAGACTGTTAAAAGATCTTGTATATGAATACTGCAATATATTCTCCTTTGAGGGAGGATTACTGTGCAACTGGTAACATAATAATAATAATGCCATGTTTGACTATAGTATTTTTTTCATTTTATAACTCTTGNCCCTGAAAGACAATTTTCCCACAAGACCCCCAAGGGAAAAAAAAAAAAAAAAACAAAACAAAAACCCAACCAAACAAACAAAAAAAATCAGAATGCATTTGAATGATGCAAATTTTTGTCTTCCCATATTTATGCCTCTGAAATTTAAACACTANATTAAATTAGACATCTTTAAAACATTGTATTAACTGCTTCACCAGCAACTGCAACCCTGGAAACTCACTAAATTATGTCATTATAATAGCTTTAAAATCAAAACATTTGTGCTTTTGCAGGTAGTTCTAAGAAGGAATGTGGTGATTTCTGGATTCTTCCTGCTTAGGAAATAAAAAACCACAAACAAAACAAAACCATAGTGTACTCATGATGCTTATCAAAATACTGTGTCTGCTTTCTCTCAAGTGTATTTTGATTGAAATCTCTGTCTGAGAGGTTCTTCATTACATAGGCAGTCCAGACATCAGAGATTCAGCATGACTTTATGTAATGCAGATCAGAAAGCATTTGATGGCAACTTAATATTTGAAATGTAATGAATAATTCACTATGTGGATCCAGAACACCATTCTCTAACGTGCTACATTAATAAAATTAAACTGCAAAGAATGATTATCTCAAGACAAAACGGGATACCAGACCAAATCAAAATGACATTCATCATACAAGACTGTTAAAAGATCTTGTATATGAATACTGCAATATATTCTCCTTTGAGGGAGGATTACTGTGCAACTGGTAACATAATAATAATAATGCCATGTTTGACTATAGTATTTTTTTCATTTTATAACTCTTGACCTTCTTCCCTAGAAGAAACTTTCCTAATCTGCATCAGGAAAGCTGAAGTCAAAAGAAACAAATAATTTGTTAATGATTTATCTCATGCCTGATTCACCTGCAACTGTACAATATCCAAAACAGCCTGTCTTTCAACAAGATTTAGAAATTCAAATCTGAAATACTTTTTCCTTCTCTGTGGATTTTTTTAAGGGTTGTACATAGCATGGCTGTTTTAATGATGCAAGGTATTTACCTGTCCAGTAGTCGAATGCTTACAGATATTCCAGGATGCATTCAATGAGCAGCAGTATGAATAATCCTATCCCCTGTCAAGATCAAGTGTAACTGTATTTGAGAATTTGATCACTTGGTCTTTAGTTGCACTGGATAGGACCGATCAAAATGTCTCTCATTATAGTATTTAAGCTCCAGTCTTCCTCATTTATGATGTCTAAGATATACAAACATAATTAACATATAATTCTGAGATTAACTGAAAAATTCTCAAATATCTAAACAGAGACCAAGTTTATAATGCTGATATTACATAAAACCAAACTTGAATTGGTGCTACAGACCTACACTGATACTTCATCAGTACTGACAAAAGACAGAGTGGGGGAAAGGCAGTTTTGTGAAACTTAGGCTTTGATAGCAAACATTTAAAACTCTTTTAATTCAGAGGCTAAATATTCTTCCATAGCTGTTCGTTCTCCTTCAGCCTGTCGTGGATATCAGCCTTGATAAATGGGAGGATGGGAGTGATTCATCCTTCCTAATGCCCTGCACTACATCTGACCTCAGCCTCTCCTGAGAGTTCCTCGAGTCTGCTGAATTTACTGGCATCATCTGCGGCTCATAACTAAAACTTTGAAATTATATTAACTTAAGTGTATTATATATATATGTATATCAGTGAAGTGGGATACAGAGGCATCATATAGGGTAATGAGGACAACATACAGTGTGTTGAGAACAGAATCTGCCTTTGAAAGGCTATGTGTTCATTTGGTGTTTAAAAACCATCTGTTTTACAAGAGAAGGAAGCAGAACACACACTGTAATACACCACAGGCTGTCAGATCTGTATTTACTAGACAAGGACAATGCCAGTGTAATTTTAATGATAAGCTATTCTGGTTGAAGCTAGACAGAACAGCTTCAGTTTCTTTGCAGGTGTGGCAGTTTGGAGAAAATCTCCCAGGGTTTGACAAAATAACTGGGTTGTTAATAATGTCTTCCAGAAACCTCACAGAGGCAAAGATAACAAAGAGGAAGAGGAAAAGAGAGGATTTCTGGTTTAATAATCAACTCTGGCAGAAGAATATCCTGAGCTCCTTGAAGGATATTTACTTAAAAGTTGAAAAGTTTTTCCAAATTGTAAACAAACTGTGGCAACTGTTGATTGGGATCAGTTATTTTTGGCTCAAGACAGTTTCACTTTGCTGAATCTGCTGAGCATTCCCTGTGCATCACTTAGGCCCTCAGAGGGATAAAACGTATTAATCCCTGTGGTAGTGTGAAAGTGTATGTCAAAATTGTCAAGGAATCATTATATTTGCATAAAAGGATTGCAGATCCACATTATTACAGACATTCCTGATGGGAACAGAACTGGGGGCAGTACAGGCTGTATGTAGAGATTGTATGTAAAGACTCCAGGACCATATTTTATAGGGCAGTCCAGTCTTCCCTTTCATAACACTACCCATGTCCAGAATACTTAAAACAAATTAATCATGTCGCACTTAAGGAAACCGGTCTTGCTTGAGCTATGTTGCAGTTCAGTGGTGGAAGTGAAGGAGCCTAAATTCCTTTTAGGTCTCTGGCAGGGTAAAACTGGCAGGCACAAAGCAAGTTCACGTGAAGCCTAACAAAGCCAGACAGCACAAAATACATGTGACACTGACTAAACATGATCAGAGCAGTTTGAAGAAGGCAAGTCCTAAAGATCTGAACTACGTTCATGCAGCAAGCTTGGATTTAGGGAAGGTTTCACTCTACCTCTAGTGACCTGCTACATAAAACTTGTACATGAAACTTTACTGTGTTGTGCACTAAAGAAAATATAAATTGAAAATGTGGGTTGTGTACAATCTAAAGAGTATTAAATTAACTACTTCTAAGCTGACTCATTAAAACTCAATGTTGTATTGCTACTAAGTATCTTTGTACATACATATCAGTAATCTAACACTAAACAAAATAATATAAATCAGTTAAGAACTGTAAGTGAAATCAATATAATCATGTGTGTGAGTTGTTTTGGGTTTTTTTGTTTTTAATGCAGTAGTTTAATACAATTCAGGCAGAGAAAATTGAATAGTAAAACATAAGCAGAAAAAGAACCTATTAATTATGCATTTGCAACCTATGATGCTTACTATATCAAAATACAGCAGGTTTCAAAGCACAGCAAAGGGCTTATATGAATGAACAAGTTGTGGTGCAACAGCTTCACACACCTCAATGGATTTGTGGTAGCTGCCTGTATATAGGCTCTTAGCTTGAAGTAAAGTAGCTCAAGCTAGCTTAGCCTTGTTTCATTAACTTCTTAACCAGTGGGAACTTTTTTCATATATGTAAACTTTCTGGCTGAACCTAAATTTCAGATTAATGCACAGCACTGAAACATCTCAGTCAGGCTGGTAAAAAAGCGTATCCAAATGTCAAAATGCAAACAATATTTTAACCTATACTGATGGAAAAAAGACTTCATGGGATTACATAATTTTCTTTTTATCTGGAGAGCATAATCAAACTTTATGACAAAGTGAAACATCCAAAAGAAGGTGAAAAAATCCGGAGGCATATACTACATATACATTTTACCAAATCAAGGGATATCTTAGTAAAAGCAGCATTCTCTAACACTGTTAAAAGTCCTTCATCTTATGAAGTCATCTTTAATGTCACAACAGAAGAACTGGATGCCATTTAGAGGGACCTGGGTAAACTTGAGAAGTGAGCCCATAAGAATCTCATGAAGTTCAACATGCCTAAGTGCAAGGGTGCTGCACCTTTATCAGGACAATCCCATATATAAGTAGAGATTGGGAGAAGAGGCCATTGAGAACTGCCCCACGGAGAAGGTCTTGGGGATTCTCACGGATGAAAAGCTGAACCTGAGCCAACAGTGTGTGCTCACAGCCCAGAAGGCCAACCAAATCCTGGGCTGCATCAAAAGAAGCATGGCTGGCAGGTTGAGTGAGGTGACTCACCTGTTGCTTTGCCCTCATGAGACCCTGGAGTCTGTGTCCAGTTCCGGGGTCATCAACACAAGAAGGACATTGACCTGTTAGAACAGGGCCAAAGGAGGGCCGAAAAGATGATCAGAGGCTGGAGGACCTCTCCTACAAAGACAGGCTGAGAGAGTTGGGATTGTTCAGCCTGAAGAAGAGGAGGGAGAGACTTCATTGTGGCTTCCCAGTACCTTAATGGGGCTTATAAAAAGGAGAGAGAAAGACTTCTTATATAGGCAGAAAGTACATTGTACAAGGCACAATGGTTTTAAATTGAAAGAGGGCAGGTTTAGATTAGATGCTAGGAAAAAATTCCTTACTGAGAGAGTGGTGAGGCTGTGATGTTTCATCCCTGGAAGTTTTCAAGGCCAGGTTTGACTGGGTTTTGAGTAATCTAGTACATGGCATCCCTGCCCATGGCAGGGCAGTTGGAACTAGATGATCTTTAAGGTCTGTTCCAACCCTAGCCACTTTATGATTCTACAACCTATTGACAACCCTCTCCTTCCATTCCCTCCATAGCCAAAAATTACTGAAGACAATACTGATAATAAAAAAATTAGTTAACAAAATAAATACATAAACCCCCAATTCTTAACCATAGGACAAGGAAAAAAAACCCACTGTTTCCAAATGAATGCAATAGCTCTAGTTTTATTTTTATTAAATATTTTATTAATATTCCTGGGGGTTTTCTCTATTCCCTCAAAAGGACAGTTTATTTTTGTTATTACTCAGCTTATCCCATTTTCACAGATGATTTACCTATTCTTTCAAGTTCTGCTCATTTATCTAGTTCACTGAAGAATTAGAAACTGTCTCTTCTGAGTCCCATTAAAGCTCTTTATTCACAGTTCTCCTCTGCGCTTCGTGGTGCAACCAGCTTTGAAAGGGTTGAAAGCAAAAATGTGCTTGGTGAGGGAAAATATTCCACTTTGAAGAATGAGATGTATGTGGATACAGGTTGTTATTTTATGAATATAGGTGGGAGGTGTGGAGGGAGGGATATTATTCTTACCTAGCTATGGGCATCCAAAATGTTATTTAAATCTCATCCCATCAATTTTTATTGATGGCAGAAAGAGAGCTCCAAAGAACAATGTAGCTCAATCGAACATAGATAACCTAAAACAAGCCAGATTAACCTGAGGGTGTCTGTTTCTTTCCATCATCATCAAACAGAATTTAGAATGACTATTTCCAACTTACATACCTAAATTTCAGACATCCAAACGGTGAAAGATGCAAATGTTGCTTTCAAAATTATTCAGTCTTACTGAACTGATTCATTTCATGCTGCTGAGGGTAATATGCAGCAAAGTAAGAACGACTCCATTTTGTAAGCATCCTGTAATGCATTTGCTCCCAGTGCTTCAACTTTCCCATTATTTTTATAATTTATTTAAACAAGTCAGACAGTTACCTTTTATACTGATTTCTATAGCTTCCCTTTTTTATCCCATAAATGAAATCTCTTTTTTTTCCACCAGAGTATTGCATCTGAAATAGTTTTAATATATAGCACCTCGTCTTAGGAGTCCTCAATTAAAATACAAAGCATCTTATTTGAAAAGGCCATTCTCTCTGCAATAATACGAAACTGGCATCTATCACCTACCCAAAGAAATTTTGAATTTTCCTATAATAGCTAAACTGTTAAAAGATGTGAATTAGAACTAAGTTAACTATGTTTTAAATATGTGCTATTTTAACTACTTCCTGTTATGATATCAAAAAATATTTTTTGATGATAACAGCACTTTAGTGTTACCATTGTAGAACATTTCTGTAGCTGTTCCTTTAAGTAAAATGGACACCGACCAAATGAAAATATTTATGTGTAAGAAGGACCTCACAAAAATGCATTATATATGACTAGGAAAGGAAAAATGAGCAGAGCTTAGAAGAATAACAGCAACAAGAGATATCACTATCAGAAATAAAATTAAATGTAGACAGGAACATCAAACAAGAATGTTGTATTATAAATAACCATGTCCCTAACTGAAACCATAAATCAGACTTTACTTATCTTTAATCTCTCTCTTGAGCATTGTAGATATAGCTTCAGCTGCCTAACTACAGCCCTGACTGGCATTTGATCCCTAGGACAGTCCAGTTAGCCTTGAAGCAATGCATTCCACCTCACATTAATTCATGCCCTGGCCCAGATTTAGGCTTCATTTCTACTCTAAGCCATATCTCTTCCCAGTCTGCTTTCAAATGACTTTCCTGGTTCACCTCGAGGAAAATTTTGAGACTATGCATTCTGCACAGCTCCTTGACAATTGTCATGCAGCCAGCACAATGCACTCTGGCACTGGCCTATAAAGGCTCCAGTTGTGCCTCCAATGTCCACCCCTGCCTGTATTTCATCTTCAGCTCCCACTTCAGCCCAACTGCCTCTGCCACTTCCATGAGCCTTGAAGGTCACTTGGTCAATAAAAAGATCAAAAGTGAATAATGAAGCCTAAATGTACAAAAAGGCAGTAGAAAAAAAGCAATACAATTGTACTACAGAAAATAACTGCCACAACTTTTGCAAGAGAAGTGGATATGTCTGTTATAGCCAATAAATAGATGACTTTATTACTTACAGATTCTTTATGCATGACATTTTTACGTTGACACCTTTTGTATCCATCTGCAAAAGAAAACAAGTAAACAACTTGATTTCATTTTTTTCATCTCTTACTGTCATTAATGATCTTTTTTTGCCTTGAAAATGGCAACGTTGCCCAAAAATGTCCCTTCTAAATGGTCTTGCAAATCATATTGCCTGCGTCTCTTTTAGTCCCTTATCTGGTTGTCCATTCTCAGCTCAACTATAAACTATTTCTCTTTAAAAGGATTATATATGTACATTGAACTGCATTATACATATTGCTATCTTGAATACATACCCACCAATGCACTTGGGCAACCCAAGCTAAACTTTTCAAAAGATTCCTGTTTGTTTATTAACATTGTTAAGAATATTTGTTTCAAACTGTGTGCAACCATTAAATATTGATGAAATACAGCCAATTAAAAAATACATAATAGAAATAAAGTAAAATTGGGGGGGGGAGTGGAATAGTTTAGAGGATGAACAACACTGGCATGTCCTTTTTACATGAGAAAAGCCTTTGCTATAAAATTATTTGAACTAATTGCACCAAAATATTAATAGTAATACACCTATAAATACACACTGAAATTACAACAAAATAAATACAAAAAATATTCTGATTTATAAAGTCTCTAGCTAGAGAACTGCTATAAAGTCAGAATAGAAATAGTGATCAAGCTAATAAATAAAAATGAAGTATGTAAAAGAGAGAAACACAAGATGAAAAAGGATGATTAAATATACTACACCTGGGATTGTTGGTACTTAATTTAAATTTATAAATACAATATGCACAGATTTAAAACAGCAATTCCACCAGTAAGACAAAAAATAGTTGGTAAAATCTGGGTGCAAAAAGTATGTATCTTTATCCTTTTTCAAAGTCTCTTCTCTATTGTCCTGCCCAATCTGCAACTGTGATGTGGTGAATGTTTAAAAAAGACAAAGAGTTTCTGGAGCAGATTGAGTGGAGGGCCACAAAGATCATTAGAGATCTGAAGCATCTCCCTTATGAGAGACTGAGGGATCTGGGCCTATAGAAAGACTGAAAGGGGATCTCAAAAATACATACAAATATCTCAAAGGCAGGTGCCAAGAGAAAGGTGCCAGACTCTTTTCAATGGTGTCCAGTGACAAGACAAAGAGTAACAGCCATAAAATGAAACAGAAGTTCCATCTCTACATGAGGAAGAACTTTAGACTGAGGGTGGCAGAGCACTGGAACAGGCTGCCCAGCAAGGTCATGGAGTCTCCCTCTTTGGAGATATTCAAAACTCTCCTGAATGTGTTCCAGTGTAACCTGCTCTAGGTGACCCTGCCCTGGTAGGGGGATTGGACTGCAGGATCTGCAAAAGTTCTTTCCAACCCTAACTATTCTGTGATTCTGCAAATGAGGCAACAATAGGCATTAGGGTTTGAGTAATGTTTTCAGCAGGTCATATGAAGAGTGTGACTTGCTGATGGAAGAATTTCAGAAACAAATGTAAAAATGAATGGCAGTACTCAATCTTCAAATATTACAATGTTGTGGGTGGAAGATGTACAACAGGATGTATGAAAACACATAAATTCTTAGTTTTGTCAAGTCAAATGCTAATGACAAAAAAGCAAACCATAATAGATGTGTACTTCAGCTTCATGCATCAAGAAAAAAATCTAGCAGCAAGATTCCCCTGTGGATTAGCATGTGGTATGACTTTTGAGGATTCTATTTAATTTTATTCCAAAGTTAAGTTAGCCATTTGCTTTCCTAAATAAAGTTGTATGTGTGTTGTGTGTTTATTCCTCATAACAGAAAACAAATATGTATTTTCTAGGTGTGTTTGATTGATTTAAATTTAGATTTAAACATTTATTCAGTGATCAGTTTTCTGCAATTTTTGCTAAAGCAGTGCTGCCAGCAATTAAAGTACTTCATCAATAATAGTTGGTTTGAAATTAATAAGCACAGAAATAAGCTGTTAATGCAACTAAATGCCCAGGGCTGGACACAATCACCAAGTGAATTGAAAAAATTATTTCAGGAAACTAAATGTCCATTAATGACACCTTCACAGTATGTATGTGGATACTTGCTACATATGTAATTAAAATGAATCTTCACTTGTCACACATTCTACGGAGCAGATGACTTTGTGCTAAAAGACTGAAGATTATGTCAATCAAAATAAAATGACTGATCATCTGCAAGTATGTTCCTATCTTTTGTAAAATATTTTTTTTGCCTAGAACGCAAGTAGAAAAATATAATATTTTTTAAAAATTTTGCTTAATTAGTGCAAGGTCTTGAATTTATATTTGAGACAGCAAACATCAGGAATATTTGAGTCAAACAAATTGCCCCAAAAGAAAACTCCAGGAGTTTAATCCCTTATTGAAAAGGTGTATGAAGGATTAAAGAAAGATTTTCATGTAGTTTCTCTCTGGGCCTTAACATCCGTGACTGCTGAATGCTCGTTCAGTTAATTTCAGAAAATTCATGACAAAAGACAAATTCAGTTCTTACAGGCACTTTGCATAGTTGAGTACATTGTATTCTGACAGAGACATGAAAATCAACTTGGAAAATCGGAAAAAAAATGCTTTTTACTGTCATATAGACAGTTGTTCTCTGATGGCTCCAATTCCAATTTACAAACATCCTTGTTGCAGACCTTCAGTTTCCTTGCTATTTTACTTTGAAGATTAATTAATAAACACATATAATAAATGCATAATTAACAAATGCATTGGCTTTTACGTTACTGTAGGTACAAAACCAGAGAAGAAAACTGTAAGTTTATTGTAAATGTTATGGAACAACAGAGTAAGCACATACTTAAATGTCAAAAATTATTCTCAGCATGTCTCAAGGCAGTTTTAAATGCCTTCTTTTTGTTAATGTGATTAATATGCTACCTTTGAAAACATATTCACAGAGGAAAAGTGTGGCAATAAATTTGGTTACCAGTAACTAGAAATATTTCAGGGTTTGTTCTTGATTTTCATTAAAATAAAATAAACTCTACCTGTAATCCCTGAACAAAATATGTCCTTTGAAATTTCCAGAATGCAGATTATGTTGTTTTCTCAATGTTTAAATTGGGTCATTTTCATATTATAAAATAAATCTCCGCTTTCTGAAATTAAACCCCACATCGCCTACGTACAGGAAACACAGACAGTGTTTTTCTTCACATCTAGTACTCACAATTGTACCTTAACATGCTTGCGCTGCATTACAGGGGCATTTCATTAAAGGAGCATTACAAGAGCAACCTTCTGAACACTCTCTACCTGGTGTTTATCTACTTTACATTGCAGGTGAAAGCAATTCTCCAAGACCATACAAGAAGGAACTCTATCAAAAAAGCAGAAACAGGTCCATCCTGTGCCATTGAGACAGTGTTCCTATTTATATATCCTGACAACAATGATAATTACATTTTTTGCAATTGCATGACATTAATCACTGCTGTTTAGCTTTGATCCTGATCCTTTTTTGTATAATGCTAGCAAGGTTATCACTCTTATTTTTGGGAAGTAGTGCAGAATTTTGCAGTGTATTTGGAGAACTGTGCCTTGTATGAATTCAGGATCACTTGCAAGATTATTTGTGCAGTTTATCAAGAAAATTATGGATTTTATTCTTATCCAACAGTATGTTTTGGGAAACTCTGAGGTGACAAAGATATATTCTCTTCTATCATCATTTCAAGACCTTCAAGTTTAAATACCTAGGACTGAGAATTTGTTTTTCCAAGAGTGAATATTCAGAGAAGATCCTAAATAAAGGAGATAGTAAAGAACTTTGCTGAAATAATGGATTAATATGGCAATGCACAATCACTGTCAGTGCTTGATGACATTTTTTCATAAAAAACTTAATTCAGCAAGAAGTGACACTTTGGAGTCATTAAAATAATTTGCTAGTTTAGACAAGTTCAAATAAAAAATTAAAATATATATTTTGAGAATGAGTAGTTCTGTCTTCAAAATGAAAAATAATTTATATGTCATATTTTTAAATTAAAATGTTAAATGTATTGTTTCTTTTGGATATTTGTCTCCATGAAAGACAGAAAGGACTCAATAACTTGAAAAAGAAACTGTTATTTTCACATGACGAAATAAAGTGTATTATGTTAGACAGATTAGTAAACTTTTCATGTTTCAAAAAGAAAAGGGAGGAGGTGCAGTAGTTTGACTCATGAGAAATGTATTTCCCACTGCTATTTGGGGGAAACATTTAGTACTAAAACAAAAATAAAAAAATCCTGTCTTATTTATGTTAGATATTCTTTCATTGTCAGAACATAGTGTTGAAAACAAATATTTTCTTTCACATTTTTAAGTACTGATAATAGCAAAATTAGTGTCTTAAGAGTTACTTATGTACTTGATTAGAAATCATGTCAGATACTATAAGTAATATTTTTAATAATACAGTTTAATTCTAGGATCAAAGATTAAGGCAGATATAAATGAAGGTTATCCTTCATTTTCATCTCAATTCTCCCAATAAATATTGTGTTGCTGTTACTCCAGGATAAAACTAATTGCTAATCAAAACAATATATAGGCAATTGTATTGCAATAAATTGAAAAAATATAATAAAATCATCCCAGTGCACAAACAGTGCTGCACCTTTTCTGACAAGTCTTATTTAATTATGGGCTGACTGTTCAACTCTGGACAGTGATAAACAACAACCAATTCACCACAGCAATAGATAATTCCTCCTCATCAGTTCCTTTAATTTCATTTCCTCTGAGCTGAGAATTTGCCTGAACACCCAAGCAATTATCGCTCCTTCCACTGTTACCACTAGAGCAGTGAGGGCTCTTTTGCCTGGCAAATGGCAACATTGCTTCTCCCTCACAAAAGCACTGCCAGGCCAGTGACCCAGCCACTCAGGTGACAATCCTACTGTGAGAGCCATGAGTCCAGCATCTTCCAGCTGCATGTCTGGGAAAGAGTTAGCTGCCTTCACACGCTCATTGTGCTTATGACTGCCATTGGACAACCAAATTTTGCAATCACAGGTGCAAAAATGAGGCTTCAGTGTGCTCTAACAGTTCTTCCGGAGAGAGACTGGGACTGCAAAATGAACTGGGGAGCTACACTACCAAACAGCCCAAAAGCAGTCACAGACTGGTCAATGCATTCATTTACGCATTTTATTGTTATAATTTCAAGACAGCATTATGAAATACCAGCCAAATTTGTCTGCATTTAATAGTTTCAGATGTTTCCAAGATGACTGCAATGTTCCTCTCTGGTTACAGTGAAGAGAAGAAGACTGCAGGAACACCAGCCAGTAGTACGACTATCATCTAGAGCTGAAAAATTTACCACAGTTTGTTGTGGTAAGAGCAGATATTTACCAGTATTTTAGGTGGCAAGTCCTAATATAAAAGCTTGAGTACAGGTTTTCACCTCAACAACAAAGTCTTAGACTTTACCTGGGACAGTACATTTACTGTATATAGACAGTAACGTAGTTATTCCTGAGAGAAGCAGTCAGGGAGCTTGGAAACACACTCTACCACTGTGTGACAATTAATTCATCTGGAGACTTCTCTGAATTGATGTGCTGTTCTTTTCTGAGTACTGCTGATACTGACTGCTTCAAGTTGTTCAAAGGAAAAGACAAAGGACCATTTATAGGTAACCACTTATGTAAAAGAACATTGTGAAATCATTTCACTTTTCAGATTTCAACATCATCTTCTCTTCAAGCTACCATGAGATATGTAAGAATTTGTAGCTATCATCAACAGATCTTATTCCCATATAAAAGGCAGAACTATTTCCCATTATGATTTCCTCCTGGAAATACTCCCTGCAGGAAGATAAACATATGGTAAATGTGAAAAAGTTAATTGGCTATATATTGGCTGTAAAAGTTAATTAGCTGCATAGTCTTCCATATATTGGTATTTTAACAATTTACCTTCAGATGTCAAAACTGATCCTTTCATTTTCCCAGGTCTGGTACCTCAAAATTAGTTTTCAAGAAAGTTTGATGCAATAAACAGATCTTTCTGTCCAGAGACTGCATGATCCTTACAGATCAGTGTTACACTCTTGTTAACTTACTCCTTCATGTCTGTTATGGTCTGCTCCTGTTTCCAAGGCAAAGCTACTGTAGAGACAGATAGAATCAAGCAGTCTGGATACAAGACAGCCTGCATCACTTGACTTTGAGATCCTCTTTAAATATTACAATAATTTATTATAACAGTGTAATAATCACCTGTTTCTCTTTTACTTACTAGAGCCTCTGGACCCATCTTGGATGGACAGCCTTGAGGAAGCCTGGTAAAATTAGATTTATGGGAGGGCTCTGTCCTTGTCTCTCTTTTGGGAAAAGGAAAGGTAGGAAGGGGACTATGATGAAGTTGTTTGTTTTTTTTTCTTTCATTTACAGAGTTCCTTTTTGAAAGAACCTTACAGTAGTTACAAATTTCATGTACTCATGCAGTTGCCACATGGAAGTTCACATTTCTTTGCAGCTAAGGACTTAGAAGACATCTTGTCAGTGGCAGAGTATGTACTAGATCACCAGACATTCTGCCTGACACCAGTTAACTAATTATTTCAGAAGGAAAAAAAACACAGGAAGGTATAAATTCTTAATTCAGACTTGATCTCAACTTTCACCGAAGATGGAACTTCATCTGTAATAAAATATGTAATACTTAGTAGAAATTCCCCCCCTGAGTCTTCAACTTCACATGTATGATTTCTTCTACTATTCAAAGATACTTCTGTAGCTATATCCTCTCATAAGAATCTGAAACCTTGGAGACTAAGCATCTTTTTCATTTCACTAGATGCCTTAGTTATGAAACTGAGAAAAATAAATTATTATCACTAAATGTCTATCAATGACTACTCAGCTCTTAACACCACTGCCTCTAGTCCAACTTAACTGGCTAGTAATGTCATGATGAACACTTTTTGCAGATTTTAATTCCTTTTTTCTATGCAGATTATTCCCAAAGAAATAATACTATTTTCTAAAGCATGTGAACTCTGTTTATTCCTGCATATTTGAAACAATTCTGCTTGGATCTTATATACAATTCCTGTGAGCTTTTAAATCAGAATTTACACAACCTAGAAAATCTTCCTTTTCTATTGGCAAAACGGGAGTAGTATAAAATAATTTTGTGGCAGTCAAACAAAGCATTGGCCTGTTTGTTCAATCTGTATTTGTCTTTGACAAAGAAATGTGCTAGACTAGACTAGGTGCTAGACTAGAAACAGTTGAATAAAAGGCAAGTCTGGACCAGCATCAAGAAAGGTGTCTTGACTCAGTATAAGCCAAATTTTTCTTAACTCAGTATAAGGCAAATTTTAAATGCCCAGATTCAAAATTAGAAGCTGGCCACCTCTACAAGCATTTATAGCTGGGCACTTCTTTGTCTACATCAGACTGTTTCACCATCAAGTTAGCTTTGCAGCCGCAGCTGTTTAGATCTCTGCAAACCCAATAAAGTATGCTTCAAACACACCTAGTACACAGATCTTACTAAAAGTAAATTATTTTCTTTTTAAAATACTAAGAATGAATACACCCATTATCTCATCAACTAGATGTAGGTGATCTAGATCCTGTCTTTCCTCAGACTAAGGAGCCATAAATCCACATTGTAAGGCTACTATTAAAGCATCAAGATAGAAACTAGTTACCTTTCTATGCAATGAGGCTCTGGCAGCATGTGTTGAAGAATATAAAGTTCCAGGGGCCAGAAAACAAGTTAATCAATGTGTCCACTGTGAGATGATGCTCCAATTGCTTTTTACCTGCGCAGGGAATAGAATCCAGGCTCTTTATTATGTGGTTGAATGCTTTTTAATTTTGTAAACAGATCATGAAAAGTGGAAAGTGTGTCCGTGCCATATTCTCCTGATCCTCCATCAGTTCACTGGAGTGAGTATAGTGCATAGCTCATATATGTGGTTTCCAGGATCTGGATCCTAAGTGGTGAACATGTTTATGCTTTTTTCTCTTAATCTTAGTTTCCTAGGAAACAGGTAACTATAAAAGAATTGGGATTTCAGGTATAGTAATAGCCACTGGCTACCTTTAGACCTACCACTGCATTAAACAATGACTTTTTAATTTTTTGTTTAACGGGGTGGCTGTATTAGGATTCCCTCTCTGAGGTCCTATCCAGCAAAGGAAAGAACAGGCTGTCATGGCATTTGGCCTCTATCTCTGGGAAAGATGAATTCAAGCAGTATTCTGTGGTAATACAGTGCTTGAAGGTGTGACTAATAGTCTTTCTGAATGAAAGCTTGTCTCTGTAACCAACGGACATGTTAAAATTAGCTGGTCTTTCAATCTGTCCAACATCTGTCTCAGGCTCAGTCTGTGACATTTGGTACCTCTTCCTAGTCCCAACCAGCTACACTCTCAGATGGTGCATGCCACTTCCTTTCTCCACAGCCTGTTCTTTTTGATAGGAAGAAGGAACTGAACTACATTCAGGTGAGTTCCCCAACCTGGACAAAAGGATCAAAGCTATGATGTGCTCAGGAAAGGCATCTGTCTCACCTTCTTGACACAGGCAAAAAGTCTGCTAACAAGGAACCTAGTTAGGACCTTTACAAAGCAATGATTAAAAAAACCCTCAAAAAACCCAACAACCAAAAATGCAAGCATCTATATCCTGAGAATATATGCAATGCTATATGTAAACACAAACCCTCTAACTTTGAATACAAGCCACCATGTGCCCTACAGATGGGCTGTGAGATCCTGTGCTTCATCATTCTTTTAGGAATCACTGCTATCAGTTATATATAGGTTTGTGACTAATGTCAGGGTTCCAAGAGAAGCTTTTTAACACCTCACCCACAATGGTATATTTTATCAGTCTCTCCACAGCTGGTACACATTTATAGAGAGCAACTGAGCCTCATTACCAAATCAGGCAGGTAGACAGAGCAGGTAGTCTCAAAACTATCTAAAAAGCCCACTGTCAAAAGTCATAGAAAATACTAGACTGGGCAGTAAGATGCAGATCAAAGATGTTGCCTGAAGAAACCAGAAGCTGTGTCATGAGTGAGTTATTACTAAACACTTGTACATTTTTTGTTTTCCTGGAACAAAACTGAAGTTAGTAATGTTAGATACAGCTGGTCTAGTGCTTGGAGACTTTGATAATGAACTTCAGAAAGCTGCCAGTGGACTCTGGGTCTGCTATTTATTTTCATGCCTCTAAGTCCAAGCATAATGGAGCTATTGATCCTTGCTGGTTTTGCATATTATGAATAAACAATCTTGTTATAAACTGCAGTTTATTTGGCTTAGCTGTCTTTCCATAGTGGAAGCTGCTCTTTGCTGTTTATACTTTTGCATGTTATGTTCATTAGACAGTACAACTGCAGAGTACTCAAGTTACTGAAAAGCAGTTAAATAGTCTCATCCCAAGTCATGCAGCTGTAAATCTGAACATACAACTTTTATTTACATTGAGAAACACCTGCATATTCTTACATCTGAAAACTTTATTTGTTGTAGTATTATTACTTGTCACATTGTCTATTTAATTCATATTTCATTGTTTTATTGATAGTAATGAAAAGGTTAGCAGCTTATATCACATAATCACTCAAAGAAGGATATTTAGATCTAATTCCCTTCTTTGCTGTCTTTTCCCCTAACATGTCTTTCAAAGCAGCCACATTTTCCAAAGACATATGTAAATATAATGGCAGTCATATTGATTCTCTGTTCAAAATGTTTAAATCCCATAATCATTCTAAGAAATATATTTAGATAGGAAAAGATCTCTGCCACCTTCAATTTTATTTGGGGCAGGTATTCTGGGATTGTTTCCCAGTTCAAGATGAAAGAAAATAGCTGAAATATTAACATTTCATGGATGCCTGAATAAAACACTTTCATTCTAAAAAAAGAATGTGCATATGCAGACTGCAGAAAAATGAAGGGAAAACATGATTTCAAATTCTTATTAGCTTGACAAACTGAAAATAAGTCACTCTCAAGCTAAAACTGTTTGTGTATTAGTTAAGGTTAAAATCAATGCTAGACTGTGAGTAGCCAAAACCTAGAAACTCAGAGCTAATTTGTTTTCCAGAGTTGAGGAAAATGAAAAACTGGAATAAGGTGTATCTTATCATAGGGACAAACTTTTATTTTTTCTGTTATTTTTCTTTTACTGTGATACACAACTCTTCCACTCTATTTTAAACCTGCTGACCTTAGAAGCTCACAGAATTATTACAGCAGACTACGTTTTTTTACTAAAACTTTTTGAAATAAGTTTTTGTGAAAGTGGTATACACGGATACCACTAGGGCTCTGCTTGGAAACATAAAACTGTCAGACATAGGAAGGATCAACTTCCTTGTTGGTGTGCTGGTTTGTCATTCTTTCTACTTATAGCCTCTTGAAAAACTCATTCTGTTTGCTCATACAAAAATGAAAATAAAATTCCTAGGCCACATATATGTGACTACATATCTGAGATGAAGAGGATCAAACTGTGCCTTGTGTTTTTCTTGCTTAAGGGTTTTGGCAGTTCTCAGAGTTTGGATCAACAATTTTTCCAGAAACTGATACTGGAACTCAAACTGAATTTTGCAAGTAGTTGTGGCACACTGCTGATGTAAGTTTGGGTAGCACACTGATTGTTCACTATGTTACACATACTTGTTCATGCTGATTTTTTCTCTTTCAAATCATGATGTGATGTATTTACTCCTGTATATTTTTTTTTATTATTATTTATGAATTATGATGGATTTATAAGGGAATTTATAAAGCTAAATTTATAAAGCTAAAATAATAGACATAAGGGAGCAGGACAGTAAGTTTGATATTGAAGGTCACTCGTGGTCATTTCAAGTTTCATTAATGTGTCTTGATTTTGAGGTTTTGATCCAAGTCTTCAAGGAAATGGAAGTTTTGTACTGATTTTGTACTTTCTGAAGGGCAGTCAGTTTATAGTTTAAGATTTAGCAACCAAAATCATTACTCTTTACACAATTTAATGCATAAAAATTCATAGTTGAGTTAAATGTTGTATCTTTGTCTTTCTGCACTTCCAACTATGAATGAGTAAACAAGCTGACAAAGTTCTGTGGATATTCCCTGACAGGTTTGTTCTGTTAAGCCATGGAATTACTTCAATATAACTATTTTTTCCATATTTTTCTTCAGGAATTAGTATATTACTGAATTCAGAATTCCGATGAGTTCTAGCTTCTGTAAAGATATGGTTTATTTTATTTAAAGAGTAAACTGTACTCATCGCTTTGGAAGATGAGTTTTATCAAAGAACTGCAATGATTCAAAAATCAATTTCAAATGGGAGAAAAATGAAGATTTAAGGTGATGTTATGATTAATTTCCTGTGTATAGTGCTCCTGCACATTACAAAAGAAAAATACAAAATCTTCCTCATTTCTTTTTATATAGAGTCAGTGTTTTTAATGAGGTTTTCTGCTTTCTAAAGATAGACTCAGGCTAATCAGTTTGCTGAAGTTTAATCTGGTGATGTCCATTTTGCATATTTGGACATTATCTGCATAAACAATGCAGCTTTTATTATCAGCTTTTCCCAAAAGATTACAAAAATACTAATTAATCTAATTTACATGAGGATAAAGACAGTTACTTCAGCTTATTTTCTTTTTTTTTTTTTTTTTAATCCACTATTTGCCCTTGCAGAACTGTGTTCTAATAAATATTGGGTTTTTTAAGTTTTCAAAGATAGGGCTCAATTCCCTCAAAATACATTATTCTGTGATTATATTCCCTGGATATTAACTGATACCGTGCACCCATTCAGCTGAAAATGAAATCTTGGAGTCTTGAGCACTCTCAGAACTATAAATAGCCTTATATTCTCACATGCATGCTCATAAATGAGAACTTTGTGGAACAGGTTAACCCCACTCTTGTGTTTGCCTTTGAACACTGAATTCCTCCCCTTTTTTTCCCTTTTTTTTTTCTTTTTCTTTTCTCTTGTGCTTCTAGATATCTCTATATTCATTCTTTCTTTTCCAAAAAAGAAAATGCAAGCCTATATTAAAATTTCTGTAAGGGAAAAATCAGTGTTCAATAGATTTAAATCCCTAGGTGATTGACAGGTACACTCTTTGCATTCAGCATTGCTGTAATGAGTGAGCTAAAGGGTTTCAGAGAGACTGAAAACAAAGATCATGCCCAAAAGATTGCTTTTTCCAGTGCTAGCAATAATAACTCTGATTTTTATCTTTAGGCAACACACA
>VXBX01005895.1:419793-439807 GCA_013400415.1 Scytalopus superciliaris | reverse complement strand
AGTATATAAATTATTTACAACTATTAAGCATGAAATGAGAAAAGGTTTGGTTTTTTTTTCTTTATTTTTTTTTTCCAGAGGATATGATGTGTCAATAAAATAAAAAGGAATAACAGCATATTTGCTGTACTCTCCTATTGGCATGTAAAATGAAGGGAAAGTGGCAAGGACAGAAATTCCATAGATTGCCTGTAAGGAATTACTTGAGCTATAACTATGGGCATAGATTAATATAACTCAATTCTTCTGTTACATGCGGTACAACATTTTTCCATTGTCAAATTGTCTTGTGGGGTTATGGAGCCTCCTGTCCTCCTGGGCTTTCCTGGTATAATAGGATCACTACGTCTGAATATGTAAATTTTTCTGATTTTTATCTATTGATGTATCTCATAGATATGAAGCAATAGCAAGTTTTATTCTGGTGTGAAGATGCAATGGTTAGTTGCACAGGGCTAGTTGTATCCAGTACTGTTTGTGGTGGCACCAACCACATGTCCCTTAGTTTCAAGTTTCCTGCTTTTGCCTACCAGGACAAGATCTTACTTTTGTGTCAGACCTTGTGTATTGTCTTGTACTGTACTGTACATCCTCATGGTTACTGTGATGGTCCAGATCTGGGACCTGGGATTCTGGAAGGATGCTGGAGCAGATTGATGAGACAACTTTCCTAAATGCCAATAGAAGCAAAGTTTTTGAAGGACATGAAAAAAGGCAGGAAAGGATGGCTATCTTATCTTTCCTTAAAGATGAACTTATTCTTTAGAGAATGTTCTTTTTTTTTTTTTTTTTAGCGCCCCGTGCTACTTCATATGGCATTTCAGGCAATTAAGCATGAATTACCTCAGTCTTTGACTTTTTCCTTGCCTTTAAGTACATAAAAAATGTTTTCTTGTATGGTATTCTTCAACTTGCAGTTTATATTTCCTGTTGTTTTCCTGAACTTTCTGTGGACTTTCTCCAATACCATGTGCAGTACCATGGCATGGTACTTCAGAGGTGCTGCAGTCTTCTGCCTGTTTCCCTCTGCCCCAGATCTTCCCAGACTGCTTCCTTTGGCTGGTATTATTTCAGAAGGAAAATGAGGACACAAGCTTTCAGCAGGAACAGGTCTCTGAATAAATAAGTATGCTGCATTGTTTCTGATGGACTAATAAGAGAGACTAAATCAAAGAGATAGGAGGTGATGAAAGAATGGTCAGGTTTTGGCAATTAGGTTGCAAATAAACTAGTTTTCTAGCTGATTTTTCCCACAGCATTGTGGAATAGCTCCATGCTTATCAACAAACTATTCTCTTATTGGCAAAAATTACTAATGATTTTTCATTTAGTTTAATGTCAAATGAAAACAGATAAAATTACTTTGTTTTAGAATAAATAAAGGGTTTTTTATTAGAATAAAAAGGCAGCAAGGATTTTGAGATGTTCTGAGATCGGCTTTATCTATAAGAAATGCCTTTTCATGCAGCAGATATATTTTAACATTTATGTATTGTATAAAGACTTATCTGTGAAATGTTGTCTCAGCTTGCTTATTGGGCTGCCACTTTTGTTTTGTGTTTTGAAAACCTCTGTGAAGTTTCAGCGTGGACTATGTGAGGAAAAACAAAGCATCTGTAGCCAAAATAAGAAGCTGAATAATATACTGTCTAATACCAACAGAGCAGAATAAAGTTCAGCTCCAATGAGATTAATTTTCTCCTGTTACTTTTAACCATAGTTTTAGTCATACTTAATTAATTAGAAATTTAAATTTCTGGCCTTTTTCTACATTATATGGTAAAATGAAAGTGCCAAAGGGAAGAATCCTACATTTGTCATGATTTTTAGATAGTATTGTCTGGGGGAGTGGGGGGTTGGGAAGGGAAAAAAAAACCCCAAAACCAAAACAAAACAAAAAACCAAACCAAAACAAACAAACAAACAAANAAAAAAAAACCCAAACAAACCAAAAAAAAAAAAAAAAAAACCCCAAACACAGAATCCACCAACCAAGGGCAACCAAAAAAAGAAAAAATCCTCCACCAAATCCCAGTTCTGTGACTTCTTGGAGGAACTACAAATGTCTTAGTCATGTAGTCTGTGTTTTTTTCTTAATGCTAAATTATAATGCTCTCAGAGTTTTGCTTTATTTTGAGCCTTAAGGCTGCTGCAGGACACTGCAGAGCAGCACAGTAACCAAGGCAGACTAGACCTTCAGTTTGTTCTCTTAAACTCTCCCTGACAGTCCTGATGTTGTCAGACATTCCTGGGAGCTTGTCATTATTCATGTCAGTTGGGCTGCAAATGCTCTCAAGAATGTAAATCCATTATGCTAGCAAATAATACTCCGCTTTTGGGTGTGGGAAGTACAGGCATGACTGTTCCTGAGCAGCAGCTGCAAGGAGAATTACTAGAAGGCTTTGAAATACTGAGAATCCTGGAGATGAAAAGGGAACTATACAGTCTGAAATCCAGAAAAAATGCTTTGGCCCTTGGATGAGAAACATGGTCAAAACTAATAAAGCAAGAACAACAGTGTTAATTTTACATTTTATACTGCCTTAATTTTCATTTCATTTTCTTAAAAGAAGGAAAAAAGAACAAGTGAGAAAAGGTCAGGAAATTTCAGATTCAAATTAATTGCATAAAACTTGAAGGTTGCTTAAACCATGAGAAATAAGGTGCATGTGAGCTTCTCAAACGTATGTTAGTTAAGTATCCTCTTAAGAAAAAAGACAAAAGAAATACAAAACTCATTTTATGAATACTGCCCTAGTTTTGAGAGCATGAGGTATCCATTAGCACCTTATTTACTGATTTCAGTATGATAATTTCATGCACGCAATGTGTGAGGTATACATGCATTTGGTGGGAAATCAAGCAGAAACCACATTGTCAACTCATTGACAAGTTATTTCTTACAACTTGGTATATGCTGAGGTGGCTTCAAGTGTGGCAGCCAGAGTGAACCTTGAGCTTTAGAAAATCATTGGTGTGTTTGATTTAGAAAATTTGAGAGGCTTTACTTGCTGTAATGAGATGATTTACAATTATGTATGTTTGCAATTATAAGCATTAAAAACGTAGATCTTTGTTTCCAGCTTTCCTACCTGTCCCAAAGAAACATCAAGCCCTTGGTCATTACAGATCCTGCATGGTTTTACAGAATATGCACTATGCAAGTAGGTCGCCAATAACCTCAAAGCTTCTGTACTGTTTGAATGCTGTTGTGTTAATGTAAAATGGAAATTCATTTGAAGATATGCAATTTGCTAAAAGGATTTGGAGAAAATAATGAAATTATACTAAACTATTTGCTATACTGCATGGGTTTTTTATTCTTCCTCTCCATTAGTGAAATAAGCTTGAATGGTCAGCATAGTAAATTATCTGAATCAGCTAATATTAAATTTCTGTTAATTAAACTACTTCATGACTTCACCTACTGATTTTTATTAAGGTCAGCTCATAGTTTTTCAGTGTTGCTTCATTAATAATATATCTCCGTGTTGACTACTAAATCAACTCTGAACTCTTAGTAAAAAGAAGTATTTCAAGGTATCCTGGTGATATTTTTTAAATCCCCCTAGTCTATTTAACTGAATCCACAAAGTATTTTATGTCGATAAGTGGCAATCTTTACAACTTCACAAGAGAGTCAAGGATAAAAAATTGTATGGATATGAAGTAAATTGATTTGAAATATTGTTCTGCTATTGCAAGAATGAGTTACTGGTGTTTCTCTCAAGGATTTACTTCTGTGTGTTGTCTTAAGCTACTGATGTATTTTTACATTATGTACTGCCCAGTGAGTTATATTCTGCTATTTTTTTATTTCTAACTGAAACCTAGCAAGTGCTGAGTTAAAATTTTATCATGTCAGACTGCATCAGGTGAGTGAATAGTTTCTTTGGGTTTTGTTGTACTGGCCACATATTTGAACCCAAATTTGTAAGACTAGGATAAAAAAATTCCAGTCTCAAAGAGTATTGAATATGGTCTGAAAAAAGTATTGTCTTAAAACGCAGAGAACCCGAGGCTGACTGGGTGGTTCAAGTCTGTTTCTCCTGGCAAACAAAAGGGAAGTGGTGTTGTTTACAATAATGTGTAGACGTGGAAAGATGCAGATCAAATTTTCTGATTTGGCATTATTGATCACTCTAAAAAAATCTTTCCTACAAATTTTTAGTGCTCTGATTATCACACTTCTGTTCAGCTACTAGATTGCTTTGTAAACTATATTGCATGAACTGATTAATCTGATAAAAATCTGTTTTGTAAAGCATAAGTATTTACTCTTTTAACCTGTTATTTTTACCTATTATCTTTCACTCTGAAAAGATAACTACATTAAGAGGGGACACATTAATACAAACTGGTAGTGCAAGCTACAGCAGTGAGAGATGCTGCCTTGTGGGGGAACAGGTTAGGGAAACAGGGATGTGTCAAGAGGATTTCCCTTTGCCAGACCACCCAGGGCAGGAGAAGATAATGTGTAGCACAGAACTCTGAGTGGGAAGAGGAATTGTTCCCTCTCCCATTATAATAGCTACAGTATATCATGTTTTCCTTCTGCTTGGCATTTGGTGACAAAAGAGGAGCTTGGACCACTTGCTGGCTATGTGTGAAAATCCAGTTTATATAAATTATGATGCATCTACTACAGTGGGGTGTATGCATGAACCCACATTTTTATCCAAGGTTTCCTGGATAAAAAAATGTAATGCAGACCCACCATTTTCTCTCTTAGTAGCCCTTTTCCTTGTTCTTACATTGTTGAATTGCCACAATTTCTTTTTCCAAAGCATGATTCAAGTTTGAGTCATTTTACATTTGGTTTGTGACATTATTGAATTGGAGAAGGACATCAGCTGGGAGGGCAAGCTATGCTGGTGACCCACAGAGTGGAAATAGCATGAAAGCAAATGGGATGAAAGTAATGAAATCTCCCTGTGTTAACCTTCACCTTGAGGCAGAGCGAGATGCATGATTACGTCCTCAGGAAAGCTGAAAAGAGATACTTAAGGAAGATTTAAATATCTAGAAAGCCATGTCTAGCAGAATTTGTCCAAGTTCTCTAAAGTGTACACAATATGAAGAAAATAAAAACCACCACTCATAAAAGACACTAAAAAGTGGGACATCTCCAGGAATAGACTATCTCAGGCAAAAGCATGAGAAAGGATGTTGAACAAGGTTTTATTTTAATAGCAATCACTTTGCAACATGCTGGATTGCACAGGTACAAAAACCAATGCCAAGAGCCTTCTGCTGATGGGATTATATTTTCAGTCACTGATGCTTCCACCTGCTCACAGAGGACTTCACTGCCAGGTGGTAGGTGCATCAGGGAAAGAGATGGGCTTACATTCACCCTAATAAGTCATATACATACAAAAAAGTCTGCTTTCTGTCTATAAATAGGACTACTAGGTTCACCAACAGTTTCTGCCCCAAGTCAGTTATATGCAAATGAATCATTAAAAAAGAAGAATGATGCCACTGTAAAATTTACATTCTGTATCTCCTGTATCACAGAGATGGGATGTAATCCTTGACACTTGTTCCTGTGTTGGAACTCTGAATGATTTGTGAGCTGGGATTCAGTATACTAAACCACCTCAGATAAGTAATAAATTTGAGATGATTAAATACTATGTACTATTGTTGAGTTCTTTAAATAGGTAAATATCTGTCAGTAACACTCTTGCCTTTCCCAGCATCTGCAGAATTATGCTGTGACTCAAATGGCATTATTTTACCACCTGCAGAATATTTTTACTTAGAGATCACAGAGATGGAGATGATAAAAACATATTCTAGCAAAGAATGTGCTAGAGGAACATTTCTATTGCAAGGATGCTAAAAGTTGAACCAAAAGAACAGCTGCCTTAAACACTTTTTTTCAAAGAGGATTATCTCCTTCCTTGTTTTCTATGAAGGTCTAGTAAAGAAAAGTATTTATTTATCCTGTGTAGTATTATTTTTGAGAAACAAATATTTTTTCCATTTTCCTACTGTTATCCAAGGTTTTGATCTCTTGCTGTGAATATTCATTTTACATATTTTTAATTGTAATATCAAAATGAATATTGTTATTAGTCTGTCAGCATTCCATTTAATCAGCATACTCCTTAATGAGAAATAGTGTCTTGAGTTAATTTAAACAAGTTAGCTTTACAAGATTGGGTTTTTTTCTTCCTAAAAACAGCTCTTTGTTTTCTTTAAGCTGATGTGGGTGAAATCTGTATAGGTGTGCTCTGTACCTCATGGTTTGTGGCCTTCACAGAATACCATATATAGGAAAACCACAAAGGAGATAACTCTGATATGATGAGGGGTGGCCCCCAGAAGGAATATTAGTTCCACACACATTACATGCAGTTTTTTCCTTCACAAAGCATAAGACATGAAAACACATACTGGGAGCTTCATATGCTGAAAGAGTTGTCAATTTTATATTTTGTGGAGTGTTTTAGCTGAAAATGTCTGGCTTCACTCATTGGCAACAATCACTAACATTCTGGATCTGCCCTTTTGGAAATTAAGATGTGATTTGTGGCTTAATAGATAAGGTAAAGCGGAAAAATATGAGGTCACAGTATGAGGTCACAGAATAGGTCACTAATGTTTTGTAAACAATCATTTAAGCTGAGGTCACTGTCTTCCTATTTAGAGACTTTGCAAACATCACGTTCCCCTGTTGAGCTTAAATATTCTAGTTCCTTTGGAAAGTAGCTATCTTGTAAAATTGTCAGGTGCTAATTCTTTAGCCAAGATTTGCTAGCTGCAGAACATCTCACCTACTGCTAAACTAATACCTTCATAAATATTTCCCTGGTAGAGAGGTGATGGTTATTTTACACTGAGAATATATTTGCAGTGACCACTGTCAGGAGAGATAGGGACTGATTAACACTGGTCACCTTTGCCAGCTGGATCTTTAATCACAGGCTCTGCAATAAACAGAGAAATGTAATCAATGAAATTGCAGATACTATGAAGAAATATAGGTGGGGACTAAAAGTCTATTGATAAAATCTGGTGATTATTTCTCATCAAGGCTTTAGGCTGTTATCTGCTTTATCTGTAGCACTACCTGGCAGAACTGAGTGGCCAATTTTTAATAAACATTGCAAAGAAAAGAAAAAGGCACTGAAATATTTCCTCAAAGCTATATTTCTTAAAACTTACTTTTGTTAACTTGGTGTATCTTTTTTCTGTACAGATTTCTTCTGTTCCTTACCATGGGGTCATTTGGTAGACAAATGAGTTATGCACATTAATTTGAAGTTTACATCATTCCTCACTATATTTTTATTATAACTTAACATTCCAGGTAACTGAATAACTTGAAGCCTTTCTAGAAAGTGATCAAATACTTTTACTTATCAAAAAGATCACATATTTGTTTTGCTTTCCAATTAATAGAAAAAATATTATTTTGACTGTTACAGTACATAAAATGCTCATAAAACTACAATCCAATTCTCCTATGTTTTGTTAAGACTAAATTTTCTCTTTTCTCCCTTTTTTTTTTTTTTTTTTTCTTTTTTTTTTTTTTTTTTTTTTTTTTTTTTTTTTTTTTTTTTTAGTTTTGGAGAAATGAAAACACCAAACAACAATAAAATAGAACAAAGCTCCCAAGTATTAAATGTGATAAACGAGATTTTGATTTACAACTCTTGGGTTTGGGGTTTTTTTTCTGGGTCTTGGTTTTTTTTTTTTTAATAGGAGGTGCATGCAACTGTCAAGGATTTTCATGAAAAGAGAAAAAGGATATCTGTCTTGTTTGACTTCTTTATTAGACAAAAATTTAGTAATAAATCTTTCCACATAAAAAATGCCTTAACTCAGGTGATAATACCAAGTACATGTGCATCATATATAGAATGCATTTGAAAACTCTACAATTAAAGCATCATTGTAAAGAAGTAAGTTAAATTAAAGCAATTAAAATTGCCTTTAAAATCAAAGAATGGTACCATTGCTCTTGATGATCTGGAACACATACAATATTTTCTTGGGTTTTTTTAATCAAGTAGAATAAAAATGATAAGTATGTCTACAATCTCATAAAGTCATGATCAACCATCATTCTGTTTCAAAAACAATTTATCACTAATAAATCTAAGCTAGCAACTTGAACATAAACTTCTTGGGGATGAGCATAGCTTCTAGAAAGACATTTACAGGCATATTTGTGGTATTCAATGCCTTGTCATCAATTATCTTTAAAACAATATGCTATACATTTCAATGTTCAAAAACCTTATGCTATCTCTGAAAAGCACAATTATTTCTCATGTTTTCTGTGCTTACTTCTGCACTTTGAAAAATATGAAATAAGTTGTGGTTTTCAAATTCAGATGATCTGCTAGTTTTATGAGAGCACATAAGCATATTTCTAGAAGCTTTGTAAAGGTATTTCAGGGATGAATTCAGGATGACAATGGAGTTAGTGAGTGAGATCTTTCTTACCCACCGCAGCAGAAAATGTACACTGCACAGTATTCATCCTGCTCTCTTTCACTCCAGTAATCACACTGTATTCCAAAATGCCAGTGTAACTTTATTAAAAACTGACAAAAATGAGAATATCATGTGATGGACAGATTGCATAAGGGGTATGGAAATTGTGCTCTTCAGCTAAACATTTGCATGTGCCTTACATGTCCTCTGTGTGAAGACTTAAATTATTGAGTCTCCTGCTTAATCCTTGCATTTTTGCAAGAGGTGCATGGTTTAGTATTCAAGTGATGTTCAGACTAGTAGATTACAGATATGATGCAGCAAAGCTCTGCCCCAAGCTTCTCTGACAAGATGGTATGAAGATTTTAGCTTGCATGCAGATTTAGTCCTTGGGTAGAGGTACACAGAGGAATCACTGGGATGCAGACAAACACAGCTTCAGGGGCTCATTGAAGCTCTCAGGCTGTAACATGGGGGATTAGGGGCATGACTCTTTTTCCCTACCTGAAACAAGGGTTGCCTATTAGACTAGTTTGCAATATGAGTCTCAAATAACCTGAGAGAGTGCTCAGATTTATTAGTAAGAGAAATGTGCAAATTCTAGCAATAGCAAGGAATCTTTTTGCAATTTCCTTCACTTTTTTTCTTCACATATTTTATTCTATGGCCTGGTTAGATATCTAAGGTGCACTAATCTGTTCTATACATGTCAATTGTTCTAGTTGTTACCATCTATTGTTTGGTAATATGTTTTTTGCCTGTTATTACTTATCTGAGTTTTTTCTGGGTATTGATCTGGAATTTTTTAGCATCTAGAGTCATAAGACTTCAGTAAATCCAACTTGAAATCCAGGCAAAAGGACTCCACATGTGAATAGTTTATGTGTATCTAAATGCAATCTACTTCACATGGCTAGACTGACTATGCAAAATTTAATGTATCCAATTAAACATACGCAATTTGCATACATCTAGTAAATTACAAGCAGGGACAGTATCTGTGAAGAAATCAATTGCAGTAGTTCTACTGAGATCAGAGTAGTTTAATAGTTTAATACCTTTTTTATAACTCATGCTTTTTGAAAGAGCATTGCTTCTTTGGTTTTTTTTTTTTGAGCTTTGCATTTAAAAATAAGTATATGGTGTAGGAAAAGCATCATGAGACTATTCTGTAGCTCTTCCCATGAAATAAAGGCAAAACCAGATTTACAAAAGGATCTGTATAGCATATGTTCCAAGATACCAAGGCTCACTTAAACTGACATTAAGATACATGTGGTTTCTAAGAAGGTCCCCAAAGTCATTCTAAGAACTGTGAGTTTTGTCAGCTGTGTATTTCACAAATATTTATTGTGATAGGATTTATATGCATTTAACTTGAAAACAAGCAGCAGGAAGCCAAGTTAGGTAGACAGAAGAACATACTTATTAAAGAAACATAGAAAAGATATGAGTTAATGCTTTTTCTTGAGCCAAGAGGAGACCAGTCACGTGCACTGAAAGACAACAGAAGATAATAAAAATACCTGGAAAGAAAAAAAAGACTGCATTCTAGGTGCAGACATCACAGTTCCATTCTTGCTCAGGATCAAGGATCAGTATTATCACATTGAGGACGCATAGTTCTAGAATAATTTATGTTAGAAGGGATCTCAAAAAGTCATCTGATCACACCACTACTGAAAATAGAAATACTAAAGTGTAAGAATTCTAAGGGTTTTTTTTCCTAGCGATCACAGAAAACAGTACAAATAGGCTTAATGACCTTCTGCATATTCAGCTATCTTCGTATACAAAAATCCCACTGGAATTGCAGATAACACAGAAAAATGTCTTTTATATTTTTTTTTTTCTGTTTAGTCTAAATGAATTGATACCTGACTTTCTGACTCTGCAGAGAAACTTATCTTCAAAGATTTGAGACTGAAAGTGACTCTCCAGCCACTGGCTTCCAGGTTCTTTTTTCAGCATCTTCTCTTTTCTAGGGAATGCAGGGAACAATTCTATTGTCTCCACCGTAAGATTTTATCAGATAACTGAAATGTGTTAGTCAATAATCTGTTCCTTGTCAGGTTAGGCAAATGGTTTTTCAAGGCTGCCTGAAGGCAACTGGCCACCTTCCATACTACCTTACATGCCCATGGGGTCTTATGCTTCTTAGGTATCACTGGGGAACAAGCCATCCATAAGGAGCAGGTAGGCTGATGGAGCCTATACAAAGATGTGGCCCTTTATTTGCTGAGTTCCCACAGTCTTTTTACTGTGTTTCATCTGCTTTGGAACTGATTTATTTTTAAGGGCCACAATTTTGTATTTGCTGCAGAGGAAACTGCAGTGCAAAACCAGTGTCCTTTCTTTTTTTTCCTACTTGATTTCTGCAAATAAACTCCTGCCCTTCCCACTCTTAGCACTTCTTTGAAATCTTAGCATTAAGACTCTGAGCTCTGGAAAAAAAAACATAAAGAAAGAAAGGTAGTGATATAATTATACTAATGATAATTTTGCTGACAGAGGTGAAAAGTATCAAAGAAAGATAACTGTAGCATTTTGATGAAGGGTTCATGTGGGGATAATGGAGATAACCTGTAGAGAAAAAGGCCGTCTTCTAAAACGTGTGAGTTTGGAAATAAAGTATCTGAGTTGTTTAACAAATACATATTTTATAATTAAAGTCAGCTACAAATTGGAGGAAGGCTGAATACAATATCTAACTTTCACAGGAGAGTTAAAGGTAATGCTGGGAACTACAAAGCAGCATTGAAGCAGTACAGGAAAAGCTAGCTCCCACTAAATTAACCAACAAATAATTGAATAAGGAAATATCAATATCAATAACTGATTATTCTGTATCAAAATTGTAAATCAAGAGAGCTCCCTGAACATGAGTGTTCTTAAAAGAATACAGTCCTTTTCCTCGTAAATTCTGCAAAAAGTTTTCTGAAGAAAGTGGGGTAAACGTCTCAAAAAAAAAAAAAAAAAAAAAACCAAAAAAAAACCAAAAAAAAACCCTCAAACTTTTTTTCCTCCCTGAGCTCGGTTTTCTAGCTTGCTGAACAGGAACATAAGGTTATTTATTTCAATAGTGTGCAGGTAAATATAGAAGAGATGTTCTGTGATCTTTCCTTAGGAAAAGAGATCCTTTTAGTCAATTACTTATGTAGAATTTAGTGTCTTGAGGATAGAAAAAAAAAAACAAACTAAGACTTTTACACTGAAATTAATAAAACCTTCTGAGTTTTGCCATTTGAAGGTCAAATGGACATAAGCAGTGTTGAATCAAACTAGAAAACACTACCGAGACTTAGGAAAGTTTCCCTTCCATGGAATACCAGACCGTAACAAATTAGGAGGACTTACTGAAAAGGAGGGACAGGAGGGAGGAGCGATGTTTTTCCATGAAGCAAAATGTACATTTAGAAGAAAGTGATGCTATTTCTGCAGCCAGTGATCTTGTAAAATATGGTAATTCCTGTGAACTGTCCTGACAGGGCAGTGGAAGTGGAAATAAGACAAGTTTTGACAACGCCTGTAACACTTACAAAGTGTGGTTGGCAGACTGAAGGTTTATGACGGATATACAAGGCATGCATATTTAGGGAGGGATAAGTACTGCTTCCTGCTGAAGGTCTGAATTCATCGAAGTCACTTTAAAAACTGCTACATTTTTCCAGACCTAAAGACATAAGCATTTATATATTTATATATTTATACCTGTCCTAGATACATAAGATCAAAATCTAATTAAGAATATAACATGTGGTCATATTGGCTTTGCCCAAAGGGTAGACCTTACAGGGTAGACCTTCTCCAACAGTGGCCCAAAACACATGCTAATGGAAAGTAGAGAAAAGGACAAATTTCTAGGGATAATAGGTCATCTTGAGCATTTGGTTTCTCAGGTTATTCCTGAGCCAGAAATTGACTGTGTATTTAGCAATTTTCAGATAATTTCTTTTTCATTAGTTTGTCTAGTCTTTCCATGAACCCATCTGTATTAAATATCCACAGGAAAGAGACCATATTATCAGTTCTTTTACATGCTATACAGTATTCTATTTTGATTGCTAGGCATGCCATGCCCACCCCATGACAAGAAAGTGAAGACATCATTCTATTTCAAGTATCAAGAAAAATGAAATTATATAACTGTCCCTGAGGTGTATCTTCTTTCAATCCTCACAAGAGGTTTCTTTCCTGTCTTAACTTAAGAACGTGCCTTTTCTTTTCTCACAGCCTTTCAGTACATGCCTGTGCGTACAGGAACAAATGCTCCATTGGAACCTCCTCCCACCTTTCGTTTGCTGATATTCCTATAAGATATTCTGTTTTAGAAAACTAAAAAAACTCAAGCTGGCAAGGTAAGCATGCTAAGAAATAAAAAGAAAATTTATTCTCCAATAAAATCACAACTATTATCATAATGCATATTCCAAGTCAAGTCTAAGATGTCCCGTATTTTTGCTGGATGTATACACTCATGTGACTAGTTAGGTTCCCATTCATTATGGAAATAGACCAGTAAATTACAGCTTTTGCAAATGCAATCATTATAGCTGTAATTTACAAAATATATTAAGCCCTTTGATCTTTGTCAGGGAACATATCATATACTTTTAAACACATTACTCGGAAATGGTAATTTAAAAACTATAAACCTTACATTCACAGCCTTAATGCATATATTATGCTGTACTTTTCTACCAGAAATAATGTCCACATTCTGTCTATTGCATAACATTGCCTCAACTTCCAGCTGAACAGAAAAAGATATGATACTGCAATTTGACCTGATATGAATGAAAATTATCACCAATGGACATTTGTGAGGTTTTGGATTACTCAGGACTATGATGTAAATAAAACTGATTTTTTTCTAGTGATAATGTATTGCACGTTGAATAATATCAACTCTAATATTGCTTCAGTATACCCCATAGCTCAGTATCTTATATATGTATGTTTAAAACTAAATAATGTTTCTCAAAAATATTAATCTACACTGTAATTGTTTGAAAATCAACACTTTTTTTTTTGACTTTGTATATCAAGTGCTTTTTTACTTCAATTGTTAGTATCTAGTGATAGATGATGCAGGAAAGCAAGGATTAAAGGATGCTTAGCCATTTCTAGGGATCTTTAAGGTAATATTCTTGTACAGTTTATAATCAGAACAGACGTGGCATCTTATTTATGGATTAACTAGAGAGGAGGAGATATATAAAAGTGCATGTCTGAAAATGAAACTGATCTTGTTCATATTTGTTCTTATGAAAAATGGCATTTGCTCTTGAAAGATCTAGTATAACGTCAAAATGTTGTCTGAACTGGAGACCAGTCACTTAGAAGGATAGCATCATAATGGCACAAAAAAAGCAGTACATAATGTTTAAAATGCTATTCTTTGGTAACTATGAGGTCTACACAAATATATAAATAGTTGAATATTGAAACTCTCCCAGCATTTGTTCAATTTTTAAAAGTGTTTTGGATTTCAGTGAAATTGAGCATAAGTATAGAATTTGTCTATGTATGTGCACAGTAGTCTGATGGTTTTACTGTTTATTGTATTACTATTATCGTTATTATTATTTTTGTTGTTGTTATTATTATATTTTCACCCTGTTTTATTGAACTGGCATTTTCTAAGGAAATACAAATTGTAGATAGTTCATTTAAGAGATAATGCTGCTGTGGTCTATTGTTTATATTTGAAATGGGCAAATTAAATGACACAACTTTAAATAAGTAGAAGGAAAAAAAACTATTTAAAAAAATTATTATTATGAACAACAGCCCTGGATTGTTTGCTGTAATCCTCACCTAAAAGGAGCAATGGTTCTGTCCAGCTTTCATGTACCTGCAAAGCCCCAGTATTTCAACTTAACCATTCAGTTGCTATGCATAAACTTCTACGTTTTGTTCACAAAAGGTTTCATAAAATGAACAGCTAAGATAAAAAGCTGCTATTTTCCCAAAATAGCATAGCTTGCAGATTTCAAGAGCAACCACTACTGCTTATAATTAATATGACATCACTGATCACCACTTATAAACCTTTTTTTTATGGGAGCATAAGCATCCTATATTATGCCTAAATGAGCATATGGAATCTTAGATCATTTTTTTACCTTCTGTCTCTGAAAATTTTCAAAGGAAAGCAAGCTAGTTGTATTCATTATTCTGTATATTTAACAGGTCTGTTTTCCTGGCCCACAAGTCTGTAAACCTTTTGTAAGAGGACTTATCTAGCAGCTGTGTTGACAATTCTATTTTTGAATGTAACTTCAAGAGCAAGATGAGTTCTTCACACCTGTGCCTCTAGAGCTCACTTTTTGCAAAGAACTGGGCTTTGCATTAATTTTGCAGCAAATACCATTCGGTACAAATAAAAAAAAAGCAGTTTCCCCTTGTAGCATAGAATGATAAGGACGGGCAGTCTGTGCTGTGTGGGGACAGTTTTACTAAGGTGGCTCTGGACACAACATGAAAAACCAGTTAAAAGACACCGTTCGATGTTGTAATGTATGCCTTCACTGAACTGCTCTCTGCAAACTTTTATTGGGACAAACTCATAGCTCAGTTTCATTGAGAGTGTTACATCATCACCATGCAATTAACCATTTCTGGTCTGTTAAAGAACAATGTCCCCATGGAGTAGACACTGTAGACCTAGAAAAAGACAAATTTCTTCATCGAGTGTCTTCATATCCACCCACATGGTTTTACCGTAAAAGGAGCATGTTCAGATTCCCCTTTTGGTGTGTACAGCCTGCAACATGGGTGACTTGGTCCCCAGTATCAAGGATATGTTCTGCACTCTAAGTAAATACTTTGGCAACCTGTGTGGGAATGGATTCCCTCTAAAATGAAGGCAGGATCTTACCAGCCCTCCCACCCTCAGAGCAACAGCTTCTGCAGTGTTGCGGGGTCTGGTAGTATGTACAGGGGCTGATTGCAGAAATAGCCACTTCATCACCAATAATTGTATTGGACATCTGAGAATCTTGCACATTATTTCCTCAACCCATGAAACATTCTTGCTAGAAATCCATTATATGAAAGCTGAAAATCTATGGAGTGCATAAGTTTAACAGAGAATTGATAAATCAGCTTTTTTTTTTCCTTTTTTTTTTTTCCTTTTTTTTTGTGAAGTTGAGTTATAGAGCATTTTGACATTTGCTAAAGGTTTATTGTCAAATGATGTGAAAGATGCCTTTGTCTATACAGTCCCCTTAATACCCATGACAAGCAAGAGAGTTTTTTTGACAACATATGAAAATAAATCAGTGTATCTTTCAAAGTAACATCATTTATACTGTTTCCAAAGTGAAGTAACTGAAAAACATGAAAAAAAGGAGTGAAACTTCCTTGTACAATCTCATTGTCATACCTATGTACTATAGACTATAATGTTTAAGATCTATAATCATGTGTTTTTCCACTCTGGCCTTGCCACCTCAAGATGGTGGCAAATGATGTAGCAATTCAATATTTATTTTTGTCTTTATTGTTTAGAGATTCTATAGGTCCTTTACTGAACACCATAAAACAGTCTCAGCCAGAGAGGGGCAGAGTGTTACAATGATTGGAGGAGTTACCACTGGCTGCTGCTCCATTTTCTATTGATGATATTTTTTTTATGATTGGGCATGAATGATTACTTTTAATTCATTTTTTATTTACAAAAATTTGGAAAAAAAGGCTAAAAATCATTTGTCTTCCACATTTTTGGCAGATATTTAGGAAAAAGTTTGCAAAAAAAATCAATCAGTAGAACTTGATATGAAGGAATCCTATTTGGAATAACAGAGGAAAAAGCCCACTTGTAGTAAACTTGGCCAGCAAGTTTGCATTGCAAAACCTTCTTTCTAAGCAATCATCTATATTACTACATCGAATGTGTTTGATGAAGGGGGGTTTCCAAGTGGGTAAATGATTGATTTTCAGTCTGAGTGCCAAGTGAGAAAAACAAACAAAAAATTTTTAAGTGCTATTATATCTTTCCACAGAAATACAAAAGACACAAAAACTTTCCCTGATGATTAAAATATTTTGTATAACTAAAGTGAAAAAAAAAAATTGTTTTTGCTTATGCAAACAAATTGAGTTGTTGAAAAGTGTTCCTTCGCAAAAATTATGTAGGGAAAACTAGCCTTTCACCCAGGAACTTAGAGGTTTGAGTCCTCATTGATGTGCAGCAGCTCAGAATCAACTTCATCTCTGCCAGAGAACACTATAACTGGGGAGAAACTAATCACCACATCAAGGAGGAGAAAGGAGGACTTAAAAAAAAAATCAGAAGTCTTTCCATCAGTTGGGAAACAGATCAGTTTTATAGGTTTCTTTTATCAGGTCCTGCTGAAAAGGAAAAGGATGGGTATGGTGTGACCACCCCAAATTGCCTCATAGTGTGAGTCCCGAAATAGGAGAGCTTATGCCTATGATGTGCTTGGCAGAAGGTGTTATGTTTCTAAGGGATTGTGAAAGCCACTGGCTTAGAGTGCATCCCAACCTGGGCTTTCTTTGGAGCTCTTCCACTTTGTAGAAAATTAATTGCATACGTACTGAGAACACACAATGATTCTCCCATGTGATGAGTAGGAAATTTGTTGAAGCCTAGAAATACCTGTTTTTAAAAGTGAGCTCTTGGGAAGGTCAGGCATTCCTTCCACATGCAGGACTACAACACAACTGGCTGTCTAGACCATTTACATCTGAGGCAGGGTTCAAGGGTTGAAATGAGCCTGATTTTCCCATAGCAAGTTTCCCATGTTATATAAAGGTTATATCATGCTGTCATTGTCTTATGTAAAAGTGCTAATCATACTAACAATGGTATGAATTCAACCGGTACTTGCTAAAAAGCAGGGGCGAATAAGACCCTTTTTTTTTTTTGCTGGCAAATTTACATTTTTCTAAAAAAACAATTACCTAGAGGCACTCCTGAATTAATCACAGAATCTCCTTTGCTATTTTGTGATGATTTTTGCACTTCAAACCAATTTGCTGATTTTCATATTTGCATATTTGAATCTGTGTCAACTAACTTTCCTGTGGGCTGAAGAAATGTTGAAGAAGATTGGATTGTGGGGGAGTCTGTCATACTTGATATGCGGTAAGCTAACACTCTGCTTTGACCATAACTTAGAGGAAAGTTGGAGCAATTCAGAAGAAACATGGTATGTGTAACATTAGTAGCACTCTTCTGATCCTCTCTTGGGGTGAACTGTGTATATCTCACATGTATGTTACACACAGTGAGATCTTACATATAGATCTGTCAAAACTTTTCTACACAGTAAATATACAAATCTTGCCTAACTTTTCACTAATGCGGGGCACTAACGTTTACTAACAGCTTGTTATTTCTAGTGGGCTGGTAAGATATTAAGTTCTCTATTTGTGGGTTGCTAAAGCAGGGCCTTCTTCCATCCTGTCCTCAGGGAAAAGAGGGTTGGTGATAGCACTTGACACTGGTACAATACCAATCCAACAAGCCCACCACTCCCCCAAAACTAGTCCTAGGAAGAGCTGTGGTATATAATTATACCTTTTAAGGTAGCCAGTCCTTGGAGCTTTAAACAGCTTGTGGACTGGGAGAAAATAAAGAGTATTCCTTCTTTGGCCAACCTCCCTCCTAAACTGATCTCACTGGGGAGTCTGGCACCTGCCCCCTAGAGGTCTCACTGTAGGAAAGGTTGGAGGGACAGGTGCTAACCCCAACTTTCTGACCAGGTTGCAGGACTCTAATTAGACACGTTGCTCATCCCCCCCTTCCTTTCCTCCCCCCCCACCCCGCCTCCTTCCCCCTTTCTCCTCCCCCCTTCCTCACCCAGCCAACCCTCTACATATGGAAACTGTGCTAGGAAAAGGGAGGACAAGGGCTGCACACACAAACACTGTTTACCCACTGTATAAAAAAGCAATGTCAGAGCATCAGTTGGGTGGGGGAAAAGGGAGGGAAGAAGAAGGAATGACAATGTGGAAGACGTAAAACAGGAAGGGAGGCTAGAGGAACACACAGTGTCAGGTGAGACCAGGCTGTGTACACTGGCCCAGACCCAAAACTAACACTGCAGTTGATGTGAGACTGCTGCAGTATTGGCACCTAATAAATTCAGCCTAATTTGAATGCATCTTGAATTATGATAGTGTCATGATATTGCTTTGTGGCTCCTCACTGATAAGTGAGTCTTCAAGTTCATGGTCTTTTATCTCTTCATTTGGCCTTCTTTACTTCATCCTGAGTCTGACATCTTTCTCTGCATACTTTGGACAAGTATATCATACTTCTCTACAGTACTCATAAAAGGCATTGCAAAACTGCAAGTTTGGATTTTGCTATGAAATACTTAAAAGAATATTTTTCTCTCTCCCTGAGTGGAGACTGAATTTACCTTGCAGGAACTTTCTTCACTTTCCCCATTCTGTTCTTTGGAGATGCTCATTTGCAGAAAGGAAATTTATGGTTTTGTTTCCATGCTCTCCTCTCCTAGGTTGTCAAGAATTATCCGGGTCAAGGGCTGTCTTTCTTGTTTCCTCATTCTTTGTGCAATGCACAGAAACATCTTTCCTTCTCTCTCCTTTAGATGATAGACTAATCCTCATTCTATCTCATCAGCTCAGGTGTGCAACAAATAATAATTAATGGGGGGAAAAAAAGGTATTTAAGGTGCCCAGTCCAAGCCTGGCACTACAGAGAGGAATACTGCCGAGGAGTATCTTTTTTTGACTTGACGCTAGCAGGCAATTTGTAATTTTGCGGCTAGGAGCAGCTGGATTCCTGGTGAGGAGGAAGTTTTCGGGGCTTGAGGGTGCTTTTCCTTCCTTCTACCAGCAAAGAGCGATCCACGCCAGGATTTGCTTTCTGCTCCTGTATTTCGGCGATGCAATGTGTAGCACGTTTCTCTGTGTATGTGAGTGTGTGTGTGTGTGTGTGTATGTATGTGAGTGTGTGTATGTGAGTGTGTGCCCGCGCGGCTCTCCCTCGCTGTGTCTTGTCTCCAGGATTTCTCCCCGCCTGGCTCCGGAGGCTCCTCCAGCGCTGCGCTGAGCAGAGGTTTCCCCGGCTCCCGTAAATACAGGCACACGCATCCAGTGCACCACACGCACGCACCACACACACACACACACAGTCACAGAGGCACACAGGCACGCTCCGAGCCGCTGTCCAGTCCATCCCCACGCCGGCTGCTTTTCCCACCACCTCCATCCAGCCCGGCAGAGGCGGCAGGCACATCTCCGCGGCGGATATCGCTGCCGCTGCCCCGGGACTCCGCTTGCAGCAACGCGCCCGCGGTTTCAATCTTCACAACCTACAGCCAGATTTTTGCCCTCGTTTTAGCTTTTCTTTTATTTTTTTTTTTTTTGTTTTTGTTTTGGGGGTTTTGTTTGGGGATTTTTTGGAATTTTTGGCGTGGGGCGAGCGCGTTGCGTTCGGAGAAGGAACCGGGTGGGGGGACAAGGCTACCGCTCTCCTGCCCCCGCCGTGCGCGCATGTGTATGTGTGCGCGTCCATCTCCTCCCCACCTCGCAAAAGTTTGCCTGGGCGGCCGGGGGT
>VXBX01005895.1:390537-409948 GCA_013400415.1 Scytalopus superciliaris | reverse complement strand
TTAAATTACAGTTCTGATTTATAATCTGTTTGTGAATTAGATTCATTTCCCCTACCGGTTTATCTTTAAACCAGGACATAGTAGTGCTGAAATATAAATTGTTACAAGCAGTGGCGGAATGCTTCATTGCATGTCCTAAATATCCAGTTGTCAGCCAGCAGACTTCAGAAGCTGTTGCACAATTTCTAAATATCTTCTAAGTACCCTCCTTTTTCAATGAGTGCTTGTCCTTAAGAAGCTTAAACAATGCAGTGGGAAATCAAAGGCAAGGGCTGATGAACACCTAGTGTCCAATGGCTAAACCTGGTCTGTTTTCTATCTTTTCTCTTAAAATGATGTGATGCTTCATAGAGAAAGGAGCTGTAAATACAAACAGTGACTGCTTCTTTAGTTACACAGAATTGATTCACAGAATAAATATATAAATATTTATTTCTCTGATGTTAGCTTTTGGCTTTACAACTTTAACATATAAGAAAATACATATGAACAGTTTAGGGTCCTTGAAGGAGAATAGCTATATATAATTTCATCTGTTGGCATTGTCTCTGTTGTAGAGAAATATGGAAAACATCTCTTGAACGTTTTTCACTCAGGCCATATTATCTTTAACCAGTTAGAGTCATTGCAAGTTACAGTATTCTTATCTGATCCAAACTTTGCATAGCATGTTTCAAAAATGTAAAAGAAGATACCAAATCTGACCCACAGTAAAACCTTCTTTAATGAAATAGTTTTCATTTTGTGAAGTAGTATATCCTTGGCTAGCAATCCTGTTACCAAAAACAAAGTAGGGAAGACAGATAATGCAAGTCAAAATTGCAAAATAAGTTTTGTGGGCTCAACAGAGGTTTAGGTGTTTCTGAGCAAAAAATTAAAATCTAATTTAAAAATGAAGGTATTTAAAAGAATGGTGCAGGGGACATTTATTTATTGAATTGGTGACAAGCCAGGAGCTATATTCTTTTACCACTGCTGTTTCAAGAGATGGTCTGTTGTGCTGACTATGGACTGGCAATGAGTGCTGTTAATTGAATACCTGGAACATAACTAAAATGCATTGATTAAGTACAAACACCTGTCTTTGCTATGTAGCATGGCTGCTGAAGTGGAAAGACTCCCAGAAAGGAATTCCTGAAATTGAATGCTGAAACAGTGATTAGCTCATTCTTACAGCTAATCTTCAGAAGCCCTGTACTGTTTTTCTGAATGAGAACTCCAAAACCTCTTTCTTCTGTAACTACTGAGACAGCCAGTATTTCTTCATGACACTTACACAGTCTTAATGCTATAGTTTTGTACATACTGTTTAAACCTTTATTACATAAACATCAAGTGTAATAAAAACAAATATGCTGCTTAATTTTTTAATTGTCCTTTTGAAAAACACCAGCTTCTTATCCCAGTGAGATTCAACAGTAATTGATGGATCATTTGTGGATACATCTTGGTTAATTAGTAATTTAAAGTCTGAGTTTGCTTTTTAAAGCAGCTCCAGCTGGACACTGTAAATCATTGTCTAGAGCACAATCTCTGCTCAGTACAAAAACTGGCCAAACCATAAACTCTTTCCACTTCATATACCAAAATCTGGTTCCTGGCGAATACTTAAACACGAAAAATACCTGTCATTGCTGAAGTAAAGCCTTCCTATATCTCATAAAAGGTTTTAAATTGCTCTTCTCTTAGGATTTGCCCATCAGATTAAGGCCATCTCTTCAACTGAGAAGAATGCACAGTAGTATTATTTCCACAGTGTGTGGATATATGTATGTACATTCACATACTCATGTACCCAAACAACCCCTTATGTTCAAAAAGGTCTGCTTAGACTGTATCATACACCAGAAACTTTTTGCCAAGGTCGTTATAACACTGTGGATAACTTTTGGGTCATAAGTGAGGTCCAACTGTCTTTTTAATAGTTGCATAGTGTTCCTGTCATTGTTAGTTTTTTCTTCTTTGGTATTTTAGAGTAATTTCCATTTTCTGGTCAGAGGATAGTCATCATTACCTCTATGCCTAATGAACCTCAAACTAAATATGCTTTTGACCTAAGAGGAAATGCTACAGAAGTTCCCTGTCCTTTTTAGCTGGAAGAACAGCAAAACTCAAACAGGCAAATTCTGTGGTTAAGAACAGATTCATCCAGATTTTAGTCTGTAATGATGAACAAATCTGATGTTGGCCCATAAACTTCACTTGGGTTAAAAAAATCATGCATGTCACTTTGCTATTGATTTATATACTTCCAGGTTATTTTTTATACTCCTTTCACTATCATTATTACACTTATTGTACAGCACAGACAATAAACCTTTCTAGAAAGACTAATGGCATTGGCAAATTAGGGTCATCGTAATTTTAATGGCTGATACCTAAGTGCTCTTCTTTTTGTGGCTTTCCTGATGTTCGAAAGCGATCGTCAAATGAGTCATGTGGACAGGACTGATGCAGCAAAATAAAACTTCTCAAAATGGAACTTCCAGTTTCTATACTTATATCCAAATATAGAGATACAGAAGTACAATCTTAATTAGTTTAAATGGGTGAGTATGACACAAGCTATTTAAATTTTTCAACAATAAGCATTTTGGGAAGATGATAACAGCTAGGAGCTACCTTTTTTGGTTAATAAATATTTGTACTTTTGACACTATTATGAAAGGCAAATTTGTAAACATTTATGCTACAAATATTGGTCTCATTTTTATTTCACCCTGCTAATCATGGGGACCCCTTTGGAACAAAGGAATTTACTAAGTTGTGTAAGATACAACAGGAACACAGTATTCAAACAAATTTTTGCAGAAAAAGTGTCTTGGTTGGTGTAATTTTAAAGTGAGCTGCAGGCGTGCCTTTCAACAATAACGAGTCAATTTGCAAAGGCAAGCTAAAGAATATATTCTGAACATTTTCTCAGTTCCTTCATTCGGGATTCCTCTTTTGTAAATAATTCTCTTCCATTCTGTCCAGAATATTTCATATTTATTCTCCACAGACACATACATACATCCCCATTTCAAAAGAAGAAAAAAATAACAGATAATTCATTTTTTAACATTACTTGTCATTTCTGGGATACTTATTGCTTCCACAAAGAGGCCAAATTGCTTTGCTTACCAATATAGTCCCTTATTTTTAGGCAGCTTCCTGCTTTGCTGGACAAAGTTTTCATATCAGTGGTTAAGGCTATAGGATACAGTGCATAAGGGAAGTTAATCAAAACAATTGAGCAACCAGCCAGTGAATGCTATCTAGGAGAGGAATCCTATATGTGATGTGGGTGAGTGAATTGAGTCTGCACTCCTCACCTTTTGAGAGAACATCTTCAAGACCCTTTTTGGAGGGATGTACGTGAACTTTCATTTTGAAGCAATTCCACTGTACATAAAAAGTATCATGTAATAACAAGAAATAACAGGAAAGTGGAGAGGGACTTTTTACAAGGATGTGTAGTGATAGGATGAGGGGGATTGGCTTTAAGCTGAAAGAAAGTAGTCTTAGACTAGATATTAGGAAGAAATTCTTTACTGTGAGGGTGATGAAGCACTGAAGAACGTTGCCTGGAAGTGTTTGTGGCCAGGCTGGATAGGACTTTGAACAACCTGGTCTAGTGGAAGGTGTCCCTGCCTATGGGAGGGACATGGGAGGACTTGGAGCTAGATGATCTTGAAGGTCCCTTCCAACCCAAATAATTTCATGATTCAGTGATTCTAAGCCAGAGAAGGTGTTTGGGTTTGTGCCTGTTTGTTAGCACATCAGAGGACACTGCTTTGAAAGAGCTGAAACATTCTTGCCAGTCCAACAAACATAAATATTTTTGTGAAAGGTAGCCTCTGCAAACCAGATGGAAAGCAGCATCCTGGATCTGCAACTCCTCTGTGAGGTGAGGACAGGCTCCACTCAGCTAGATGGTTTCTTCACTCAGTTTCTGTCCAAGAAATAGCTATTGCACTCAAAGCAAAAGTATTCTAGTAGAAAAGGTTGAGAGCAGGCTGTCAAAATTGTTTTCTTTGCCAAGGAGAACCTTGTCTATAGTAAATTTATTTAAACATTCTGTGGCTTTGAAGTAGGCTGGCATTGCTACTTGATCTTGAAGCTTCCAATAATAAATAATCAACTTGAAAATTTATCAGCATAGAAGGGGTGTGTTTTTGCCTTATTTTTCCCTCTTGAGGAATATTCAAACAATTCCAATTTTCTTCCTGTGCTTATAATTTTATTTAAGCTATTAGTAATCAAATACTAGTTTACAAACAGTCAGAAATTATCTAAAAGATGTTTGACAAATGCTTTGATTCATGGCATAATCTTATGTGGGATTTTATGAGAAACTCATTTCTTGGGCCACTGTATCTTCAGTTAGACAATGTACAATGAATTATGAGTTTCTGTGACCTTCAGTACTGGTAGCAGGATATTTTTCTTTAAGTTCTCTAAAGGAGGAAACCACAGTGAAAATGAGCATCTACACCTTGAAATGTGAGACTCTCTAGGGCCTGGTTTGGTTTAGCATGGGTCTTGGTGTAGGTGGCTGCTGGCTCTCTTGCCTGTGGATTCCCAGGCAATGCAGTTCCTTTTGATATGTTTTGTTTGGTCCAAGCAAGTGCATGGCCTCAGAAGGTGCATATTTCCTGCTCCCGTGGGGCAAGATACTTAAGAAGTGATGCCAAGTAGGCATGAGAACGTATCAGAATTATTTTCTATTTTCTTCAAGAGTGAGCCTTTTTGTAAAAAAGGTTAACTACTGGAAATGCACATGATTAGTGTTAAAGGTGAGTTTCAGGTAGGCTGTAGTTCCAAAGATGGGTTGATTATTCCTCAAACATATGCATAAAATAGAAAGCATTCTTGGAAGATGCTCTTATTCTCCTGTTAGTGGGAGCAGATTGTGGAGCAGAATGGTTCTTCATAGACCCCTGCTAAAGGGTTTAACATTTTGCGTTATAGAAATAATTTGTTTTAAAAAATAACAGTATTTTAAGAAACATACTGTAAAAACAAACAAAAATATTCCATGGAGAGTCAGCAGCAGAAATCTTAAGTGTTCTCTACTGAAGATGAAGCTATTCTCCTAAGGTGTTCCACTAAGGTTAAGGTAGAAGAGAGAGGTCTTAAGCATCGCGTGGGTTCTGTCTGTTTCCACTACAAGTTTTATTTGCTTCCTGAGCCTAGATACAAACTGAGCACTGGGAATAGCAGCAGCTTTAAAGTTTTCTCCTGGGGTAATTGTTTGACTTTAGAAGCACCTTAGAAGGTTGCAAAGGTATTGCTGGCCAACAGGCACAAAATAATTTGATATAAAACTGAGCTCTAGGTTGCTGTTGGAAACCACCAGGATAATGAGTCAGTTTTAGAAAAAAATAGGTTCATTAGTTTTTAATTGGGATGCTTTTCAAGAAGTCCAGGGGCTGCACATCAAAATGCCAAAGGTGTTCCCAATATCATAAAGTTTAAGGAAATTAAGTTCTGATGAATTCCATATATCTAATGTGATGAATCTATCAATAGTACACTGCTGACCCTCACAAATAAGTTCTCCTGCCTTTTCAAATGGTTTCTCAGGTGAAAAACAACACAAGCATCAATTTAAACAGTATATAAATATGAACTGAAGTAAGTACTTAAAATGAGACTTTAACAAGACCAAAAGCATTTTGGCAAGATTATTTCAGGGAACAGTTAAAATAAATGAGAACAGCTTTCCTTTGTGATTAACACCATTATGTTCTCATCCATTCATGACGTATTCATTCAGGATATTATATTCATTCAGAACTTATACAGCAATTTTCAGGGGAGCTATATAACAACAAAATGAGAAAAGCAATAAAAGGCATAGAACTAATAATATGTTTGATATTGAGAGAAAGTGGGATGCAGAGTGGGCTGGGAGGATTGGGGCACATCTACATTCAGTTTACTGCAGAACTGTGATGTAGGCAGATGTAGGAACTAAAGAAGCATTTCTTGTGCAGTTAAGTAAATATAACCGTGAAAGAGCAGGTATTTGGTGGAATGCTGATGAGTGGACTTACAAGGCTTTCTGAGATTGTTTTCTTGCTTTCACTTTCAGTATGAATTCTCTCCTTGTCGCCATCAATTCCAAAAATAAAACTAGGATCAAAATGCCCTTACAAAGAATTTTGTAGTCATTTCTTAGAGGCTTAGTTAATATTGAACTCAAAAGTGAGTGTGACACTTCTGTCACATATCTTACTAGGCATTCCCAAGTGACTAACAACTGCATCAGTCCAGTGTGATGCCTTTCTGAAAGCCCCTCCCCTTAGTGTCTTCCTTTGCTCCTTCCCTAAACATCCTGAAAGTTTCCAACACCTGCACAGTCCCCTTAGCACTTCTCAAAAAATTTGGTAGAGTCTCAAAATGCTTTTCCCTCTGCACCCATCAGCAGTCCTTTACTTCTGTACACAATTGCCCTGTTTCATGTGGACAGCATAATGTTTCTTTCTTTCTTTGGCTTAGTTTTTGTTTCATATCAGACACAACAATCTCATCAAGAAATCATTCCCCTTGGGCAGTCAGGAGAAGATGACTCAGTGTCCTCTGGTTTTCAATGACTATGTTACTAGAATTCCTCCACCTTAGCCCCTGCTGGAGTTTGTATTTAACTTGTGTTGCCTTTATTATAAAGATAACCTGACAGTAAATAACCAGCAGCTTAACTCCATGTCACTTCTTTTCCGGTCACTTGATGTTTTACTAATGGTTTGATGGGGTTTTTTTGTGTGTGTCCTGCCCCTGCCTCTCTTCTTCCCCCCCACTTTTTTTAAAACTGCCTTAATATTTTGCTTTTGCAACTCTGAATTGTAGTTTTATCTGCCAGTTACTCAAAAAAAGTTATCATTTAGTGTGGTCTTCTTCCATTTATGATTTAGCCTCCTTTCAGTGCACTTTCTGTGCTCTTTTTGGAGTACTTCCTTATCTTGTCAGGCACAACGTCCATTTTATCTGTATGTCAGAAAATCATATGAGGTCTATCATTGCAGCTCCTCTGGACTGGTGGATACATTGCTGATTTTTACCAAAGTCTGTCAAAACTTGGACTTTAGAAGGGCCAGGACATATTTCTTTGCCCAGAATTTTATTTCCTGAACTATTTATTTTGGAAGATAATTTTCTCAAAAGTTAAACCATATGTAAGGAACTTCCTCGGATATGGAGAGGAGTCCAATCAGTTCAGTCTTTGAGAAGGAACAAAGCACTGGGGAACAAAAGCATGAGCTACACAAGTTTGCTTCAGCAGAGCTGTGTAAAAACAGAGTAATACATTGAGTCTAGCAATATCTGCTGGAACAAAAGAAGTAATAACTAAAATAATCTTTTGTAATTTTAGTAATTTACTACAGCAGTTTTGCTTAAATTTGGACAGTACCAGAATCTTTTTTACAAACTCTAATTTTATGGCCCATCTGTAATTAGTGTCTGTTTTTTTTTCTTAGACTGTAACACAAATCCAGTGGAGTTTCCATCCTTTTTGAAAAGGGATGTGAAAGCCATTAGCTGTCCCTCCATGTTCCTGCCACAGCAGAGGTTCCAGGAATTTTCTGCAAAAGTTCTTATTATGCACAAGAACTGCAGATGCAGCTTTTGTGAGTCAGGGAAAAGGGGTATCTCTGTGAGGGCTACAGGTAGGAGATGACAATGGCTCCACAGTACCCCCCTTGTTCTGCTGTGAGGTGAGTCATCATAGAATGGAATTGGTTTGTGGTGGAAGGGACCTTAAAGATCACCTAGTTCCAGGCTCTCTATCATGGGCTGGGACACCTTCCAGTAGACTAGGTTGCTCAAAGCCTCATCCAAGCCAGCCTTGACCATCCACAACTTCTTGGGCAACTTATTCCAGTGCCTCACCACCCTCAAAGTAAAGAATTTCTTCCTAATATCTAATCTGATCCTACCCTCTTTCAGTTTAAAGGCATTCCCCTTGTCCTGTCCTTATAAAAAGTCCCTCTCCCGCTTTTCACAGACTCCCTTTAGGTACAGGAAGGCTGCTATAAGGTTTCCCTCAAGCCTCCTCCTATCCATGCTGAACAACCCCAGCTTTCTCAGCCTGTATTCAAAGGAGAGGTGCTCCATCCCTTTGATCATCTTCAAGGCTCTCCTCTGGACTTGGCCCAGCACATGCATGTCCTTATGAGTCTCAGGTGTAGTGAGCTTCTCTGGCACATCCAGTCCAGGTGGCTGTGCTCCAGGCACCAGTGCCTTACAGCCCACTTGCAAATGATGTGTCCAGGTAGGTATGGATGCCCCACCTGACCTGAGTACATTGAGTAACTGCACCTCTTGCCTTGTGAACTACTTTGATACTGTATGGAGGATAATGCTGTGTAGAATAGGGTGTTAGGATTGCTCTGAATTTGGGTAGGACAAGACTTCAAATAAAGATGTTAGGAATGAGAGGTTTATTACTTTTTTTTTCCCCTCACATTTGAAGGAGGGAGAAGTATTAATAGCAAACATCAATACAGATATATTTTTGCTTCTCAATCATCAACAGCACTTTGGGAAGAATACAGACAAAAGAAGAAAAAAGCAGCAGCAAGACAGAAGTGTCAGGATGTCCTGAAAAGCACTGCCTTTGCCATTCTGTTATATTCAGAAAAGTCAAAATCCACTTCAGAGTACAGGAATGAAAAATGACAGTTTGCTAGACTAAAGGAGAGGTGAATTGTGGTGACAAAATTGTGGTGAAAATAAACTAGCTCCAAGCAAAATACTGCTCATCTACCATTTACCATGATGTTGACTCTTAAGATAAAAACCATGATACTGTATTTGGGGAGTGGAAAATTCTTTTTTTTTTTTTTTTTTTCATTAGAATGGCAATTTTTAATGTCATTATTTCATAATTACTCCATCAAGTTTGGAGTAGAGACATCTAGTATTGCCAGTAGGTTTTCATTCTTTTGAATGGTACTGAAAAATGATCAGCATAATAAAATCCAAATATAAAGTTGATATGAAATTGCCAAAGCTTTGGCTTTTGTTTTGTTCTGTTGTAAACAGATACATGGGTTTGGGAATTTTTTTTTTTTCCTTTGAGGGGAGGAGTGGGTTTTGGTTTTGTGTTTTGGTTTTTTTTGTTTTTGTTTATTTGTTTAAATAAATACAAATTCTCTCTTTTTATTACCTAAAGGAAAAAGTGGAGTTTTTGACCCAAAGGAGGCAGTTTCAGAATAATGTATGAAATAAGATATTGCTACCTAAAAGTGAGGAACACCAGAGGCAAATGCAACTTCAGTCTAAATCAGGATCGTGCAAACACATAGCGTGTGGCACCACAGGGCTGACTGATCTGTTTACTGTTACTTTAATCTGCTTTACTGGCCTGCATGTGGCCAACAGGCATAAACTTTATTTGTTGATATTTTTTATGCTAACTGTACTTTTAGTAGCAGCAAGGAAATGCAAATTTTAGGAGAGAAACAATAAAACAGTTTTTTTAATAGTGTAAATAAAATGTAGCATATTGTGATTATAACCTGATGTAAAAAGTATTACATCAGCAAAATTATTCTTAGGTTGTATACTGGGGTTAACATTAAATAGTGGTGGTATTCCTCACCAACTTTTTTACCCAGGACTAATTTGTCTTTATAATCATGATATTAAAAAACACATAGTCAAGATAGAACTATTTTAATAACTCAGGTAGGCAGAACATCCTTGAATTTTGCTTTTTGGCATCATGCTATGTATCTGTAGAGCAAGAAAACAGTTTATTTTAAAAGATCTTCCTTGCAGAAAGTTGGCAGTTACTACTGATGCAGATTCTGGATGCAAATGACACAAGTACACATAATGAACCAGATATCGTGATGACTGTTGTTTAAAACTTACCTCTTACACTACAGTTTATCAGCAGATACTGATAGAAAAAGCTTTACTTTGAACAGAACAAGAGCAGAGATGGATCAAAAAAGAAATGTACTTGGATGCCCATTGGTGATAGGATCAAAAGGAAAGCAAATGCAAAATAAAGCGGAGGGCGAGGGAGAAGAGTTGCATGATAACAATGTGCACCAGCCCTTGGAGGGAAGTGGAGGTAAAGGAAATGTCATGTGGTAGCTTCTCTTTGGATATGAGTCTTTAGTCTGTTTTTTACATTTATTTGCACATGAATTTGGTAGAATTCTATTTGCTTTCAAGATCTCATCAGGCACAAGTGCTTGTTGGAGTATTCCTGACAGTATTCCTAGTGTTTGGATTTTATGACTGTGATTAGTTCCTTCAACAAATAGTTTATGCAGTTGCTTTGATTTTGATTTTCATAATTATTCGCTCTCAATCAAGTACATTTCTCAAAGACTGAAATTGTGAAATATAGATTGTTCATGATCCTATAATGAAAAGGCAATTTTAAATGTTTTGATTCTGAATATATGTTCCAGCTATGAAGAGAATGTGAGAATGTGAAAAAGAACAAATAGCCATGCTCCAAGGTGCTTTCCATTTAATGATAGGTTATGGAATATTTTTTACACCTTCTAATGTATTAAGATGCCAGTCAGTTTCCAAATATGCAGACCTCTAAAACTGGAACCTAAAAGAACTTTGTTAATAATTTAGATATTAAAATCTTAGAGAACAGTTGAGGCAGCATCTTCTTAAGATCCCAAAGACCAAAACACATAAAAAACAGCTCCCTCTTCTCCAAAACTTGCATTGTCTGTTTTGGGGCAGAAACTTCAACTTGCTAGCCATGAGGCTACTGAGACAGAAGAGTGTTATTCTCCTGTATACGTTTATCACCCAAAAAGAAGTGTTTGGCACTTTAAATCCAGCTGGATTTAGGCATCTACTTAATCAGCACTCCTTTGTCTGATATTCTGGTGTATAGGTACCCTGCAGTTTCCCCTGGAAGTATATAGGTTTCTATGGTCCTTATGTTTTCTTTTTTCTTGTTCTAGTACATGAAAAGAAAATATCTGTCTTTTTTTCTTTTAGTTATTTGTTGTCAGTGAATAAGGGAAGACTTCTAAGTAAGGTGTTCCATATCATTCCCTGGAAGCATTCAGAGAGCGTACTTGCATTAGCATTTCGGTATAAATTAGGAATGTGCTTTTGAAGCAAAGCTCCACATTGTCTCTACTTGCTGTGATTGGATTCACATCATAGAGTTGTGTTAGAGAACATNTGGGGTGGTTTGGGGGTCCCTGTCTTGTTGTGCCTAGTATATAAATTTAATATATGTAAATATATATATATTCCTTCAATTTTCTCTTGCTGCTTTTTGCCGTTTCGGGAGAGGGAGGGGGGAATCTTTCTTGTGAGGTTTGGCTGTTGGCAGAGAGCCAACCCGAACTTTCACAGATGGACTTTTTTTTTTTGGCTAACCAGAAGATGTGCTCCAACCATTACCAGATAATCAAATTCCCAGGCCCAGATCAGAAGAAATCCAAAGCTTTTACTATCTTTAGTGTGGATGTCCAGTTCTCATCATCCATGCTTTATCCTAAGGAGTTGCTTCTATTGAACTGCACTGCTTGCTGCTGTAGGTGCAAGCACAAATTTCTTCAAAGCTTTCTCTCTTTTAGCTACAGGGTGAGTCTGAATCCTCAGCATAGGCAGTTGGAATTGCTCTACTGCAGGAAGGTGCCTAAATTTGAGGCACTGAAATGTTCACATTAGCTATCTAAAAGTAGGTGATATAAATACAGTCCATAGAGTTTATATCATAAAATGGAGCAAAGCAGTGCAGGCAGCAGCAGTTCTTGCTTCAGTCCCATTTGGTGAGTTATTCTCCCTTGGGAAGAATGTGATGGGGATCTCACCTCATCTGTGCTAATCCAGCTCCTGAGTGTTTGTTGTTTTAGAAAGACACAATAATATTACAGAAAAATATGAACCAATAAAAAGCAGGCAAACCCTGCCTTTATTTTTTTGTTGTTTTTTTGTTGGAACACAGGCTTCTCCACACTTGCATTCAGCTGCTTGTAATTACTAGGCTAGTGAGAAATAAATACTTTGGTCTTGGACTATTAAGTAAACCATTTACTAGCATTAACTCCTGTTTTTGATCTTGTTCTCTCTAAAACTATTTGGTAAATCTTGTTTCACTGTCAATTTAGATATTGTTACTCCCTTCCAGAAAACACAGACTTCTCAGTTCATTCAAAGAATAGTTTATCAGTACACATTTCTCATGTCAAGACCATAATAAGTCAAGTATGGAATGGTGTAGGCTTTAGTGATGTACTTCCCAATAACTTACTGATTCTCATAGCATTTGTAACATGTATTTCTACTTAAAACACTAAAAATATGAGCTTGTGGGTAAGACCAGGGGAAAAAAATATAGTAATGTATTATTAGAAATTTAACTTCCTTGTATCTATGAATATAGTTCTAGCAGTATAGTCATTTACAAATCATCATACATGGTCAACAGTACTTTTACAATGAATTATTTTTTCTGTCTTATACTAGATCATATTCAAATTGTGTTCTGAAGATAAACTTTAAATATTTTCATAGCCTTTTCTAACTACTATATCTGGGAATTTAATTAAATACTTTTATTTTTACAATATTACATGAGATATTACTTTCCTTTTAAAGGTGACAAAGAAACACATTTTTAAAGATTCAGATGCTCAGCTTGTGTTGTAAGAGTACTTAGCACTTTATATTTTCAGAGCGTCACTAGCACTGTTTTCATCTGCAGTCTCTGAGCAAATCTTCTGCATATCGGGCTCCATTGTGTCTGGTTTTGGACACCAGAAAGACATTCATGTAAATAAAGAATCATTTGCGAAAGTTTGGCTGAGATGCAGAAAACTGTAGGAAAAAGAATGGTGCGAAGCAGTTCTCCATGGAAATGCTCTCGCCTTCGTACTCATGAGATTATCCTTTCTCTATCTGCAATTCCTGTCTCCGTTCACTAAATGGTTTCCAAGTTCAGCACAAAAAAAAAAAAAAAAAGCTTTTGTCCTACAGACTGAATACTACCCAATCTTGCTCATTCTAAACCTACTTTAGTCCTATACCATTCACCATTGTGATGCATATGCATTCAGGAAAGTAGGTTTTATCATATGAATGTTTCATTTCTTAACTTTCTCCATGATCTTTAAAGAGGACACCTTTGATGTGTATAAAAGTTACAGTGAAGGTGCCTGAATTTAGACTTTCTATTGCCATGTCATCTTTCTATATAAAATTCATTCCTCATCTGTTTCCCTGTAGTCTTTGTTCTGCCGAAATCACATCTTGGTTCATTTAGAAAAAAAAAGGATCTTTTGTACTGTGATGAATTTTCTTAGTATTCATATAGTAGTAGATTAGTGAGAATTATATTAAAATGGACAGGGAACATGATGACATTAATTGAAAAATGTGAGATCAGCTGCACACTGAAGTGTTCTGTGGCTTTGACTGGTTGATAAAATTGGAAGATATGCTTCCAGTGATAGTCAAACCAGCACCACTGGATACACTATGGCATTCTTGCCCTAGCAAAGTTAGGAGGAACCTTAGAAGGACATTTATGGGGAAAAAAACAAATACATGCTGTTCAATTTGATTCTTTTGAGCATCTGAGATGTGTTCAGGTCCATATATGCATGAAGAGAGGGCTTTGGGTTATGACTCACTTTTTGAAGCCTGTTCTGCTCCAAGACTGTCACTGGGGGACTAAGAGACAGCTAATGTGAAAACAGAGATTACAAATATAGTGGAATTGTCAGCAGAAAGACTAGGAAAGGCACAGTTAAGAACAAATGTTTGGTTTATATCTGAGCTCTTCCAGAGAGAGGAAAACCACAGTTTGTTCAGATCAAGTGGCAGTTGCTGAAGTACTTGTCTAAGTGCATTGAAGTGCCAGGTTCATATGGGACACAGACTTATTTTGAACACTCCATGAAAATGAGAACAATTCTTCAAAGTTGAAAGCTAAAGCATTCATTTATTTTAAATGTTTCTCTTGGAATGGTTTAGTAGACTAGACTCTTCATTTACTATTGAGTAGTTTATTATTGTTTCTGTTTCCTTCTGAGAGTTGCTTCGGATACTGTACCGTGAAGTTCAGAACCTCCCTGAAAAGTCCAAGAGAGAGAGAAGCCTGGCTTATCTCCTCCTCCTCACTGCCTAGTGAGGTTACAGCAATGATTGAATTACATGAGATGAGCAAGTGGCAAGGTTTAGGAGACATGCCATGTTGTTGTACCTCTCATCTAATGCCTTTCACTTGGTACAAAACTCTCCCATGTTACTGATTACCACTTTACACATTTCACATATCTGCTTAAGAAGATTTTATTCCTACTATTATTTCAGTCTTGTAAAGTTTTTTATTTTCATAGGTCTTGGAAACATTTTTCATTGTACTGAAGTTTGCAGCATGTAATGCAACTTCTATCCATAGATGCCATGACCTTGGACCAGCCAGCAATGTGTAGTGTGTCAGTAAGAGGTGTCACCCACTGGCAAAAAATGCTCCTCCTTCACCATAACTTTACCCGTCTCCACAGAAATGAACCGCTCAAATGGATTTCCCAGAAGCAGAGCTTTTGTGTTGAGGGCTTAATTTCAAATTATAATTCTAAAATGTGTGAACTGCCCATGTCTAATTCCATTTGTGCTTTCCCTGTTTGCTGAAAAAAATTCATCTTCTCTCTTCTCCCTCCCCTGTCTTCTGACATAATTGTAGTAGCTGCTGCCCCAGTAGATTTCAAGGAGCATACTACAGGCAAAAACTCCAACAAACAAACAGAGGAAAACAAAATAAAGAAAACACTCTAATATGTTTTTCTCCTTTAACTTCCATCCTTAATTCTTATAATGACATACAACTGAATATAGGCAGAGACATCTCGCAAAAGGCAGGACTGATTCAGAACTGATGGTCTACTCCAAGACACACATACAGCAGACAGTATTCCTGAAATAAAGTATAAATCTTTTTTTTTTTTTTAATTAAAGTTTCTTAGTCTATTTAATCTTTTCAGAGATTATGTTCACTCATTGTGGTCTTCTCTATACATTTGCTAAATATTTTGAAATTGTTGTGCAGATGTTGTGCATTGTAAAGTTTTATAGGAAATAATTACCTTTTTCGATCTTGTTTCCTGTTACTTAGTAATTCCTAAAATTGCTTTTTGTTTTGAACTGCTACTGGGCATGAAGAGCAGTACTCAAAGGATATAAACTGACTATTAATACTAGTGAAAGATACAGTAGTCCATGGCTGTTTATCTGTGGTTAAGACTGCCCTTTCTTGTCTTGCATATGCAATACTTTGCAAGTAGCTACTTTGAATTTCTTCTTTCATTTCTTTGCCAAGTAATTGAGTATTATGAGATCCTCATACAGCTCTTCAAAGGCAGCTTTAATTGCTCCTGTTCTGGTTAATTCTTTGCCATCAGACTTCCTCGTCACTCATTATCCTAATTTCTCAGATTCTAAAAAAGGAACTTCAGTGTCACAAGAACCTGAGTCAGGTTGTTGGGAACACTTCCCTCTCTGTTGTGAATATTGACCAGTTTTTTTCTAATATGCTTTCTGTCTTCTAACCAGTTATTAAGCCAGAAGACAGTCTTGTCTCTCCCATGATAGACAAGTCTAAGGCCCATGATATCTGAAAGAAGGCTTTCAGAAATTCACCTGCTTTTTGTAAAAGAGTTGCATCTTATACACACTTTATTTACTCTTTCAGAGAACTAATAATTTGTGAGACAGGGCTTATCTCATTATCATGCATTCAACAATTTGCTATTAATTTGGTTCATTAGGCAAACTTCTGTTGATACATCTGATACAGAGGTTGGGATTCCTCTTTCAGTGTTTATTAAATCCTGAGGGAGATAAAAATACCCTCTGTTAGATCTACAGCCTTCCCCTTTCACAGAGCCTGATTTAATTGACAAAACCTGTTGTGTTATATGCTTTCATATATTCTAGTCTAGTTTGGAGTGCAGTGCAAGTTATAGGAAAGAGAGAATCAGAGATGTCTGAAGAATTAGGAAACCACTGTTTTGTGGACTGAGCATTGTCAGAGGTCTCATTCTTCATTCAGAGCCATCTTAGATCAAAGAGGAAGCTGAACTTGTCCTACTGGTGATTTCTAGAAAAAAAGGAATAAGCAGTGCAACTCTTTATAGAAAAGCCAGAACTGTACACTAGTCACCACAAAAAAAATAAACAGAAACATCAGTGGGAAGAACTTCTTTTAGCAATGTGAGTTAGCACAAAAGCAGTAAGTGAAGTTGGTATCCTGTATTCCTACCACATTCAAAGAAAAGCTTTTTTTCTTGGAAATGACAAGGTTAAATTTAGTCTTAGGGTTACTTCTTCTATTTCAGAGCAGAAAAGTTAAGAACTTGGAACATTATTCTTAAAGATCCATGAAGATCAGAGAGAATGAGCTTTCCAGAAATATCACTGCAAGGAGGTCTGTTTGTCTAGAGAAGTAAAGCCATAATCTTCAAACAAACATCTTTGAAGCTAGAAGCACTTACCAAAAAAGATATGGGATCACATTATTAATTCAGATGAATGCTTGTTATAACTAACATCACATTCATTTTCAAAGTAAATCCAAATAGCATTCTCCCTTTCAGCATCAGAGCTTTTGTAATGGCACTGTAAATCTGAGACAGAGAAGTCATGACTTCTATTCGGAGATCAATGAGAGTGAATGCATGGCTATCAGTACAGCAATTTACTGCTTCTGCTACTGGTCACACCAAGTAGAGGAAAATAGAAATTTTATATGTTATATAAGGTTTGGCTTGATTTTTCACACTAGGGTAGGTTCTTGCTTTCTAATCAAGATACGTCTTTCCAAGCTCATAACTGAAAAATTGCACCACAGTTGATTCATGGACCTTAGTGTGATGGAAGGTGGAAAAGTGTAACCATGCTTACTTGGAGGTTTCCTTTCTTCAACAACAAAAGTTCTCAGTTCAGAAACATTGTTTAGAAATATGGGTTTTTTTCCTGAAGTATTAGATTTTTTTTTCCTTTTCCCCTCTTGATTTATTTGAAACACTCTGTTACTTAGTAACAGTGAATTAGTTTAGTTGCGAAAGTGCTGATAGCCAGTGAAACTTCAGGAAATAAGAAAGGGTATCTGTGATTTTACCCTCTTTTTGCAGGGACAAATCTGTCAAAGTCTTAAGAGACTTGTGATTTTTTTAAGAAAGAGAAATTTCATCAGTTTGCTGTGATTTAAGGTTTGCATTCTTTAACCCAGTTATTAAAAAAAAATTCACAGGTATATGAGGCCCATTGAATATCCTAGAACATTCTAATTCTTTTTAAGAATGTTGCATTAGAAGATATATGCAACTTTCAAATATGTGAAACCTTTAGATCTACTTTCTCTGTTCCAGAGACATTTTATTACAAAATCCAACTATAGTGTGTTTGCTTTTTTGAAGTTTTTATTATATGGTTTGCATTTATGTTATTTTTTTTCCCTGAACTTCCACCTTCCATTGTTTTACAATAACACGATATGTTAATTTGTGGATTTTGTTAGCCAACATTAATGGTAGTCTGCTTTCAGTGTGTTTTTATGTGGCTATATTTGAAGTGCCGATAAAAGTTATGGGTTCCAGAAGATGAGGACATAAAAGATGCAAAGTTCAATCCTCTACCTCCTAGTCTTTTAACCACAATATTATCTGAATCAAGGACACTATTATCATGTGCTGTAAAACCTAGTATTTTTAAAGAGTGTTTCCCAAAGCAATTCTGACAGAATTAACAGGTGAATTCTTTTTTTACCAGGTCATCACCTACCAAGACTTTTAAATACTTATATATGTCATGAGAAAATAGTAAAAAGGGATCTTATCAGCACTGTAGATACTAGAACTAATGTAGTGACCTGAGCTCTGGATGAGCTTTTCTCAGGAGTATTTCAGCACAAACCAGTTAAAAGGTTACCATGCTTGTCAGAGATTACTGAAAAGCAGTAGCTGTGCCTTGCCTATATCCTAGTACAACAGTCAGGGATGTATCTTAAGATAACCCATAAAGATTTGTCTTGAAGAAGTCTAGTTAACGGTTAGTTTAAAATAGTCTTGGAGCAAGATGCTATCTAAGTGCTGCAGAATTGGTGCTTGACTTCATTACATAGCTCTCAATCTTTCTATTTTTTTTTTTTGTTTTATTTATTTCAATATAAATGCTAAATCTCAAACATTTAGAGAACATTACTAGGTCATTTAGTGGCCCTAAATCCTTTCCCCTAGCACCAGCACTGAAATTTATCCTCCTTGCTCAACACTGTGATAGTGCTCCCCCTCTCCCCCCTCTGACAGTCAGCTGAACACTCCCTCCCTCCTGAGGAGGAACTGTCTCCTTGGGGTTTTTTTCCTGTGAGTATTAATTCTTTCCTTGCAGTCTCTTCTTTCTCAGGCTTCTTTTCTGCCCTTCAGTAAATATAACCTTGATTAGCATACAGCCAGTTCATTTCCAAGAGACTTCTCTGAACTTAGTCCTCAGCAACTTCTTTAACACTAGCTCCTGAAAACAGCTCATTGTGCCATGTTCATAGTCTAAAATCAGTCTAAAATCACTCTTCAGGCACTGTGGAAAACTGTCATTTCGACCATATTTGTGAGGGTAAAAAGGGTCATGGGGTGAAACCAGATATCCCTAGTGGATGGAATCTTCACACTCACCCCAAGCTTATAGGGTCATGGGACCACTAGACAGCCTGTGTATAAGCACTTGTTCTGGACCAAAATATCCTAGCCTGAGTCCTAGCCAGCAGGACCACATAACTCTGGTCAAGATGTTCCTAACCAGTCCCTGAAACTTACAAATAGGTGTCTATATGTTTGCATATGAGTATATATATCTACATATACCTATATAGCTAAATATGTGTAGAATAATAGGACCATGTCTCTTCTATGAAGACAGGCTGAAAGAGTTGGGGTTGTTCGACCTGGAGAAGCAAAAGCTCCAGGGAGACCCTAGAGCAGCCTTCCAGTACCTAAAGGGGGCCTGCAGGAAAGATGGAGAGGGACTTTTTTCAAAGACATGTGGTGATAAGAGAAAGGGTGGGATGGCCTTAAGCTGAAAGTGGGTAGATTTAGATCAGATATCAGGAAGAAATGAATTCCTCTGAGGATAGTGAGACACTGGAAACAGTTACCCAGAGAAATTGTGGATGTCTCATCCTTGGGAGTGTTCAAGACCACTTTGGATGGGGCTTTGAGCAGTCTGGTCTCGTGGAAGGTGTCTCAGACCATGGCAGGAGGAGTTTGAACTAGATGTTCTTTCAGTTTACTTCCAACCCAACTCATTCTACATTTCTGTGTACTTCATCAAAGGATAGCATTTGCACCTGGGATGCCTTGGGCCACAGGTCAAACACAGTAGGAAGAACCTTGTTCACCAGGCTGAGAAAATAAATGACTAAAATACTTTT
>VXBX01005895.1:356448-390507 GCA_013400415.1 Scytalopus superciliaris | reverse complement strand
TTTTTTTTTTTTTTAAGGTAGGAAGAGTATGCAAGAAACTCCTTCTTCTTTCCTGGACCCTCTTTCCTATAACAAAACTTTTTTTACATAGGAATCTAGTCTGCCTCTTTGTCTGCTGCAGCTCTTTTTGCAAGCAGTCACAGTTCCTTGCTGATTCCTGAAAGAAGCAAAGGGTTTGTTGTAGGAACAAAGCTGTCTCTTTCACAAACTTCTTTAAGGGACACATGTGCAGTGCATCACTGACCATTACTGAAAGCAAGTTAACTGTGGAGGCTGGATCTTCTTTAGTAATGAAATTACCAATTTTCAAGTACATAAATTGTTTGAGAAAAAATGGTTTTAAGCTGCAGTGAGCAGCATAATGTGCACCTGTGATAGGGAGTGTGCAGGCAGAACAAGTAAAGGTGATGTGTTGTGTTATTAGTGTAACAGCATTTCATACAGTGGAGCAGCATGGATACTACAGCTGGTGACTACAAGAGGTTTAAAACTGATATGTCAGAGGTCAGGTAATGAGACTGAGGTCAGAAAAAATAATTCTAGTTAGACCAGTTGCTTGCTAAAAGGCTGGACAGGATTTAAAATTCATGAGTGGGGGAGGGCAAACCAAAATTGTACACATCTCAGAATTTTATTAGTTTGTTTTAATCCATCTGTCATAAAGGAGCTTAGTTTGTTCTCGATTTGTCCAAATATGTTCTCGATTTCTATGCAATGTGCTGGAGAGATTTGCCTCGCTGTTGACAGGAAACTGTTGGAAAATGCTTCTTCTTTCTTTCCTGTAGTTTGTTGTGCTTATTCTTAAAATATTCCTTTCTGAAGAAATATATTTGTTATTCCCTGGATGCCCTAGAAATAATCAGTTGTGGGGCTGGGCACTTTTAAGTGATTCAGTACCTGTGTACCATATAGTTTCATCAGGAATGTTGTCTTGTTTGTCAGGTCATACAGAAAGTGTTTCCTCTTTAAGAACTAAATAGAATGTCTTAAAAATATAAATATGCAGTAATGAGACCTAAATACAGAGTGATACAGTAATTATATAGAAAATTAAGACTATTCTTAATAAGAGCAATCTTCTTCGGCTGCTGCAGCCTCTCTGAAGGTTTCACTGCTCTTGTTTTTCTGTCAGGACAGATTCTCTCTCTATTAACTGAAGCTTATCTGCAGACCCTTTGTAGTTACCTTATGCTAAAGAAATTTTCTCCAAGTAAAATCTAGTGCTTTCCTCCTCTGCCATCCCCAAGCTAGAATGTTCCTGTCTGTTTACTCATTGTGTGAAAAATGCTCTTTCTTTATCTTCTCTGTGCTGAGACCCCTGATGATGACTAACCCAGGCATGGAAGAAGAGGTGAAGGGATTACTTTACTTCTCCCCAAGGTTCTTGAAGTAATGCTTCAGTGGCTGCTTACTTCAGAGTTGTGAACAGAGCAGTTTCTCACAGAGATATGTGTGCTTAATTCGTATGAGAACCATTTCTAAGGCAACTTATAAGGATTTGTCTGGGATCAATGTACTTGATAATATGCCTCTCATTCACAGAAAAGTGGATTTTGTGCCTTTACTTTTGTATTAAAAACAAAATGACTCAACAAATGTTTCGAGCGTTGGGTGTAATATGTGATTTATTTTTTTTTAAGTCATTTAGAATATATATCTTTAGGTTTTATTGCACCTTAGACAACAAAACGTTAAAGCAAATGCAAAATCTCAGACTGGAAAAATAAAGCAGAATAACGTAACATCAAAACCAAAAAGTCTGAAGGTGTAAAGATGTGTGCAATGTACATAAATGCAGAAAAAAAATTTTAATCTTTTTTACCTATCAATGAGGCAGGTGTTGTAACTGCTGTTTTCCATTTCTTGTTTCTGAATATCAATAAATCATTTTAGCAATTGAGAACCCTCACCTTCAGCCACTGTTTTGTTTCTGTGTATTGCTTGGGAGAGGTTCCGTAAATGAGGTGTAAAAATTCATCCATTTTCGTCTGGCAACTCTTCAGAAACAGCAAGTTCACAATCACAGAAATATGTGTGGAAGTCCCTGATCATTGATTCTACCAATTTAGTGCATGACATAATAAGCCACTTTGGAAACCCACCTTGCATCCCCTCCATCTTTTTTAGGTTAGGCAGATGCTGGTAGAGAACAGCTGGTCATGGTAGATTGAGAAGAATTGCATGACTGCTGGAAAGGTTTTGATTTAAGCCAGTGGGTCTGTAAATGGAAATGTCACCAGACAAGCAATATTAAAACAGGACAAAGCAAACTTTCTTGCCCATCAATAAAAGCCATTTAGGAACACAGATTTCTCAAAAAAATTGAAATTATGATCTAATGGTAGTTTTTGCAACAAGATAGGGGATAAAACATACCCTAGATCTATGGCTAAATCCCTTTAATGCTAGAGAATATATAAAATTTCAACAGTATTTTATGTGATTGCTTGCCGTGAGAAGACTGCACTCCTTTTAAATGGGAACAAACTCTGTCCCTTCATATACATGTGCAGTTCCCAAAGAAAAATGACTCTATATAAAGTGGTTTCTTGAAAAGGTTTTCAGGTACTGAGAGCCTTAGAAAGAAATGGTTGACGAACCATTACTGTGACCTAAGACATATGCTTTCAGGATGGAGTTTTCAGAAGCTCTTATTAAGGACCTCCATTAAACTCATGGGAACAAAGGTAATTCTGTTTTGAAAATCTGCCCTAAACACGTGAGCTTTCCATTCTATGAGAGAATGTGAATTGGGCTGTCTTTTGCTCAAGAAAAGCCCATGTGACCACTACTGATATATCCTTACTGTGCCACGGGGGCATTTCTGCATTCTGCAAGCTGTGCAGAAATGGGAGTTGCCACAGCACCCAAGGACTGTCATAAAATTAGAAACTAGCAATTGAACTCATGTGGAATCAGCTCAATTTTCCTTTATTTAGTTCAGTTGTCTGCTTTTGTCTAACAAGCAAAACGCGTTATTCCTTCACGAGAATTAATTTCTACTGTAATTGCTTTAATTAAATGGTACTAGATAGGTAGCGATATAGGATGAAAACACTGCCAAATTAGACATTCAGGGACACAGAGACATTCCAAAAAGCCCTGGGCAAAAGTTAAAATTGTGGTCTTTTCTAAATTGGGATTTATTATTAGTGTCATCACACAAAGCTCACTGTGCCTACTCAAAATCTTGCAAACTGTTGTTCCTGCTTCCTCAGCCTCATCTCTTGGGAAGCCTTGGGCTGAATTCGTTGATGATCTTTTTTTTTTTCTGGTTTGGTTGTTTTTGGTTGTTTGTTTGCAATTTTATTGTTGTCAGGGTTTCTTCTTATTTAAACTTCTCAGTATCCTTTTTCAAACTTGAAGTGTGGTCATTGCTATAGAGTCAGTGGAGTACATAGTGGAGTGGTCACTTGTGGCTGGATTTAATAATAACTGGATGGACAATGTGAGGGTCCGTTTATAAATTATGACAGCATGAAAAGCTTTGTGTATAATAGCTTGGGAGATACAGCAGATGTATTGCCCAAGTTCAAGAGCAATTGATTAAAACACAGTCAAGAGAGACATACTTATGAGAGTGCTGTAATTCTTGAGTCAGTGCTTAAATTTTTTTCCTGACTGCTGGATCCAACTGTTGTCTCTCATTTTCTGTATGCATCACAGAAGCTACATGAATGTGTTACTGTTTCTCCCAGCCTGATGAAGCCTCTTGCCCTGATCAGTGACACGGTTTAGATTTCATTAAGTTCCAAATAATAAATATATCACACAATAAAAGGATCAATCAGTACCTGTTGCATAGATTTTGTAGTGGTGGTATCACTTTCGGTGAGGATCAACTCGTTGCTGCACTATACATCCTCCTTATCATTCAATTCCTTCTCATGCTGCCTGAAGAATTTTATTCCTGCATTATATATTGGGTTTTAAAATATTCAGTATTTAAATATATTGTAAACATATGAGCATTGTAGTTAATATTGTTTCTGCTCTTTCTGCTAGTTGACAGAATATTTGGCTCTAGACTGGAGAAGAGTCTAACTCTTAGGATTAGACACACAGGCTCCTGTGCTCAAACGGGATCCACAAATCACAGAGGACGTTCCGTCGTGATTAGTAAACCTGTTGTTTAACGGGGAATTGTACTGGCTGTGGACAGCCCATCAGCACTCATCTCTCACCTATACTTCCTTTCTAAGTAAGGTCAAATTGAGTGTGCAGTAAGTACAGTATCCTACAAACATCAGTGTCTGTAAAAACCCTGTCTGCAGATTCCTCTTTCAAGTGCCACTGTCAGTGTCACTGCTTTTGTATCCAGCAAATATATATTTCATTCCAAGCCTTCTGTACTTTTCATGACTACTAATTTTGTCTCCTTTATAATGTTGTTATCTCATCTATTTCCTTGGATGGCCTTTCCACCTTGGAGGGTGGAAATAAAGTTGTCTTTGCAGTCATGAGAAGAATTTAAAAAAAACTCCAAACCCCCCAAAACCCATGAATAAAAATAAGATTTAGCTACTGAATGTTGAACATAGCCAGTGACTAATACTTAAATTCCAAGATTGGAAATTATGTTAACAGCTCTTTATCTTGTTCTTGAGAATAGTATAGGCTGTAAGGGTGAGAACTGAGTGTGAGACAGCATAGCTGCAGGGGGCAAACAGGGAGTCAAGGGCTTCAGACCTGCCTCTGGGAGGGGTCTAGTTTTTTATGTTAACCAATTGCTGAATAAATTTCATAAACAGTTATCACAGGAGGAAGTGGAATATACTTCTCTCTTAGCTAGCTGCGCTGCCCTTGAAGCTACAGAATCATGCTCTTTGCTTTTTCTTTCTCCTCATGACTAAGGAAAGGCTTGGGGGGCGGGGGGGGGTGAGTGCTCTTTCCCAGACAGAATAATGTACAGCCCATTTGTGAAGACACTTTGCAGGGAAATTAGCTGTTGCAGATAAAGCTTCAACTCTCCTCTCTCAAAGAAGCACTGAATCCATCAGACAAGTGTATATAGGGGAGCTGAAAACATCAGATGGATTTTTACCAGTGCTGCCTGAAGAAAGAGAGTTATCCCAAGCATACTTTTAAAAGAAGGGCTTTCTTCTTCTTAGGAAAGTTGTTTACCTTTTATATCTCTGCAGAGATCTAGAGAGGGATAGCACTTAAGATATGTATGGGTCTGCTTTGCTAATTGCTGGCTACTTCGAGGCTAGGTTCAACACTATTCTTTGAGGTTAATTGAGTCCTCCATAAGCCTGGATTGAGTATCTACTTCTGCCATAATACTGTGCAGTGTAAGGAGCGGTGCCTCTCATTCCTGATTTCTTACTCAAGTCACATAGCCTGTTGCTTTGCATAACCTGCAGGATAGTAGGAGACAGAGGCTTGAATTGCAGTAGCCAAAGAAAGAAGCTGAACTGTTATCTCTGAAAACATCCTGAGTATATCCTTGAATCAGAATATATCCACTGAATTAAGAGTTTGAAATTTTGCTTTTTTTAATGCTCTTCTGGCTGAGATGTGCATCCACCCATAGCAAACTTAAGTCTTATTGATGATAGGTATGCTTTTAGTTATTCTTTATGGATTACACTGAGACTGTCTGTTCTTGTATAATATCTGCAGACTACAAATTGAAAATAGGCTCATTACATTCAGCTACTGAAAAAGAGGGGAAACTAGCACTTTGTGTTACATTGTAAAAATGTTGGTTAACACTGTATGTCAGATGTGCTTGATCATGATCCGGTGTGTCATAAGAACATCTAATGAATTCAATTCTTCATGGAAGGTAGGCAGGAGATAAATCAACTTGAATTTTATGTTTGATTTTAGGTAAATGCTGACTTCTCAGTATTTCCAAACCTGTGAAAAAAAATCTGTATGTGTAGTAAAGGAAAATTTTAGGCACCTGCAAACTTTTCAAATAGTAAAAGTAAATTCCTTGAGTAAAAGTAAATTCCTTGAGTAAACTTGCATCTGAGTTCAAGTCTTCAGGATTACTTGCTTGAATAAAGACAAACTGTTTTTGTACTGAGCCTACTTTAAGTGCCTGATATACTTCTTCGCTTCTTTTAGTTTTTTTCCATTTGGACCAACATGAATTAACCTTACAGTGTGCCTACAAATGAGTATATTAATACCTTGGATATGCTGCTAATGGTGTTGCATTTACTGCTGAACTAGGAAGGAGAATTAGCTACCTTAGCGTCTGGCTGTCTGTGATCTGGCACCAAGCTTAATTGGACAGCAGCAGCTACTTGAATTAACAAGTCCTGCTGGCAGCATGCACCTGATTCCCAGCATGAACAGAGGGGATGCAAGGGAAAAGATATCTGACAAAATAAATAAAAAAAAAAAATTAAAAAAAGAAAAAAAAAAAAAGGAGAGAAGAGAGATGTTGCTGCAAAAATAAGTGAAAGTGAAGCTAGTATTTTAATTTTCTTTAATATTTTTTTCCTTGATAATTAACAGGTAGTGATCAGATATCAATTATATTTCAGGAACTGCTAGATGAGAAATGCTCTCTAGATTTTGAAAATTTTTGGCAGAGAGTTTGGAATTTGTATCTGTCTTGTGAAATCTTGGAACAGAACAGTCTTATTTATAGTAAATACTGACAGAACATTGGATACATAATGAAGAATTATGCTACTTTGTGTAACAAATAACTTTCCATACCACTTTCTCTAGTCAATGCATGCATTTTGATAATGAATTACTGAGTATTTGGTGGTTTTTTAAGTGTTTTTAACATAGGCAAAGAGAAATTATGGCATATATAATTATGGTAGACCATCTCAAACTAATCAAGTAACAGCTGTAAAAATGGTTTTGGTGGAGGAATCCCTGTTCTTTAACAATTATGTGGCTGCTTAGCTGTGGAATATAGGAAATGAAAATGATTTTCAGCTTTATGTCATATATCTGCATGAAAAAGTTGAATTATTCAATATGTTTAGTTGGTTGCAGCTAAAATGTGATGCTCACAATCTCCTCTTGTATCTGTTTGTGTGTGTGTGTGTGTGTTTAGGACTTCTGAACCTGGTAAAATTGTAAATGGATTTAAATGTAACTTAAATAACTTTAGAATCTATCCATCGTTATAATGTAGTAGCTGATAAACTCCTTATCCCACCTATTTACTCTTCTCCATTGCTACAGTATGGATTTTGTATGAGTTTGGTTTCTCCTTTTTAATCTTTTTCATTTATCAGCCTGGTGTCTTGGCTGTCTTGTTAAAAGAAAGAAGGGCTAAAAGAACCAGAATTGAAGAGGACTAGTTTCTTATGGATTTATGTCTCTTTGTTAATAATTGAATTATGGAGGTCTTCTTTTATCTCTGAATATGCATATATTCTGGTAATGGTATGCGGGCTGCCACACTTGACAGCAGAAATGGTCTGATAAGACTGTTAGCACCCTGCATGTTAATGCTAGGATCCCGGTCTCTCTTCAGCAGCTGCCGCTTTCAAAATTTATAAGAGCATAACTATCTTTGAGATTTCTATCTTCTCAGTCACATTTAGTTGAAATTGGGCTACTTAGTTCAAAAATTACAAGGAGAGGACACACAGACTGTATTATACTGTCGCACAGCCTTGTTTCCATAGGAAACCAGGCTAAAAACAGCCTGAAAGAAGTCAGCTTTATCTTCTGCCAAAAAAAAAATCTCCTCCCAATTTGTATGGTATAGCTCATAAGACAGTGAGGATACTCTGAAGCAATTACTTGTAAGGAAGATTGTATGCCAAAGCACACGTGACAATGCCAAATACTCATCTGTGAGAAAGAAGCATTTCACCTGAGCAGGAATAGGTAGGAGTCATCCAGCTATGCCCAAACCTTTCCATGCATATGAAGGGAGAGGAGGACTGCAGAAAGGTAAAAACATTGTTTCTTCTCTACCTCCTGTTAGAACATCCAGATGCCTCTTCTGCCTGCACTCTGCCTCTCTATTCAGAGCTCCATTTCTCTACAGGTGTGCAGGTAACATTATGAAACTAATTGTAATTACATTATGAAAGAAATTGGAGGTGCAACCTTTCAGTTTTATATTGCAACAAGAAGAAGACTGGATTGTAGAATTTAACTGATATATGCCAAAGTGAAAGAAGGAATATTTGGCTAAGTTAGAAAAGAACTATCAAAACCCAGCATCCTGTAAAGATACATGATTCCATAAATAGGAACTTTTAAGAATAGTTTCACCTGAAAATAGTATTATATACAAATATCAATGTTGAATTATTTAATAACATGAGATCAGACATCTCAGAAAATATTGTCAGGAAAAAAAATCACCACTATTTCAATGATAAAAATGAAAGTGGATTAAAAAGCAGTCACAGTCTATTTACCAAGTACAACTAAATCAATAAATTAGAATAGCTTAACCGGAACAGTGCAAAATTTGAAGAATTTTGGCTTGGCAGACTTGTCAGAAACTTGACTAAGTGCTAATTTGTTCTGTATTTTTTTCTGTGAAAAAAGTCAGCTCTGGTCTAGTAATGAATTACTTACCCTTTGGAGGAAGTATTGGTCACTCAAGTCTCACAAAAATAAGACACATTGCATGTCCATACATGTAATAGGCAAGGTGTACATAGACCAGCTTGATACCTTCACAAATGTGTGCAAACTAAAGGCTTAGTCAACAGAAAGCATCCCTGTATTTTAGACATTCAAATAACAATTGTTTATATAGTAATACATTTGGAAGTGTAAAGTTCTGGAAATGACCTAGTACACGTAGGTGAAAATTCTCTTAAATTGAGTGAAGCTGTAGATAATCCGTCTGATTTGTATTAGATGGACAGAATGCAGTAAGTTGTTTAAGTTGGTAACTCAATTTAGTTAACTCCTTCTGTAGGCAGTTAAGAGAAAGGGGCATCTCCAGAGTGTGGTTCATCCTGTTCCAAGTGTATGACTGGCACAGAAGTGGGAAATCTTAAAGCATGTCTTTCACCTTCAGAGCAGGACTTCAGACATGCGGAGTTTTGCTGCAACATTTGCAGCATGTAACATACAAGCCTGTTAAGATGTACTTAGTCAGTGGCATAGGAACTATGCCACGTGAGAAGTTTTCTTTCTACAGCATTTTGCAAATGGACCAATGTTATGAAAAGATGCAGGTAGGATGTTTGCTCAGAGATACTGTGATTGGCTTATTGAGTTCTAAAAAGCCTTTTTCTCTATTATTATTTAATCAGGCTTAGTACTAGCAAGTATATTCAATAGCAGTTTTTACCATCTGAGAAGCAGACTCTGATTGCAGATTCCCAGAGTAATGTATCTAAGAGATGATGTTATGACAGTCGCCATTTTTATTTCATTGATTGAGAACAGTAATGAGGTCAAAATCATACATCTAAAACTGGTTCATTTAAGCCTCTAATGAGCTGTGCGATGTGAAAGCTTTTTCCATGTTTTACAGTATAGACACATACTGTGCAGTAGGAAAAATACAGATAAGCAAAACATCTGAAATAAGTACATGATTTCTAAAGGCAACAGAAATAGCAAGATCATAGTAATATGTTTTGAATTTTTTAATAACTGTAACAACATAAAGGAAATCCATGGTTGATCAAGGACTTGCAGTGTAGTAACATGAGGTTGCAAGGCCACATTGCCTTGCAGCCAGAAGTTATTTGCCAGGAGGAAGGTGTGCGCACTGAAACATGTTTATAGAGTTTGTTGCTGCCCACAGGTATGGTCAAAAGTCCACTGTGTGGAGACCTGGGAGACACTGACCAGGACAGCAATGCTGTTTAGAATGGCAGTCTAATTAAAGATGCAATTGAAGAGGCAGGAAATGCTCCTAGGAGGACAACTGAGGGCAGCAGGCTTCCAGTACTGGGGGAACAAAGTCATGGAAACTAGCTCTGTGTAACACTCTAGCATGTTTTTATTAATTCTTATGCCATTTTTAATTATTTTTCAGAGTTTACTGTAAAATTATAGGCACTTGCTTTTTGTATCCCTTAAAAGACAAATGTGTTCACCTAACAAATCAATACATATGTAACTTTTCAGGTATATCACTCATCTCTTATAAGATTACATTCCCATGGTTTGCAGATTCTAATGGCCTGGCATACCAGCTATCGATACTAAACTGAAATACATGTACTTTAGACTTCAGTAGATTGCAGTAGAATTGCAGTAGAACTGCAGGTGCATGTTACTATCTTAAGAGCTTACCTTAAAACAACCAACCCTTCTGTTGGTTTGGTATCTTGCTTCAAACCACTGAATTTATGGAGTGTAAAATAGTCTGTGAAATTAATCACAGATAAAAGAATTTCAATTCAGCTTCATTCTGTAGGCTAAAACCTGCATTTATTCATGCCATATAATGGCTACCCAGGAAGTGTGATCTACTAGTCCCAACATACTGATGGTTTCGTTCACATATTCCAAATCCAATGAAGAGCAAGACCAGACATTAATTTTATTTAGTTGACAGTATTTTATCTTGTCTACAAAATTATTTCACATGATTTTAAACTTAGTATTTTATTATTGATTTCCTTCTCTTCCTCTTACTGTTTCTCCTTGTCTTTTAAGGAGATCTCAATCTCCTTATCCAAAGTTTTTTCCATCAAGTAGACTGGACATTTTTCTTTCTCAGTAACTCATCTGCATACTTTTTTTTTTCTTAAAAAGTGTTTCAGGTAGATATTTTTGACATGTTGTTTTCTTCTCAAATGCTAGTTGTAGTGTGGAGAACTAACTAAAACCATTTAATTTGTGTTGATAAATGAAGGTCAACAACTGTTTCCCTCACCTACTTTCTTTGGATGATATACTTTAATGCAGAGTATGTTAACTGTTTCAGCATGGGGATTCAAAACAGTTGTATTATGTTCCAATCCTCAAACCTGTGTTTTGCATTTAGAAAAATTCACATTGCTTCAATGGCAAGTAGACTGTATTTAAATCTTCAAAGATGTCTTCTGAAAGATTGTCTTGCAGGGTAGAGCTAGGCTGTCACTGCTGTTTGTGTTACATGTACCTCATAGATTTTTGTGGGACGACAGGTGATAAGGCACTGGAAGATTTCTGTCTTTAAAAAGCATACCAGCCATTATTACAGGATCATTCTGTGTATTTCATCCTCTTGCAGTGTTTTCTGTGTCAAATTTACCAGCCTGACCTGCCACAGAGGCCAAACAGCGGTTATTCTGTTCTCAGGAGCTGCTGGATGCAAAGCAAAGGAAAGGGAAGCAACCAGTCCCATCACGACAGAAAGCTACAAGACCAAGAAAAGCCTTGCAGTTTTGATGGTGGCTGTCTTTCTCCATGGCCATTTTTTCATTTTGAAAACTTGTTAATACATTTTAAGTTCATTCTCATCTCTATCATTGGCTCTTCATGCCTGGAAAAGGAGAGGGAAAATTAAGACTGTTTTGAGCCATCCTCCCTTAGACCTGAGAAGAGGCCCGGGATGGCAATGGATGAAGGTGGATGTGCTGGGTATGGATGCAGATGGCTTGAATGTACCCAGGTATGGAGCATTCACTGCTTCTGTGGGCAACCTGTTTCAGGTTTCACCTCCTCACTGTAAATTTTTTTTTCCTTCTATTTAGTCTGAATCAACTCTCTTTTAATTTAAAACCATTACTCCTCGTCCTATTGTTACAGGCCCTCCTAATGTCCTGATTAACCACAGTAGCTTTGAACCAGGGCACATGCAGGCACTGAGAGACTTCTTGGTGCATCCAGTTGTCAAATTCATTTCCACAGTGTGTGTCAGAAGAGATGTCTTCCAGAAGAGTTTGAGTTTTGTTCAGAGGCAGTACTTTTTTCCTAGGGACCACAAAAAGTGGCTTTGTTGACACATTTCAGTTTGCTGCTCCAGAGTGTGAAGTGACAAGTTATCTGACAAGACTGGAAAAGGAATTCGTAAAGCTACTGCATAGCAAATCTTTTCCTGCATTTCCCTGTCTAATTTCAGTCTGGAATGGAGTATCTGAACAGTTTTTGCACACTTAAACAACAAACCTCAAAGACATAACAGGTTAAAGATTTTTTTTTTGTTGAAAATTTATTAGCAAAATTTGAAATTCCTGAAAATAAGGAAAGTCATAGAAAATTCTGAGGAATACAAGGCCTGAGACTTCCCATCTCCCATAAATAGCTTTTAGCAGTGTCTCTAGAAATAATGAGAAATAGCACAAGATTAATGACAGTGCCGTTATCATAATACTGATTATAATTGGATACACATTAGAATAGCTCCACACCGTGATTAGCTGTTCAGATTAGGATTATTATAGGTTTAGAATTTTTGAATTTTAGAAAGGTTTACCATGGTAGTTAGTTGCTTTCTGTGACATATTTTTCATAAGTTTAGCAAGATTTAACAGGAAAAGTGAAACAAGAAATGTTCTTCCTTTATACAGACTGCTGTTATTTCATTTTCTGTTTATACACCTATAATAGTGCCAGAGTAGTAGACCAGCAAAGAATCTTTTGTATTTTACATGTTAAAGACATTTGTAAAATTACTGCATGACAAATCCCTCTTGATAACAATATGTACCAGAGGTAACAAGACTATTACAAGGCTTCTTTTAATGAATAGTCCACTTCCCAGCTCCTTTGAGCTTGCTTTTAACAGGTGGATCTACATCTATAAATTGGTATTGGTAAAATCTTTCTTGGTTTCTAAGAATTGCTGGAGAGAGAGGGAATGAGAGAAACAAACAGATAGGTGGCTCTAATATTGCACAATTTGTATTTGATAGTCACATGTCCTCCAGCATGGATCTAGGATATAATTTTTTAATGTATTCAGCATAATACAGAGTAGATTCTTTTTAATAAACATGGAAATGCTTTTTGTATTATTTCCTCAGATGTTTTCTTACAGAATTTTAATTTAGTTATTAATAATTCCCTGAATCCTTTAGAAACCAGTACTTTTTAGCATGAGTCATGCAAACCTTAGTCTTTTTACCATTAATCTCTACCAGTTTGTCTTCAGATTCCTGTGTTTTCCAAAGGGAGTTCAGAAGCCCAGCAGACAGTTTAACAGCCTCATTGAAAAACTAGTACCATAGAGTGCAATAAATTCTACCTATCTCCACCAAAGTGATACTTCATATGAGAAAGTATAATAATTCTTTAGTGAGAACACACCATTTTCTCATGCAAACCCACTTTTAAATGGAAATTATTTCTTTCAAAGCAATTTTGTTGTTAAGAGTTTTTTGTTGTTTAGAGGAATATAGGGAATGCATATAAGCAAAAAGCATTTTAAACATTTGCTAAAAACACTGTATTACTAGCTCTTACCTCCTGAATAATCATGTCCAGTATCTACCACAGTAGGAACAGTTTGCAGTCCCTTTTGTAAATATACTCAGTCATATTTTACAAATAGTGAACACATTTTGCCCAATTATGGTGTTCTATCCCTCTTGTTTACTCCATTTACCCATGCATTGTTCCATTTTCACTTCATCTAATATGAATATCAGGCAAAAGTATTCCAGACAGTGTGCATTATGAAAGAGCACAGTTTCTTTTCAGTTTGATTTCTGCTCCATATACTCCTAGGATAGTAGAGGTGGCTTCATCATCATGTTGGCATCTCCTAATCTTCTGGGATGGATTTCATAATGAGTAACCTAAAAGGTGTGCATCCACTCTAAATTAGTTGTTAAAGTGGAGAGAAAAAGACAGACATCTACTGTGTGTGATTCATCACACCTAAGATTTCAGTTTTACTTCAATATGAATCACGAGCTAAAGATATTCTCCACTAACTGCAGAGAAATCTTCGATGACTAACTTAGGATAGACAGATGTCTGAGCTGGGCCAGTTGAATGTGGTTGTCTCTGATCACTTGTACACAAAGACTTTTTCTTGCTTCTGCTGGTCACAAAGAGAGTTCTTTTGTGCAAGAAGGCAATAAATACACTTGTGTAAAGTATTCTGCCAAGCAAAAATTATGCAAGAGCCAGAGCATTGTTGCTTTTATTCTTACATCTCTCTTCCCTCTTCACAAGGCCATGCAACACCAGTGATGCTGGAATAAAGTGTCAGTCCACTGAAAACATGATTACTGTCAGATTTTGAAATAGCACATGACTGCTCTAATAAAATGAATTCTTCTCTATATGGAGTTTCACTCCAAAATTAGTATTGGGATAAAGTGGTGGATTTAACCTAAAATGACAGCCTGCAAAGAGCTACATGGGAAGATAGAATACTGGTATCTCAGCAAAACTGAGATAGAGACTCCTTACTAGGAGAGTTGTGAAGAAATATCAGAAAAAAAAGTTGTATTTTTAAAATTGAAAGCACAGTTAGAACTCTTCTTGGTATGTACATTCTGAATAACTGAATTTAATATGAAGAGTCTGCATCTAGAACTCTCCAATGCTTTTCACAGTTTTAAAATCTTTCAGTCCTAGTGATACCTCATGTTGCAGAAATATTGATAAAGTAAAAGCCTAATTTTCTGTAATGCTTTTACCAACCTAAGTATTTTAAACTTAAATAATTGTTGGATTGCGTAAAATAAATTTTAAAATTGATCACTATTGAATAAGTTACTCACAATTTTATTTTATTTTTTAACTCTTGGAGAGATCATTCTTGTCTTTATGAGCCTGGTAGCTCATTTAAACATTGCCAGACGATTAACTAGCTTCCCAATTAAAATCAGCATTTGATAGTTAAATGCTGATGCTACATTGATAACTAGTTATAATGTGAAATGACCTTGCAGTTTTAATATATAAACCAGACTTCTTTGTACTGAATGATGACATTATAAAGTTTTGCTATTAAAAGCTGGAATGTTTTAGAATTTGGCAGGAAATAAGAGTTTTTGTCTTAATATTTGAAGTGTTCATTAGATACAGGAAGAATTTCCTGTAGAATAATCTTCAGCCATAAGTATTCTTCTTAAGATTTAAAGTGTGAAGACTTTACAGGCTTTATAATACGTGACCAACAGGAATTACAGAGGACAAAGTCAAAGTCAGTGCCTGCTTTTGTGTTGTGAGACGTAATGTTATGGATTAAACCTGTAAGATTTGAATATAGAATACCATTCTTTTGGGCAATTTTATGTATAGGTTATCTGAAATTTGTACACACAAAAATGAGTACATCTTAAATATCAGCCTTAGAGAAGCTCGTGATACGGTAACTTTAGAAATCAGTAGAATTCTATTTACTAGCACCTTTCCCAGCCATTTTATTTGTTATCAGTTTTAGCACTTAGAAGGGTCATCTTATTTCTTAAATAGCAACTAAAAATAAGTCTTATTTATCCTGTAGTAGCAAGAGATAATGATTTTCTGGTGTTTCCCTTGAATCTGGAAAATGCTGTAATTCCCAGATTAAAATGGTCTCTTATCTATACTATTCTAATTTTCCACAGGTTAGCAAAAACCTGAAGACAAGCACCTAGTAAAAATCTGTAGCTATGTTTCTTGAATCTTTTATGCTCAGATGATGGCAGGAGATCAAGTCACCAAAGCTTCTTAACTACTGCCTGTCAAGTGAGCTATGGGAACAGATGATGTCTCTGTAACCATAGTCATCTGCACTTGTGAAGTAAAACACACAAGCTTAAACCAGAGGCACTCAATCTTTCTAATTAGGCGGACATTGCTTATTATACGGCCCTAGTGACTTCTGTTAAGGAGTACCCATTAGGCGAACAACATTAGTAGAAACTAAGAAGAAGGCTGAAGTGCTGGAGATGTTCTGATGACCATAAAATACAGCAATTTTTTTATTATCCCAGTGTTTGTTTAACCCCTTTGGAGAAGGTGGTGTCAATTTTAGCTTTTAAGTTTGATACCTGAGTAAAGTATTTTTTTTTTACTTCCCATCACTTTACAGGTCCAGCTTCTACTGCTAGACATTTTTGTGTGGTGTCTTGCTGTTCACTCATAGAATCATATAATATCTGGAGCTGGAAGGGACCCACAAGGATCATCGAAGTCCTGCACAGGACCAGCCCAAGACTGGCACCATGTTCCTCAGAGCATTGTCCAAACAGTTCTTGAGCTGTCAGGCTTGGTGCTGTGAACACTTCCCTGGAAAGCGTGTTCCAGTGTCCAGCCACTGGATGAAGAACCTTCTCCTAATATCCAACCTAAACCTCCCCTGGCACAAGTTCATACCATTCCCTCAGGTCCTATCACTGATCACCACAGGGAATCAATCAGTGCCTGCCCCTCCTCTTTGCCTCACAAGGAAGTTGTAACTGCAATGAGGTCTCCCATCACTCTCCTCTTCTCCAGACTGAACAGACCAAGTGACCTCAGCCACTCCTCATACGGTTTCCCCTCAAGGCCCTGCACCATCTTCCTTGCCCTCCTTTGGACACTCTCTAAGAACTTAATATCTCTCTTATATTGTGGTGCCCAAAACTGCCCACAATATCCAAGGTGAGGCCGCCCCAGTGCAGAGCAGAGCGGAACAATCCCCTCCCTCACCCGGCTGGCGATGCTTTGCCTGATGCCCCCACAGTTGGCCCTCCTGGCTGCCAGGGCACTGCTGACTCAGATTCAACTTGACATTGACCAGGTCCCCCATGTCCCTTTCCATGGGGCTGAGCTCCAGCATGTTGTTCACCAAATAAGCAGTGAAAAGAGTAATGTAAACCTTAGTCTTTCTAACATCAGTAAAATGTGGTGGCATGAGTTTCAGGGTGTTCTGTGTGAGGCCAGTGGGATCTGTACCTGCTGGGCTTTCCTGCCAGTGCTGATTTCATGGTTACCATTACTTTACTATTATTGCTACAAGTCACATGGATTAAAGGTAATGTGAGCATTCCTGTCCTGATTGTAAGTAGCGCTGTGTACACTGTGTATAAATGCTCTGTTCCCAGTCATGGGTCATCAGCTTGTCTTTCATAATACTGTGGTGGGGAGCACTGTTTTAGTACATGAATGGTTGGTATTCATTGGTATTCATTCTCCAGTTTCTGCATTAGAAATTTTTTTTTTGTTTTTTCACAAGTTCAGAATTTTTCTGTTGTAATTGACCTTTGTCACGTGCAATTAAAAAGCTGTGCCTGTACCAGGGTATGCTTCTTTTTTTTAATTTTCTTTTCAGAGTCCCAGTTTCTTTCATGCTTAGAAAAAAGACTAGTATCTTCTTAGTACTAGTGATCTTTTTTATTGTTATAATTTTTGTTTTACACCATGTCCTTAACATTTATTATTCTATATTGCTGTTTCACGGAAATGTAAGTACTTGTACTTGGAACAATCAGCTACTCAGTCATCACTCATGTTACACACAGTGAAATAACTTCATGCAAGCATTTGCCTCTGCTTCTTTTTTTATCTCAGCCCAAACCAGGGCTCCAGGCAAACCTGGAGCCTCCATAAGGATATGTTGCATGTCTCTTTAGAAAGAATATTTAAGTTCTGTTTGGAGTTCAGTTTTTTTGAAAGAAAAATGTAAATACAGCTATTCAAAGAGAAACAAAAATTTGTTTGCTGAAAAAAGCCCAAGTATTACATGTTTTGGACAATTTAGAGTGTCTGTCTAGGTAGCTGAAATTATTCCCAAGAGACCTGTTGGAAACAGTTTAAAACCTAACAAAGATGAAGATGAATACTCTACTGATACAGAAAAATACAGAAAAAAAACTCTAAAAGAAAGCTCTGGGCACTGATATGGGTGAAATTACAGAGAGTACTTGTTTGTGCTTTGCTACAAGTGGATAAGTAGGCAGATTACTGGAGAAATATGTAATAGTAGGGATCATTTAGCATTACTTTTGTGGAAGGAAGTTATGTCACTGTACTCAGAGTCTTCTAAAAGAAGTAAAAGAATATTGTGGACAAGTTTTTGTGACATTAATACTGAAGAAAGAAAAGTCTTGTATCACCTGCAGCAGCCCATGGATTTCACTACAAGCTCTTCCAGAGCAAAGTAACTAAGTGATGTAAACTAAGTACTGAAAAAATGCAGTGATGTCTTTCATTACTCTGGGCAACAATAAAGCAATACAGGACTGTTGTCATACTGAGGTTTGCCTCAACAATAATAGAGGAATGCAGGAGTAGAATACTAATAGCTGCACTGTCTTTGTGAAAAGAAATATTTGGAAATACTTTTGTTTTGATTTTTGCAATTACTTCTGGTAACATGATTGTTGTGATTTGATATGTAAAACACACGTACAAGTTGGTGGAGATAAGGTCTTCTCTCCTGTCTTCTTTTACTTCTGTTACTGGCCAACCATGGTTTCAGATTTTAGTGAGGTTCAAGTGTAGGAGGTATTTTTGGTCCTGTAGGAAAAAGGGCAATGGCTTCTAGTGCAGCTGAAGAAGAGATGGATGAAGGAGGTCACAGAGGTCTAAGTGCAGAGGTTTTTTATCCTTCTTGCCCCTGCATATGAGTGTCATGGAGAAGGTCACTGACATTCCTACTTTTTCAATCCATGGCAGAGAAGTTCCAGCTTATTGAAAAAAAGTCCTACCAAACCTGGGCCATAAATTCAGGGTTTCTCAGTGTTATGCCCTATATTATTATCAAAGGTTGGACATGATGATCTTGGAGGGCTTTTCCAGGCTTGATGATTCTATGATTCTGTGATTAGGTCTTGCATCATACCTGCTCTGCGATTAATCTTTTTCAGCCTGAAGGATTGTTCGTGTATTTGCAGTGCTTATCTGTACTGTTAGCTGTACTAACCTTTATGCAAAAGTAGTATTCTTTCCTTATGCTTTTGTGTCTTCAGAACAGTATCTAGCAGGGGGAAAAAAAAAAAAAAAGCTTCCTTTGCAGAATCCTTTGAACTTCAAATTATTGTCTTCAAATTCGTTACAAAATTCATAAAATTCTTCATTGCAACATTAATCCTTTCATGGTTTCTCCTTTCTGATCTGTTCTTTATACATATTTTGTATTTTCTTAGACTGTAGGTTTTGGCATCAAATAATATAAACAAAAGTTATAAATCAGAATGCTCTAGTCATGAAATTGTGCTAAAACGAAATTTTTTAAATGTTTATAGTAGGGGATTTTTTTATACATGCTTCTTAATATTTTGTGAGTTTTTTTCCTTATAATAAGACTGGTTCTTTTTTCTGCTGAAGGTTGAGTATTGAATAATTATGTTTAAATGGATACCTAAGGAAGAGACTAAATAATGCAAGACTTTTGATGACAGCGTATAACCTTAAACCACTGATGATATTTCATGGTCTGTTTGAAGTATGTTGTATATTGCCACTCTGAAATTGGTCTGAATATTAGAATAATATGTTGTAACAGAATAAAATTAATGGATACAATTAGAAGTTTAAGGTTTGCAGATATCACTTGTCTCTTAATCAAGATCTTTTAAGTGTGGCTATTAGTAAGAATTCAGATAATGTAAAGATATTCAGTCACCTGAACAATGAAAAAAAGGAAAGACTGGACTTCTTCTGTTAGACCATTTGCTCCAGAGCAGGTTTCCTGACTGACTTAAAATGCTGCTTGTGCTTTTCATTTTTCTGTCCTTTGAGGAGAAACAACTTTTACTGTATATAAGACACAGTGGAAGGAAGAACCATTTTTGTCAGTTAAGGAAAGGGTTGAAGAGCTGTTGGCACCAAAGGCCAGGGTTTTCTTAAATTCTTCTTAAATGCTTTGTATGTGTACTTTTACAGTAATACATAAAGGAATTAATTTTGATATTATAAGGTCAAAATGCTGATGTAAACACCAATTTTTAATTGGTTATTTTGTGACATACCATCATCAATTTAATTTCAACAAATTACTGTGAACATTTTTATATAAGTTTAGCATACTTGCTAAAAATGTACTTTCATTATATACTGGTCTAGATTTTGCTGTGATTTTTTTTCATAAATAATACTATTTATAGAAAATGTATTACTCTATTGCTGTAAAAATTAAACTATTTTCATTTCCACTTGATTTACTTTATTTACTCAAAATGACTAGGTGCCTTAAACATGTAATTATACAGTATCTTTTAATGTGTGCAATTTAAGGAAAAAAAGAATTATTCCCAATCTTCCTTGGTAAATGTGTACAAATATTATTTTTCAAAGAATAAATGGCAAGCCTGAAAAAAAATATTTTTTCAAAAGGTTTCAAGCCTGATATTATAGGTCTTATTGTTTTAAATGATGTTATCTGTGAAAGGTGAAAAAGTAAAATGCAGGAAATCTAGTTTCAAGACTGATTGATTCCTATATTTATATTTTTGTGGTACTTTCTATTCAATTATATCAAAATTATATCAATTATATCACAAACTTTTTTGGAGGCTGTACTGATTTTCCAGGAATTTAGATTGCGTTCTTTAAGAACCAATTACTCTGAAAGTATCAACCCATTGCACTGCTCCATCCTGTGCTGACCCTTCTACTTATTTTTACGTCAGACTCAGTTTTACCAGAACAACACAAAACTAATTTTATAACACGATTTAGAGGAAATGATACTGGGGGAGGATTGTGTTACCTGGAGTGGTAGCAAGGTAAATAAACATGCTTCTGCTAATTTTCCTTGTTTCATCTCCCATTAGCTTTGACTGCTTCATGATTTGTATCTTACACTTTAAAAAAAAAAAAAAAAGGGGGGGGGGGGGGACACAAAAAAAGCCTATAGCTGCAAGTTCAGTTGCTTTCATTGTGTTGTACAATAACAGGACTTGCTAATTACAGTATTACAGTTAGTGCTCTTAGGCAGCAAAACACTGATCTGCCAGCATCTCTGTTACTTCAAGTAAATGGAGGGAAATTTAAAAATTCCCTTTCATAATTTCAGTCACTGTGAACTATACAGAAGGAATTTAACCTCTAAAGACCCTCTTGTTTGGATTGGTTATATAAAAATAAATTAAACACCAGTGTTCTCTAATGGCTTAGAGTTGTTGCAGCTTTTCTTAATTTCCCAAGTGCAATGTAACACATTTGTTGAAATGGACATTTGACTTGTGCACAGGATCTCAAGCCATCATGTTTAGCAAAATGGTGCACCAAAATGCAGGGCCAAGATGATTCTTGATGGCTGGTCCATAAGGTTAGTATGGCTTTGGCATATAGACGATACTGAAGCCCACTAGAGGGCTCACAAAGTGTTTGAAGACTCCCAGCTTTCCTATGAAATGTGCAGCTTTCCTGTACTTTCATGCAGGACCTGACAGTGAGTCTGAAAAGCACCTGCTAGCATCTGGAGTATAAATATACTGAGTACAAGTAGAGATTTCTCAATTTTTTTTTAAGGGTTACTATCAACTACAAATTCCCAGTACTTTAGTGTATGTACCAAGCCTGTGCAGTACCCTTGCACTTACTAATGGCGCTCCTTAAGAGCCAGATTCTGCATGTACTTGTGCATATGGCATTTTCCCTTGCCATGAGCAGTTCAGTTTTCTGTTCTGCTTCCTAGCACATGATTGAAAATTCAATATTTTATTCATCTTGAGAACCAACATCTAATCATCTGAGTGTGAGCCACTTCTGCGTGGCCAGAAGCACTAACTGACCCACAGTAAAGTTAACACAGTGAATATGATTCAGTTGGCTGCAATGGTCCCATCTGAGATGCTCTGCTGCTTTACATATGCTAGTGCAAAAGGTTACAGGTGTCCTATCTGCATCAGCCCCATTGAAATGGTTTGGATTGCTATAAAACCTCAGATGGAACAAAGCTCCTGAAGAGGAAGCTAAAGTAATTACCTTTGGTTAGCTGAGTAACTCTCATCCTAGGGTGGGTTGCAAATTTCTAAACATTATGACTGATAGAAGATCTGTCTCAGTATGCATACAGTTTTTAACTAAATTTAAAGCAGTTTCTAATAATTTATTTGTACCCCCCTACTGCTTTTCACAGGGAATAAATTATACCCATGCTTAATTCATAAGTCTTTGTGTATTATCAAAGCAAAAATTACTGCTTGTACAGTGAGAGGACTGAAGGTCCATATCCCACCTATGCTGGGCTGTCTTCTTCACAGGATCTTTGGAGAAGATTTCATATTTCATTCATAATGGCTATGTGCTATACTAGTGCAATGGACTCATCAGGACTAATACCTTACTACCTTTGCATTGTAGATCAGCACAGTTTGGCTGTCTTGACAAAGAGCATCTTTTGTAACTACAAAAGCTCTGTATATCCTTTGAATAACATTATTTTAAAAGTGTTACCGGAATAACTCAAGGTCATCAATAATCCTGCATTCCTATCTAGAAATTTAAATATGAGTGTTTGGAAAAGCTATAAATGTTGATAAGCATCTAAACCTTGCTATATATAGCATCTCATACGGAAAGGCACTTCAGATATCAAAGTGAGACACAATGAGCCATCATTAGTTTGTTCTGATTGATACTAATGAAACTATTTTAATTTTTTTTTTTTTTTAATGAGTGGTTGCTGTGTACTTAGAAGGAAATACAACCTGTCTTAAATATCTTCCAAACAGTATCAACTCAAGGAAGAAAAGAATTTCTAAGGCCTGAAAAAAGCATTTAGAAGCACATGATTGAAGAACTAGAATAAAGTCAGGGTAATCCTCCACCCTTTATTATGCAGTGGGTCAGATTAGAGGATCACTGAGATCTTTATGGCTTTATAATCTATGATTAACATATTAATTTTTAACTCTGTGCTTTGAATCAGTTCTTTGCAACAACGCATATAAGCATGTCTTTATTTGGAGCAGGTGGAGCTGAAGCAAGAGGTCAAATTTAGGCAGATGTTGAAGTGCTTTACAGGCTGGAGCTTAACTCCTGACATACTGAGTTCTTTTTATTTTTCAGAATGGTTGCAGTGAAGTATCTTTTTCTGATGGGGTGGTCTTCATGCCTTGAACTGCATTTAGAAAAACAGAAGAATAATAATTAAGCTTTTAGTACTTTTTCTTTGCCTAAAGAAAAAAAAAATAAGAAATACATTAAAGTAAGTTTTATTTAGGTGGAATATTTTTTTCTCCCTATGGTTGTTTTATTTTTAAAATTTTGCATTTTTGCAGAATTGGAGAATGATAGAATACAGGTTGGAGGGAACCTCAAGGATCATCTGGTCCAACCTTTCTCAGCAAAAGAGTGATCTAGACCAGATGGCCCAGCGCCCTGTTCAGCAGAATCTTGGAAGCATTTGCTGTTGGGGAATACACCACTTCCCTGGGGAGATTATTGCAATGTCTGATTGTTCTAGTTGTAAAAGTGTTGAACACTATTGTCAGGGCCCAGGAATTTGCAGGGATCAGGTTCCCTTAACAGTTTGCAAACCAACTCTGCCTTCATTGATGGTGGGTCTGTGTTTGTATCAAGCTGGATTTTTGTTCCTAAGGCCTAGGGCCCAACAGAGCTGGTAAAGACAGAGCTGAAGAAAGTGTTGAGAAACTCTGCTTTTTCTAGCATCTTTGGCGACTAATTCACCTCTCTTGTTTTACAGTGGGCCAATATTTCCCTTAGGTTTCCTTCATTTTCAGAAAAAAAGTTACATATATCACCCATAGAAATATTCTAAAAGTTCATTTTTTTTCTTGTAGAGATACATTAAGAGAATGTAAATCATGGAAAATTAACATTATTTACCTGAATTCTGTATTTTAGGATCTAAATTAAATCTATGTACAGTTACAGCACAACTGAATAATACATCTTTATGTTTCTAATAACCTGCTAATGTTTTTAAAAGTAATAAAAGTCAGGATATTAGTCAACTTGATATCATTCTTATTTAATTAATTACACATCAACAGTAACATTGAACATAAGAATACAGACCCCTAAAGAATATACTTTTGATTTTTGTAACATGAAGTAGCTGGCTTAGAAAGTGTGACTTAAATAACTCCCTAGAGGTATTACAAGACATGTAGATGTGGCACTTAGGGATATAGTTTAGTGGTAGACTTGGCAGTAATGGGTTAACAGTTGGTTTCGGTAATCTTAAAGGTCTTTGCAAATGTAAATTATTCTATGATTCTGTGACTAATTGTCCAAATGTGTATTGGGGTCATTACTTCCACTGCAAAGTGCCTGTGCCAGCTAAAAATCAATAAATTGTAGCAGTGTGGTGCATCATGAAATGTAGGAAGGAGAGAAATAATAAATACATATGTCTATAGTATAAAGGACCTACATCTTAGGATGAATCCTAAAGGATTCATCTTTCCATCTCTCATCCCTGCTCCCTTTGGTACTGTAGTTTACATTTCTCTGAATGTTTCTATTACAAGTGAAGTTGCAAATGTAATTCATAGACAATTATATGATCAACAAATTGCTTTGCATTCACAAAGTTTCTGTCAAGGTTTCCTATATTGATTTGTTATTCATACACCCAGTCCTTCCAATAACATTTTTGCATGCTGTTGTCATCCCTCTTCAAGAGTCTCAGACGTGTTTGGCTTACTGGGTTCTTAGCCATTTTTCAGCTGCCATTTCAGCCACTGTGAGTTTTAAAGCTATCCAGATGCTACAAGTAAGATAACTGCATCTGTTCTGGTGAAACACACACTTACTGCAGAACTTTGTAATTTCTGTCATCACAGAATTCCCTCACAGTTTTCTTTTATCTCCATTGGTTGCCCTTCCTGCCATGTCTTATCTTTCTCCCATGCTCACTCTACTTCATCCCTTCTGTTTGCGTTTCCACTTGCTGTAGTCTTTTTCCTGAAACTTCATTTTCCTGTTTGCTTGTTGGATAGTTTAGAACCTGTATATTATTTTGCTCTCTTCATAATTATCAAGGTTTAACTTGTTGCTACAGACAGCTCTAACTGTTGACCAAAACCCTGTTGACTAAAAACTAAACGAACAGATAACCAGCAAGAGAAATGACCAGAATGTATGCACAAGTGTGAGTGATTCCAGATGGCTGATTTGGAAAACCACTCTATCAGTGTCTTAAGACATTATGGTAATGAATAGTTTTTGAGGTCCTGTTTCTTCTTCTGGGTTTTCAGCTGGTGATCTGTATGGTTGTCAGCTGAGATGCTATTTATGACTGTGTGCAGATAGCGGTGGGAAAATGAAAGCACAGAAGCAGCAAGAGAGTTTGTCTTGGTCTCTGCATGCCTCTGCCTTTTGGCAAAATTGCACTTTTATAATGGTGATGCTGATTTGCAATTCTTAGCAAGTGTACATTAGCAGTCCAAAAGTCTACTCCAGAGTTAAGGTTGCCACGGGCGCTTTCAGCTCCTGCGTTCAATTACTTTGAATTCTCATACAATATAGTAGTGTATTTTATAACTCCAGAAAAGGATGAATTAAAGTAATGCTGACTTCAGCTTATGAAAAACACTTGCAGGTATGCCACAAAATAATCTAAGGCTGTGCTCCTGAATAAACAGGTAGTTATGGGGAACAGTAGTATTTGTACAATAGTACATCTAAGCAGCAGTGGGATTACTTGTGTTGTATGTCAAGTTTTTGAGTTTGCAGCATATGCCTTGTTGGTTTTCCATTTTCCATTCACAATAGTAAGTGCAGATGTACTGAATAGTGGGGACTTGATTGAGGGAGCTTGTCAGTGTTGTGAATGTTGTATTAAGACCATAATGGAAGCCTGAAGCTTCAAGTTATTGTTACTGAAATATGAATTTCTGCAAGTGAAGTTTGTGAGCAAGGGTAGAATTGAATTCACTTACCTCAGTTTAGGTGTCTAATGCTATTTGAGCTGTCCTGGCATTTCTGAGGCAGGCACATACGGCTAGTGAATGTGATGGGGCCCAGATGGAGATTGGAGCAATGGAGACAGTGTCTTCCAGAACTTCAGGGGCAGAATTTTTATCCTGAGTGCTAGTTGAGATAGCCTAGCACATCCCATTGATGGGAAACTAATAAATACCAATGAAACTTAGAGGTCTTCAGGTTGTATCATCCCATGCATGTGTAAAGGGCACTGCACAACTGCTTAAGATACTTCAGATTGAAGTAATCAATTCAGTACATAGCTCTGTTTATACTAGTGGAAACTTGTTCATATTTAGACACCTAAATAAATATTAATGAAGAACTGAGCACATCTCTTTTTCAGTATTAAGATTCCATATCACTGATAAAAATAGGGTGGCATTTTAAAATTGTGATGGAAAACAAAATACTAATTCCGAATGATCAAGATTGATGCAATAACTACATCTAATAAAAAGTAGTTTAAGAAAAATACACGTGTACCAAGGAGAAGTGATGAAGTTTGCAAGAGCTTTTTGATGACTATTAGATTCAAAGAAAGAGTGAAAACAGTATTTAAATGGCTTTCTTTTAGCTTGTGTCTAATATACTCCTCTTGATTTCACATAATTATTTCTTTTCCCATGCTTTTTCTATACCATTCTGCAACATCTGTAGTGGAAATGTTCTGTCCCTATTATTAAAGAGGGCAGAATTGAGGTTAACATTGTTAAATCTCCTTTCTTTGATTTTTTAGAGGCTTCCGGATATTTTAGTTCAGATTGTGACGTTACCAGGTGACCCTGACTGTACATGAGCTGGTGGGTTAATCTTAGCCAGCAGCCAGATGTGAACCCTGTCCTCTTGCCAAAGAGGCCAGCCCTGCAGCCTCTCACATCCACCCAAACCTTGGGACCTACACCCAGTGCAGTCAGAAACAGTATTTTCCTTTCTGTGCCAAAGAAAGAAATATCCATTCATCCCTCCATTCCCTGTAGTTGTTTGAAACTTTTTCTGCTGGCCAGAATTATCCCGTTTTCTACTTTTTCTTATTATTTTATCTCTACTTAATTTTTTACCATCTTCTTTTGAGGTGATGAAATGGTGTGAGTAAGTAGGGTTTGATGAGCCAAAGGAAAAAGGGAAATTACCGATTAAGATGAATGGTGACAGAGTATGTGCAAGAATGGAAGGGAAATCATAGTGATGTACATCCCACATGTGTGCAGATTTACTTTCCTCTTTTTATACGCACCTGTGTTGTACTGCCTATCCCCATATCCCTAGAAGTATGCTCATTAGCAATTAGGAAGAGGGAAATTTGGAGTTCTTTCCTCTAATCACAGAGCAATAGAGGAGTCTCAGATGAAATAGTGAAAGAAAAGAGAATTACAAACAAATAGTATTTGTAATTTTTTATTTTACCCATTAACAAAGCCTCTTGTCTCTTTCTTAATATTTATAGTTCTCTGTCCTAGTTACAGCAGCCAGGACCAGCTTATCACCATGTGGGTGTAACAGAAACTGTGTATTCTACACTCTCTGTGTCATTTCTCATCAATTGTTAATAATGGATCATTGGCAGCTGCTGCCCAGGGCACATCTGACCCCTCAGGCTACAAGCTGGGTGTTAAAGGGGCCTGTGAGATAGGGAAATGTTCCTGTCTTCACAACAATGACTGAGCTGTGATAACTCCCCTCTGGGGAGGCATTAGCACCTTCACACCCAACCTGAGGGGTGTCTACTAATGGGCCATCAAAGATTCAAAAATATCCCATGACTCACAGAGTTAAATCACCCATTGTGAAACTCCTCATCGTGGGGGAGTTACTGGGCATTCACACCTGAACCTGAACATATATAATATTTTGGTTTTGGGACTTTGGGTGACACTTGCTGGATCCAGAGAAGGTGTAGAACCTCAACAGGACGGTGACTGCCACTCTCGACCAGGCTGTGACCATCATCCTCACCAAGAGGTTTTCCTTTCCTTTTCCTTTGTACTGGGGCAGGAGGGGGAAGGGCAGGAAGACTGTGGCACCCAGCACAGGGGCTAAAGAACACCATTCTGTGTGTGCCAGGGTGCTGGGTTATATATCTGAGTTTTGTGGGTTAAAACCAATTCTTTTTCTGTATCATTATATTTATTGTAATCTTTTTGTTAAATTGTAACTCTGATTTCTAATCTCGAGTTGGGTTTGCTTCTCTTGCCAGCACTTTCTCTGCCACAATTATCAGAAGACAAAGGCCAGTTCAGACCTCTATTCATTGATGGGTCTTATATATGTAATATTTTTTAAAATCTACTACTTAAGGCAATAAGTCTATTGGATTCTCAAAAACATAACAGGGCATATCCCTAATGCTAGTACTCTTGAGCCCTCACAGGTTTGGGGGTAGTCATAAGTCAGGTTCACATTGATAGAAGAGTATGATGTTGCTTTATCTGTACTTTTACCCATCTGGTGGTGGAAAATGATTATTAATGATCTCTTTCAACAGTGCTTTAAACTTTTGAACTTAAAATTTCGAACTGCAATCTTTTGAAGTAAGTAGAACACCATAAAACCCCTCCAAAATTCGACTTACTTTCAAAAATATGAATACCAGAATTAATGTAACATTTTAGTAACATTGTAAATGTCTTAATACATGCAGAAGTTGTATTTGCTGTCTTAGATGCAGCATCATACTTGAAGTACATGCTTACTTGGTCATTTAAGCTTAAATTTAAGTTCTTCAGAATTTCACCAAAATTCTTATGTTGTGTGAGTATAATCTGAGCTGCAGCATTGAATTTAAATCTCTGACATTCACCTTTCTCCCGATGTACCATATTACCAGGGAATCTAAGTTTTCTTTATAGTTGACCCGTTTCTTCATTGCTTGCTGTCTCGAACAGGTTTGGATTATCAACAAATGTTTTCTGTAGTGTTTTTTTTTAACCAGTAAACATTTGTTCTTATCCAGAACTTACTGTGATAATGTCTGATAATGCACTGTCATAAACAGCCAGAGAAACATCCAAGTTGAGGAAAACCAAAATAAAATATGGAGACATAGAAATATTTTGTCCCAAATAAATAGGTTATGTCTATTTATGGCATGTCATTTGCATGTGTTTCTTTAAAAATATTCCTATATTTATGCTGTTAGTCTCTGGAATGATTTTGTATTTACGTACAAAATACCTTTTGAGGAAAAAATAAAAATCCTAAAACAAATCTGGATTTTTTTAATCATCTGGTTAAAATTTGAAATTTCAGATACATGAATATGTATACAGTACTGAGTACTAGAATGTTTAATCATCTTCTTCACTTCATGAAGTTGGCTTGCTGAGAACAGTTGTTTATGCACGGGAAAAGGGATGAAAACCTTCAATTTGAATCTAGAGGGAAAAAGACCCCAACCATGTGAGTACAGCTATAGCATATTTGCTTGTTGTGCCTTAAAATACTTATTTTCAATTACATCTTGCACTTGGGTATTTCAGTATCAGTAAGTTAGTTATTCATACTAGGATATAGCCTATGGTCTTGGATGATAGCTGGCATTTTCTCCATTCTTTCAAGATATAATAGAGGGAACTTTGGTCATTTACTTTTCACACAAGTAGGATTTTCCCATCAGTAGCTTTATAAGCTTATCTTGTTTATAATCCCTCATCACTTCTTGAACATAATTTTGCTCTTAATGCTAATGCTGAATCTTGTTGTAAGGATTGTCTTCATCTTTTGTAACAGGGGTTTTAAGTAGGGTAATAAAAATGTAGTGATGTGGTCATTGTCATATACTAAAAGCCTATAGTCAGGCAACTTCTGGCAGAAGTGAAATTGGAAGTAGTATCAATGATGATGTTTTGTAGGATAAGATGAGTTTAATTATGCTTTATAAGCACAGATAAGAAAAAAAGTGTGCTTGTTAACTACCCTTTCATCCCCTTTATTCACTACACTTCCTCAAGTGTACTGTATATGTTTCACAGGAGGCTCTCAAAAACAATATTTTGAAATTAATTATTGTTATGACTTAGTCTTTTTGCTTTTTTAAAAAATAGCACTGCAGAGAATCCTTGGACTTCCCAAGGGTGCTGCACTGTGAGGTCCTTTGATGCAAGGAGCTTCTCAGGACAATAAGAATGCAGCTTGTGCTTTTCCCTGTTTACAGGCCCTGTAGAAATAAGAGGATAGGTGAAAATATTGCTTAGCATCTCTTTGCTGGTCTGCCTAAATTGTGTCCCATGAGGGTAATTCCTGTGCCTCCTTGTCCACAAAGAGCTATTTTGTTGAATTTGATTTTTGTAAATTGGTGATGCACGTCTTGCTTTATGTATTTTCCTTTTACCACTGAAAATGCAGGGTCTATTAACTGTGGTTTGGTGAATACCTTTGTTACCCATTTTATGTTCTACATTATAAAGCTTGCAACAAAAAATCTAAAATCCTCAGACAATATAAACATTTTTATCACGGATAAAAATCTACTGGGGATTAACCTAAGTCAAAGCCTTGATTTTTTATAAGCTTGATTTTTATAAGCTTTTTAATGGCTTGATAAGTTGGATAACATTTAAATTCTATCTTCACAAAATATTCCCAGTGTATTAGATTCTACAGTGCTCTTCAGAAGAACCTTGCTTTTTCCAGAAACTCAGCTTTTGTTGGCTAAGGAGTAATGATGACAAAGGAGCAGGGACCCAAAAAGAACTCTTCTCACCTGACTTTAGATGGCTGGATCAGAGATGAACAATGTAGTAACTGTAAATGACATTTAATGAAAACAAATAAACACCTCTCAAGCACTGTTAATCTGGTCTGCTTTAGGACAAGATGCCTACTTTTGTGATTAGAAAAAGTGTCTAGGATGAATTTCTTAGAGGTAGTTGTCTATGATATAAACATTGGGACAAAAAAATTCTTGTCCAGAACTTTTGTCATTTTGCACTGATGAAAACACAACACTTCATTAGTGCTATATTATATTTTGCATAAATAGAGGTAAATATACATGCATAACCTACAGTTTTCTATAACTTAAGGAGATATTTTTCTTCTTACTAAAAATTCTGTTTAAAGATGAATGCTTCTAAAAAGTCAGTTTTCAGCTTGTTTATGGGAAGATTGATTGAGTTGAGCAGATTCTGCATTTAATGACAGAAGAACATAAAGTTGTAATATTTGAATTCCAATGTAAACCTACTTGGTAAAATATTTTAAATATTATTGGAATGCAAAGAGAAGTTATTATTAAATTAAATGGAAATACTTTAGTGACACAGAAACACGAGTTAGTCAGTGACAGAGTATAGTTAGGAAACTAAACCAAGATCCAAGCTGTTTTCCACAATATGCAAAACATTACAAGCTCCCGATTTTCAAGCATTTATATACCAAGTTAAATGCAGTATGAATTTAAATAAATTAGCAGAGTTTATACAACTTGCATCTTCTGAAAACTTATGGCCATGTAGTCAAGTATATGCAGAGAAAATTACATTTAACTTCAAATTTAAAAATTTCAATTTTTTTCTAAAATCCGTTTTCTTTTCTTGTACTCTTTTTGAGAAAAAGAAATAATTTTAATGTGGAGTTATTTAAAATAGAATGTTTTAATCAAATGTAGCAAATTAAATTCTGTGATGCTGTCTGAGATTATGGGAGGTAGTAATCATACTCTTCAAACAGGGACTGTGAACTAAACTGTGTTTTAGTAAAGCTATTACTTGTTGGCAAAGTGACTCATGCAGATACCAAAGAGATCATGGTTTTTAAAGTTAGTCTACTTTAGTAGACATATCCAGCAATTTTAAATTTCTTCAACAAATTGTTGAGTTTAATTTTGTGTTTTAACTTGGCAAAGCTATTTTCAAAATGTCTTCTGGCTAAGTATGAAGTTATGATAAAGCCTTATATATATCAGTGATGAAGTGCTATTTATAGAATATTTCTAATCTATCAAGAGTAGTCAGAGCACCTTCTGCAGGAAAAAGAATGCATAGTTTTTTCCAGTCCTTTCTGGCTGTTCAGGATAAGCAGGGTATGAACCAAAAGCCGTGGAGGTTATCAAAATGGTTCCCCTGTACTTCAGCACCTTGGATTTGGCCTGCTGCCCCTTGACTCATCAAAACTAGTTGCATGTTTTAATTAAGGTTTATTCAGTGGCAAGAGGCCTTTCTGTGCAATGAAGAATAGAAAGTAAAAGGATTACTTCTTCTGCATGGCCTACTTTGCTATCCAAAGCATGCTGAGCAATTCATCTTTCAGGAGCTATTTCCAAGCCAAGCAAAATGCTTGTGCTGACAGAGGCATTGGTTTTCTTGTCAGACTGTGATGTGTCAGCTTTTGGAAAAAGAAGGTAATAGATTAATATGGAGTCTTACTTTTCTACTTCCTTTGGATATTCCTTGGCTTTCTGGTTGGCATACGACAAGCTTCTGTGTTGGGAAGGACCTTAGGTGTCTAATTCAAACCTGAATTAATGGTTCGTGTTTGTTTTTTTTTTTCTGTTTAAAATCACAGAATAGTACAACAGCACAGGTTGGAAGGGACCTCGAAGGATCATCTGGTCCATCATTTTTAGTATGAGCCCAGATTGCTCTGCTTGATCTTTGTAGACTTGTAACGCCGATCCTTGTCAAAAACACTGCTACTGATTCATTTTTGACTATCACTTGCTGAAAAGACCAAAACTGCTTTTTGGGGCAGCATTGAGGATCTTTTCACAGTCACAGAATCACAGAATGGTGATCTGCCATACCAAGCTGTACCCATGCTCATTCAACATGAGTTGGTAACATCATACAAGATTGTGTAGCAGCACACCAGCATGAATCTAAAGCCTTCACTGGGTCAGTTAGTTTTTCACTGCCTTATCTTTTCATTGCTCGTCTCCCCATGCAGATTGTTGCAGTTGCAGCACTACAGTGTAAAACCATTCTACTTCTGGCACTGGACTTTGTGTGACTACTGTGGCAGCTGACTTNTATATATATATATTTGAAAGCAGATATAAACCCAGATTATAGCTAACTATTCCTTTACAACAAACAAATGTTGAAAGAGGAAATAACGTACTAGTCACAACGAAAAAGCTGTACAGAGAAAACTGATTATTAAGCTTATGTTTACAATAAAAGTGCAGCATTATGATGCAGCGAAACAAAGNTTTTAATTAAGGTTTATTCAGTGGCAAGAGGCCTTTCTGTGCAATGAAGAATAGAAAGTAAAAGGATTACTTCTTCTGCATGGCCTACTTTGCTATCCAAAGCATGCTGAGCAATTCATCTTTCAGGAGCTATTTCCAAGCCAAGCAAAATGCTTGTGCTGACAGAGGCATTGGTTTTCTTGTCAGACTGTGATGTGTCAGCTTTTGGAAAAAGAAGGTAATAGATTAATATGGAGTCTTACTTTTCTACTTCCTTTGGATATTCCTTGGCTTTCTGGTTGGCATACGACAAGCTTCTGTGTTGGGAAGGACCTTAGGTGTCTAATTCAAACCTGAATTAATGGTTCGTGTTTGTTTTTTTTTTTCTGTTTAAAATCACAGAATAGTACAACAGCACAGGTTGGAAGGGACCTCGAAGGATCATCTGGTCCATCATTTTTAGTATGAGCCCAGATTGCTCTGCTTGATCTTTGTAGACTTGTAACGCCGATCCTTGTCAAAAACACTGCTACTGATTCATTTTTGACTATCACTTGCTGAAAAGACCAAAACTGCTTTTTGGGGCAGCATTGAGGATCTTTTCACAGTCACAGAATCACAGAATGGTGATCTGCCATACCAAGCTGTACCCATGCTCATTCAACATGAGTTGGTAACATCATACAAGATTGTGTAGCAGCACACCAGCATGAATCTAAAGCCTTCACTGGGTCAGTTAGTTTTTCACTGCCTTATCTTTTCATTGCTCGTCTCCCCATGCAGATTGTTGCAGTTGCAGCACTACAGTGTAAAACCATTCTACTTCTGGCACTGGACTTTGTGTGACTACTGTGGCAGCTGACTTACACTGGCCATTGCATTTTCCTTGGTACTGGTACCTTTAGCTCATGTCTGTTTACAGCTTGTAAGAGATCTGCTCATTTGAGGTATACTCAAGTATCTGTCTATCTGTCTGTGTGTCTGTGTATGTATCTATTTATCTCTTTGCATGTTGCTTTTACTGCTGATGGATTTATAATCTTCTGAGCCACTATTATTTCCATTAACAATTATCCACTGTAAATTGGCAATTTCACATAAATTATATACATACATTTATATACACAAATTATGACACCGCAGGTCTTTGACAGACCTATATCTAGGATTCAGTTAACCTAGGAAACGTTTATAATGCATCCCAGGTAAATTTTCAGTTCAAGTAAAAGAGTAGAGAAAAACTAGCAAATTTGAAGTCCCTTGCG
>VXBX01005895.1:335374-356376 GCA_013400415.1 Scytalopus superciliaris | reverse complement strand
CTAATAGTGTGATTTCATTCGTATGATTAATGTGATATTGTGGTGGCTGTAATAACTATGTATGCTTGGTGCATTGTTTTGGGGAATATTTGCATAGAATATGTAAAAATCAAAACAATATTGTATGAAAGTGCCTTTTAGAGGTTATTCACATCCTCTTTGTGATGTATTTTATTTTTATGTGCTTTCATTAATTGCATAAGAATAGATTTGGTCACCTTTCAGAGTATAGTATATCATTATATAATCCAAATATTTCTGCTAAATAGATTACAGAATAATAACCAATAGATTAATTTTTTTTTTTGTGGGGACTAATCTATGAATAAGAAAGGTGGATTTATTGAATTAAGTTGCAAATTGAACAATTATCTTAGATTATGAAAAGTACCACATTTTATCAGTATTGTTTACCTAGAAATCATTATGGAACACTTATGCCTGCTAAATGGTCCATTCCCTAAATCCTTAATGCAAACAAAAATATGCAGCCAGTTCTATGGGAATGGAAATTAAAAGGCTGGTTCTCTCTGATGGAAAAGACATTTATAGGCTATTAAATATATGTTTACTTATCCTTTTATTTCTCATTTATGTCATTAATGAACAGAATACAAATATTTTCTTCATGCAGTCTCAGCTAGTGAATGAAAAATTACCTTCATAGGAATCATTCTCAGCCCTTCCCTCACCACTAGTCAAAGACTAAACAATTTTTATAGAATCAGATGTGCTTCCTAATAATCATTTGGCTGTAGCTGTGCATTTCCTTGCTTGGTTTGTGTGAAGGTTCAAGAATGGATCTTGTTCATATAAGGCCTGACAATAAATTGGTTTAAGAATTGAAAGGGGCATCTAATCTCATTGATAAAAGCTTGTTGGTTTTATTAACAGCTGAATACTTCCGCTGCTTTGGATGAATGCTGCCTTATTTCTCAGGCCATTTTACTGAAATGAATAGGCTTTCCTCCTGAAAGAAGATGACAAATATGTTAGAAGGCAGACCTTAATTTTGCCTGATAAGATGAAAATATATCATTTGTTTTATACTTATTACTCTAATTCCCCAAATGTTTGGGAAATAGCAATAAACCATACATCTTTGAACAGATTTTACTGGTGTGTGTATATGCTTTGCATGTATACTTGTGCAATTAGCTGCTGGCAGTGGGCAGTAAAATGGCTATTACGTACTCTCCTTTCCATATGGGTATGAATTTCAGAATTAAATTTAGCTTATTGCAGAAGAAACGTGCTGATCCACTGGCAGAAGAGTGTCATCTATATCAATGACTGTCTGCTTCTCAGGAGAGCAGGGCAGTGGTAGTGCTGGCACTGGTGTTCAGCAGGTGCTTGTGTGGTGGCTAGCAGCAACACCTGTGAAGCATGGGAACAGTGGCAGGAGGAAAAGGGTGTGGGGGGGCGGTGTCAGGCAACACAGAAACGGTATTTATTCCCAGCGAGACAGAGAGAGAGATTTTAGCACCTTTTTTTTTTTTTTTTCATGATTGCTATTATTATAATTATTTCTCTTATTAGACCACATATGAGAAGAAGAGTTAAAATATACTCAACCCCAAACAGAAAGAAGAGAGTCCACTTAGTTGACACCAATTTATAAGGGGACTAGAAAATGGATTTTAAGGACAGAGAGCAGAACCTGCCAGCACGCATGCATCCAGCCTTGGGTATAATACAGTCTCTAGTTCAGTGGCACTTAGGAAAAACCATTCATTTACCATAATATTGTGTTAGCCTAGATTGTACAAGTCTTGGCCTTCAAAAACTTTTTATGTGTTTTTTTTTTTTTTCTTGAAGCTATTCCACTCTGTTTTGTCAAAAACCACTCCAGTCAAAAACACCTAATTTACGCCAGTAAATCCTAAAAAACTTTCCTCTGTCAGGAGTTCTCAAGGCACTAACTTTTGCTCCCACTAAATTCAAGAAACTGCATTTCTCTAAATCCTCCATGTTCTTTCTCTTAGAGGAATAGGAAAATGTATGGGGTTTATTGAATACTGTTCTAATGTTTAAGATACTTCTGCAGAAATCCTGCATGGAAAAAAACTTACTGCAGTAATAAACAAATTAGAAAACACATTAGAAATTATGTGCAGCTCCAAGATGGGGTAACCATAGTTTATTAGCCTTCCATTATAAACTTTATAGTGATGTTATTTTTTTAAATCATGAGTTGAGCATATGTGATGACAATATTGACAATGTTTGTCACAGAAATCCTGCTTTGATGCATCCAGACAGGCATAAAGCTGAACGGTTCACAGGATTAGAAATGGGATAAAGAATAGTAAGCTTTGCATTCGTAATTCAGGAACGTTGCATTTCATTATTAGTGCATATTAATTGGTATTTGTACAATTTAGTTTTGTGCATAATTTGCAGTAGAAGTTACTGTTTATAAGCAAAGATTCATATAACAACTTATAAGTTTCTCAGACAGCTGAGATCATTAAATCACAGAAATATAAAGCTCAGACTGTCTTGAAGAGATCATCTAATTCATCACCTATACAGGAAGGAGGATCAAGAACATCCATATGTGACAGATGCTGGTGTATATTCTGTTCTTAAAGTGAGAAAGCTTTTCCTGAGATCAGACATAAATCTTCTTTGCTGCAAATTAAGATAATCTCTTCTTATCTGCTGTGGCCACAAGAACACAAGGATCATTGTGTTTTCTACTCCAGCTTCTGCCTACACTAGTCAAATGCCTCTCCTCTTGCTCCTTCCCACTGCCATGTCCTCTTGGTTGCATCTCTTGGGCTCCTTTTGGCTTTTCTCCATTAAAATTGCATGTTTTGTTCTTTTAGTTTCTTCTTTTCATTTGGACTCTTCAATTTCTCTAGACTAACTTGCCCCAAAACATTGGAAAAGGTCCACTGGTGCTAAGTAGAAGAAAATAAATACTTCCAGTGTCTCATATGAAATACTTGTTAGTTAACAAATCCAAAGTGATACTGCTTTTGTTCTGCAGCAGTGGCATGTACAGATAGCGATGGCTCATACATTTAGGGAGCCATCATCAATCCCCAGACCCTTTTGACACTTTGCCCAACATACCCTTTCCTCCCCTCCCCCCCCCCCCCCCCCCTTTTTTTTTTTTTTTTTTTTTTTTAACACACTTAAGACTATGCCAGGAGATTTATTTGGCTCATCAGGCTCATGTGGCATTCTGGTTCTCTGCACAAATTTTTAAAACTTCCCCAGAGTCGTGCTGTGCCCTGTGAGCACTGTAAGCAAAGTCTCTTCTGTACCACTCTGCTGAATGAAGCTGGGTCCAGGGCAAACTTCTGTAGTTATGGTTGCCCATTGTCCGTAGATCATTAAAGACACATCAGCAACACTTCATGTGTTGTTTTTCTATGTGTTTTGCACCATCTGGGGCTACACTGACTTGTCCTCTGTAGACGTTAGATCTGTTTGAGATGTCCTGTGTTTTCTGCTGGCTTCCAGATGCTAGGTCTGGTGGCTGAGCAGGGTAGGCTCATCCCGGTAGGTCTGTGCCATATTTATGAACCTTGTATCTGGAGACTTATATAAGACTGGATACCTTTCTTATTCTTCCTTTTACCTCTGACTCTTTTTAAAAAGAAATAATATTTGCTATGAACAGACTTTTGATTTCTCACAGTGTCAAAATATACATATGTATAATTTGAGAGCTTTGCCATGTTTTATTTCCCTCAAAAGTGGACAGAGAAAAAATCCTTTGTTCCAGGTTTCTTTTCTTACAGGTTTTATTAAGATCCACCAGTAAAGACTTTCCAATGACATTATTCCATTAATTTCTTGGAGTCACATTAATTCAATATAAAAATTATTTGGTCTGGAAATTAGAAATACACTTTGTATTTTATCTGTTCAGTTGTGTACAAAACACATCAGTAACTTAACTGAAATATTGTTAGACTGCAATGTCAATATGTACAGAGATGTCGCAAGTAAGTAAAAGGTTGAAATAATTAATAGAACATCAATTTCCGTTTTTTTTTTATTTTAATTATTCTTTACCTTTACAAAGGATCAAGTGCTTTCAGAAGAAATCCTTTCAAACTATATATAAGCCCTGTGTAAAGACAGTCAGCAAAGTTGATAAGAATAATTTTAGAAATGAAGCTGAGTGGCTCAGTTTGTGCTATGAAAGAGATGTAACTTCAATAAATGAGAACATTTATATGTGGCTTGTGGGAAGAATCTTTTGATTTAGTTGAGGGAGTTGTTGCTGATATTACAGTTTCATTTTTTAATATAAATTGAAACATTTCCAGTAATTACATGTATGTTGTTATTAAACCTTTCACTGAAGATAGTAATCATATTGATATAAATACATTGCACAAGGATGGTAATACTTGAAGTAGCTTATTTTATGTTAATCCAAATTGAATAGCTAGAAATAAGTTGAAAATCATTCTTGGGTATCCTTTTTCAACATTATTTGAAATAATGGGGATTGTTTGAACCTTTTTTATCAGTATGGCTCCAGAATACATGCATTAATTTCAGCTCTCTTTGAAGATGATTGCCACAGGAAATTAGCCTTTATTATTGCATTGGCCTTATGCAGCTGAATAGAGCTTGAAAAAACAAAGATCAAAAAGAGAAAAAAGTACTTTGCCTACTACACCTTCATTTTCTTCTCCATTTTTTCAATAGACATAGTTTCTTAACTTCTGCTGAAATTGCTTCCTTCTCACTTAGCAGTGTTTTTAAAGTATGTTTGGGATTAAATGAACTAGCTATAGATTAGGTAGATACTGCTGAGACTTAGAATGGATATAGATTCTTTTAAACATTTGAACTCCTATTATTCAACCTGAGAAAGCTTTGTCAAACATCAGGAGTTACCATCTGCATAAATAAATTTTTACTTTCTCAAATCTCTTTCTTTTTCATTCAAGAGTTAAATCTCCATGTAAACTAAGAAAAAAAAATATGAGAGGAACATCTGAAGATAAATGTATGCCATACTTCCTGATATGTTTTAAAGGATGGCTGAATTTTATTTGCAGTGTCTTTATTGTTTCTCCTGATAAATGAATGTTTACAGACATTTTAAAGCCCCTGTAAAACAGACAAAAACTAAAACATCTAAATTGTCATTTAGTACATTTTGAGGATCTCTCTACAATATGCTGGAGAAGCCTTCAGCAAACAAAGAGAGACCAGATGTAGTTCAAGGGACAATTTCTAGCAGTTGGTGGGCTCCAATCCTGATTTGAACTCTGTGAGCTGTAGCAGAAAAGTGTGACTGTAGCTGTATTCTGAGGTTTCCAACAATTGTTTTGTCTGTGGAGATGCTGGGTTGCACAGTTGTTGATGGTGGCAGGGTAGAGAGCCTATGGGATGCACTATGTCCAGAGTTAGCAGCCTCACAGGCTGTCTTCAAGTTGCTGGGTCCACTCTCACATCCTGTTATTTATTTTGACATTTCCAGTGATTGGCAAAATCCTTACAAAATACCTACAGTTTTACGTGGGTAGGGGAAAAAATAACTTCACATGACACTTCCTAAAAAAGAAGCCAGTTATAACATGGCCTTATAGACTCTTTATTTTGGTTCTAGTGATGGAGTGAATATTCAGTTTTACAATGAAATGTCTCATCCATGGAGGTGTTCAAGGCCGGGTTGGTTGGGCTTTTGAGCAACCTGGTCTAGTGGCAGGGGGATTGGAACTAGATGATCTTTAATGCCCCTTCTCAAACCATTCTGTGATTCCATGATTTTGTGATAGAACTGCTGTTTGCCACTCCCTGTAGGATATTACAGAGAAAATAGACTCAGAAGTGTGTAATGGAAGGACAACAAACAGCAATGCAAACGATTTCAACTGATTTAAGGAATAACAATAATTTAGAGCAGAAATGGTTTATAGTAAGAAAAAAAGCTCTACAGAGAGGTGGTGGAATCAACTTCAGTCTGTTCCCTGGAGAATTTCAAGTCGCTGACTTGAAATCACAGAGCAATCTGATCCAATTTTTCCATTAAGTGCTGTCTTGAGCAGAAGCCTGGACTAATCCCCTCCAGAGGTCCCTTCCAGCCTCAGTCTCTCTGTGGTTCTTTGAAAGCAGCTAGCAGGAAGCCCCTAGAAAAAGAAAAAAAAAAAAAGTAGTTGAAAACATGAAAGAGGTTTACTCTCACTTTCTTTAACCTGCTTAGTGAGGACGTAACATGATTTATTGCATCAAGGAACAGAAAGTGCAGATCATAATAAACCCAATAAATTATAAGAGAACAAACTAGTAGGGCTGATGAGTCAGTTCTCATTGCAAATAAATCTAAGAGAAGAACACTTACAAGCAATGTCAGTTCCCCCTAGAAATTATATTTAAGGGAGAAGCACAAAGCATCTCAATACTTGTGAAGCCTAGGAAGTAGTTCCCTTAAGTAAGCCTTGAATTCAATGCCTAAGGCCTAGAAAAAAAAAAAAAATGCATCCCTCAGAAAGTGGAAACTAGGTCAACTTACCAAATTAGTATAAATGAAATAACACTAATTGGAATGGGGACAAAACTGGCAAGGCCAAGACACAGAATTATGCATGACAGTCAAAAAAACCCAAACAAACAAACAAACAAAAACCACAAAAAAACCAACAACCAAAAAACCCCAAAACAAAACAAAACAAAACAAAAACACAAAAAAAAAAAAAAAGAACCCCTAACCAAACAAAAAAAAAAAAAAAAAAACCCCCAACCAAAAAAAAAAAAAAAATCAAGAGAAACTAAAAGTCATTTTATAAACACATTGATAATTAGAGCAAGGAAAATAAAAATCTTGATACATTATCAAACAGGGAAGGAAATACATTCAAAATGGTATTAAACCTGCAAAAATGTTTAATATCTTTTTCAGTCTTTCTTAGCTGTAGTTACTGTGTGTTAATACAACTGCTTAGCCTGAGAATGGGCTATGAATGGGCTAAGATGTCAGATTGGAATGATTAAAGAGCTTCTGAAAGAGTACATAGAACCAATTACATATTTGAAAATAATCTCTCTTTAATGAAGTTTATTGTAGAGTACTGAAGTAACTAGATGAAGTCTTCTCAAGATCCATTAGCAGTTCACTGTTGTGAAGAATGGAGAAAGTTTCAGAAAATTCATAAAAAGCTGACTCAGTGCCTGCCTTTATAAAGGAGAGAAAGGGAGAGCTGGGGAATTACAGACCCATCAGCATAATTTAAATGTCATTAAAAAAAACCCCAACAACTGGAACAAATAAATCAAATGAACTGTAAGCACCTGCAGAATAGTGGGGAAATGAGTAATAGCCAACATTAATTTATCAAGGAGAAATTGTATGATACCAGTCCAATATCCTTTTGTGACAGAGTAACAGTTCCTGAGAAGGTGATGAACCAGGAGAAGTCACCTGTCTTGACAAATAAATCTTCTGACATTATTTCACATGACATTTTCATAAGAAAGCATTAAAAAAAAAAAGAAATTACACTACTATTATGTGATCATGTAATTAATAGGGAAAATATGCCGAATGTATTGTTCCCTGTCAAGCTGACATGTGTTCTGTAGGAATATGTCCTCAATCTTGTATATTTGCACATTTTAGCAATGACATGGACAGTGTAATAAAATCCTCTAATGAAATTTCCACTGAAATGGGTTGGAGAGGATGAACTGAATCAGCAAGCCAGATAAGAATTCAAAAATTTATAAGTAAAAAAAAACCAAAAAACCCCACTAAACACTACAATTCTCTGATGATAAAGACAAGCTTTTATTTGAGGTGAAAAAAACATCCTGATACAAACACAAAGAGATAAATGTTTAGACTTGAGCCGTAAATGACCTGGGTTTGTCCTTTAGGGTCATTACAATCTCCATGATTGTAATGATAATTCTTGGTCTCATTTTTTAAATAAAAGTTTCAGATAATGTAAATGAGATACTTTTGCAATACATAATTCATTATTAAGATAATTATGGGAAAATTACATATAAATCTTCCAATGTCCTTATCTTTGATCTTTTTACAAAGTTGTTGCTGGTAAGAAAGGTATAGCATACACTTTTGAATTTTAGGAAAATGTACTTTGTCTTTTCCCAAAACTTAGAATCTAGTGCATTTTCATTTTACCTTCATAACTTCTTGGTTTCTAGATCATAAGTATATTTTTTCCCATGCTTCTCTGACACAATTATACCTGGTTTATAGTCCATGAGTTTAGACTAGACTGTCATAGTATTTTTGGTAGCTAGCAAAAAAAACCCCATTCAGCATTCATAATGTTTTCAGCCAAGAGTTTTCGAAAATGTATTCCTGAGAAATATAAAGGGCCCAGCATTTGTATCATACCTTCATAGATATCTTAGAAATTCTCTCTAGTGGATGTAAATCCAAATTTTAGGGCATGGATTTTCACCATTAGTAAAACACTGTAATGACCTTCTGTATCATTACAGTCTTTTACAAGTAGACAGTATTAATGCGGTTAAAACTATATTTCTATAGGTGAGGTAAACTCTATTGCTTACATTTTCCCACTTCTACACATAAAACCTCATTTATAATCTCCATTTATTTCTTCTCATTTTCATACTGTAGCCACCCTGACCATAGGCTGACAAGGTGTAATTAAATATATGCCCCATATAAAGTACAAAAGGGAAAACAAAAATTACATATTTTCACCTAGACTAAAAAAGGTGTATCAAATATTGAGGCTTAGGTACCTTACTGTAAGACAAGTAAACTAAGAAAATTTTCAAACTTAGAATTCTGCAATCTCTGTTTAAAATACAGAGTACCTAATGATAAATTTAGAAAAGAGGCATTGTCTCTTGTTCATATTTGTTAGTTAAATACCACCATGTTCTTTAAGACGAAACAAAGCATTCAGCTCTAAATGCTCCGTATTTGAAGCTGGGGTAGGGGTGAGGTTGAAAGGAGAGTAAGACACTTGCCTCTTAATTTCCTGTTCCAGAACTTATGTACATTTTTAAAAATCTTTGAGCAGGATTTATAGATAATCAGGAGGGGAAACAAGAAGCTCTCTGCTATAGTCAAGAAGAATTTTGTCAGATTAATGACATTCAGATTAGACTCTGGGACCTGGATTTATGTCACCTCATTTTAGATATCTAGGTATCACACCTCATTTAAGTGAGGCTGGGCCACTGTCATTGAGGAATACTTTCAAAGTTATAGTATAGAAAGCAGGCAAACCCCACACAAATACATAAAAATAATAGTAATGTTCTACAATAACAATTTAATCATTACCAATTCCTTTGGAATTTGTTTTAATAAAATTTATCATGAGGTACCCATTTGGGATTAGTGTGGATGAAGTACTTAAAGGATTTAAGTGTTAATTGACCGTTATATTGCAATGTTCCTACATGAATTTTGAGCTCAGGAGCATCACACAACAAAGATGATTTGGTTGTAAGGTAGCTCCAGAGCTACAGAAGTATCTTCTGTATGACCACATGGTTTAGGTCTGGGGATGGTTCTACATCCTAATTTCACAAACTGGAATGTGCATTTGGTGTCCTTTGTGGTTTGATTTTGAACTTAATTGAAGTTGCTGAATCAATTAATTCAGATCTGTTTAAATCAGTGAATACCTATGCATAAGAAGATGATAAGTTTAACCAGCAGGAATTAAGCATTTACAGCTAAACTGCTTACCTTTTGTATTAGTTACCAACCACTGGCTTTTGAATGTTGCTTTGCTTTTAATAACTTTGTCTTGAAACTAAACTGCATAGGGTCAATATAAATATTTGAACTGTTAAAATTGTTCTTTTAATTCAGAACCAGCTTCTTTCCTACTGCGCACCTGTCAATGGGCAGTAGATTGAAATCATCTGAAATCAAAAGGAACAGTAGCTGCAAGTGGTTATCTTTATGGATGCAGATTGGTTTTCCATTTACCTCCTTGTTTTTATTATCTCATTTTCACATCTTACTGAAAACATCATCTTTTGAACTGTGCAAATTTAGGTCTTTGTGAATATATGTTTTCAGTTTCTATTTTGGAAAATCTTCCATGAAGTATGAGGTCTTCCTGTGAAGTGACATCTTCAATCTTTTACAATTTCTAGTGAATTGGGAAAGGCTTTTGTCTGAATTCAATCCGTTTTTGTAGACTAGGTAAAGGTAGATCTACTCTATGCAACAGAATAGACAACAAAGGTTACTAACCTTAGTCTGACTTGCATCTGTCATGTGTCACCATGCAGTACTCTACAGAGACACTAGCTGGTGTCCCAAAATGTGTATTAACTGAAACAGTTAAATTTTCACCATTTCTAATAAAGGTATTGAAAGAGGAATGTTTTCCACAACTGAAGTTGAAAAGGGAGGGGGAATATAAAAATAGTCAACCACAAAATTGCCTGGCAAGTCATTCAGGGGATTGCTGGAGGGTGCTAGAGAAGCAAACAGAAGAGGTCATCAACCATGTTGCCCACAAGTCAGAAAGATAATGTGTTTTCTCTCTCCAGTGTCTGAAAGGAAGTATACAGTTTGTGTGTGGGAAGAATATGTATATTCTGTGTTCTGGGGCTGAAGTAATGGAATCTTGCTTTTGTGAGAAAGTTGGAAAGCAGACTAAAACCATAAAACACTAGAGTTGCTTTGTTTTAAAATCTCACGGTGATTGACAGCTGAGAATGAACCTGAGCAAAATTCAGCAGTTGAAATATTGTAATTAAAAATAAAATCAGAAGTTCAAAATTACACTTTCTGAAGTTTTTCTCACTTGTCAAAGTCCATAGGCAGACCAGATTAAGCTTTCTATTTCATCAATAGATAAAACAACACAAATCTAGTCCAGAGTGACTAACTCAAGTTTAGAAATTTTAGACAAATAATTCATGTCAGATCTGGTATTCAAAAAAACTAAATTTTCACTAGAGTGCGAAATATTATTTAGGAAAGCAGAGGGCATTATTTGTAGTTTTGCAGATTTACCTACTTTACTCATTTTGCTAAACTCCTTCTCAACTGTAACATGGAGCAGTAAATGTTTCAGCGTAGACTTTATGAAGAAATGAAGCGGTAAATTGCGTTATGTTTTGTATTATCACTGTCTGCCACTAAACAATGCAGCATCAAATTGAGCTCATATGTACAACAGCTTTTACTAGAAAAAACATCAGTTCTGATAAACTCATTCTGCAAATAGCAAGTTTTCTCCCTCGCAATCTCCAGTTGTTTTTCTATGAATCTTTTGAGTGTGTTGCACAGGATTGTGAGCCCAGGTTCATTAGCTTTTGAGGTCTGCGAAGACATTTCATTTAGTCCATCAAACCAGTCATGTCCAGTTCCTGGGAACTCTTTGAAATGAGGAGGGAGGATGCTGTGATCTGGCTGTGGCATCCCACTGAATGCTTTCTTATATATGGGCCCCTCACAGCCTGTATGTGTATGTTAGCCTATACTAACAGCTCCAGTACTAGATGCCTCCTGCAGTCTTCATCATACGACAGGAAAGGGGCTATAACCCACCATCCTCAGCTGCTGATAAGGAGATATCTGGCTCTGAAAGTCAAAGCATCTGAACCAAGAGTAAGAATTTAAAATGTGTTAGTTGGGACATGCTATGTCCCTGTCTGGATATTTTGGTAAATTAAGTGGTCCTTTCTTCATACGAAACTGGTCTACATCTGTCTGGTTGCATGCAGATGTGTTTAATATATACTAAAGGTACACCCTTAGTCAGTTGGCTTCATGTCCAATCTAGAAAAAGATTATTTGCTGTGGAAAAGAAATGGTATAGAGATCAGACTGCTCAGTAACTTCACTAAGGCCCTGCAAAGATCAGAGCAATCATAAAGCTATTGTTTGGAGTTACTAATTTATCTGCCTCTGAGCAGGTGAGTCTCTTCTGGAATTAAACTACAGTGGTCATATTGATGACAGGAAAACCTGAAGACCAGGACATATTCATAACAAATAAATAAATAAATAAATAAATAAGAGGAGGTGTGATTAAACACCTTAATGTGATGCACTGTTTAATATACATTCTGTTCATGGTGAGTCACAAGTTAGAGATGACCAATTCCAGTCATCCCAGAGCACATTATTCTTCATTACCACCTATTTAAAGATCATTATAGTGTAAGTAAGAAGCACTTCTGGAAAGAAACAGAGATGAATGAAATTTAAAATGGTAAGCACTCAGAGGTTTTTATATTTCCCTGCTGTGTGTCACTTTTTAGTGGCCCTTGTGACACTTTTTCTTCCATTAAACAAATCACTTTTAAAAATTTGCTGCATCTTTCACCTCTGAAAATGAAGATGCTCTGTATCTCAGCTCACAAAAAAGGACCTTGTAAGCTTTTTCTTGACCAAATCCTTTTCAGCTTATGGGAGAGGAAGAGTATGAGATGAAAATAAATGTCATTGGTCTTCTAAGAAGAGTTTTCCTTTTCATATGCCTGTTTGCTGGGCACTTTGTTTCCACAACTTCTTTATGCATGTTTTAGAAACTTTTCTTTTACTGTTTTAGATATTTCAAAAATTCTTAGTAAAGAAGCCTACTAATAGCAAAAAAATTGGCCAGTCACTGCATAAATATTATTATAAATCAAAACCTGGGTTTTTTTACAAATAAAAAGCTTGTAGCAAAATCATGCTCCAAAAGTTGCAGTACTTGTGTAAAAAAAAAATCTACTGATGGGAGTTTAACTATAAAACAGCTGTGTGCACTGATGGCTGAAGAAATTACCGTTTTAGTGTAATGGCTCATATCATTGAAAAACTCAGCTAAAGATGATGAAAAAAAAAGAACAGTAAATGTTTTTTATTATAAAATATTATTAACTTTTCACATGATTGAGCCATATGAAAGAGATGGAAGAGGAAAAGGTAATTTAAAAAATAATTAAAATTGATATTTGCAAAAGGTTTATTACCTTGATTTTTAATAAGGTTTTCTGCTAGCTGCTTTACTCCCTGCTGTTCCACATTTTTTTGCTAGAAATCAGTCATAGATTTTAACAGTAATTCGCCTGTCACCAGGAATTTTAATTGTCAGTGTGATCATTTATTAAAAAAACAGAGGTTGATCTGCCTTCTGCTATGCAGCATGTAGTTCCATAGATTCAAAAAAGTAATTGTACAAGCATGTGCTCTACAATAGAAATAACATAACAGGAAGAAAATCTGCTGTGTGTAGACAGTTGTCTAGTGCTAATAATTCTGAAGGTGTAGATACCAGTGAGGGGTCTAGTGCTATGGGCTATGGTATGCACTGCCTTGGAGGAACTTCTTTTGTGTCAGTAGAGATATTTGAAAGTCTTTTCACCAAAGGAGTCTGTGCACTAAGAAAAAAAGGGACCTTTTTAAGTAATTGTCATTTATGGTAGCTGTGCTCAAGGCAGCAATGGGGCAGGAGCAGGATGGGAACAGCTGCTGCTCTCCTGGAGTAATAAATGCTTGGATTTGGGATTTGAAACCCATGATTCTTGCTTAGAGACTACATGGTTAAATGTATGTTGATCCTCATTGATAAAGGATGGAACTAAGTTATTTTTTGCAATAAGGAAAAAAAGAAGGCCCATAATGAGTAGTAAATCAAGAAAATATAGTAAATATAATTTTACTATTTAGTAATTTATTAATTACTAAATTAAATGGTAAATAATAGATCAAGATTTTTCATAATTAAGGCTTCTAGTCTTGTTCTCTAACCATGGGAAAATACTGTTTCACCTTAATTCTATATTAATTAATATTTAAATTATAATTTTGATACCAAAACTACACATATAAAGAAACATGAACTCTTAACTATTGGGGACACAGGGCATTCTCATCCTTTACTATAGGCACCTGCTTGAGTCACTGCAGCTGGAAGGGTAGTTAGCTATTAGCCCTCTACTATTAGAAGAGAAAGCTAAGGCTTAAGATGCTCCGAGTAAGACTGTGTATGTCCATCTTCATTGGCTCTAGAAGGAACTTTCTAAAATTCAAATTTATCTNTGACACTTTTTCTTCCATTAAACAAATCACTTTTAAAAATTTGCTGCATCTTTCACCTCTGAAAATGAAGATGCTCTGTATCTCAGCTCACAAAAAAGGACCTTGTAAGCTTTTTCTTGACCAAATCCTTTTCAGCTTATGGGAGAGGAAGAGTATGAGATGAAAATAAATGTCATTGGTCTTCTAAGAAGAGTTTTCCTTTTCATATGCCTGTTTGCTGGGCACTTTGTTTCCACAACTTCTTTATGCATGTTTTAGAAACTTTTCTTTTACTGTTTTAGATATTTCAAAAATTCTTAGTAAAGAAGCCTACTAATAGCAAAAAAATTGGCCAGTCACTGCATAAATATTATTATAAATCAAAACCTGGGTTTTTTTACAAATAAAAAGCTTGTAGCAAAATCATGCTCCAAAAGTTGCAGTACTTGTGTAAAAAAAAAATCTACTGATGGGAGTTTAACTATAAAACAGCTGTGTGCACTGATGGCTGAAGAAATTACCGTTTTAGTGTAATGGCTCATATCATTGAAAAACTCAGCTAAAGATGATGAAAAAAAAAGAACAGTAAATGTTTTTTATTATAAAATATTATTAACTTTTCACATGATTGAGCCATATGAAAGAGATGGAAGAGGAAAAGGTAATTTAAAAAATAATTAAAATTGATATTTGCAAAAGGTTTATTACCTTGATTTTTAATAAGGTTTTCTGCTAGCTGCTTTACTCCCTGCTGTTCCACATTTTTTTGCTAGAAATCAGTCATAGATTTTAACAGTAATTCGCCTGTCACCAGGAATTTTAATTGTCAGTGTGATCATTTATTAAAAAAACAGAGGTTGATCTGCCTTCTGCTATGCAGCATGTAGTTCCATAGATTCAAAAAAGTAATTGTACAAGCATGTGCTCTACAATAGAAATAACATAACAGGAAGAAAATCTGCTGTGTGTAGACAGTTGTCTAGTGCTAATAATTCTGAAGGTGTAGATACCAGTGAGGGGTCTAGTGCTATGGGCTATGGTATGCACTGCCTTGGAGGAACTTCTTTTGTGTCAGTAGAGATATTTGAAAGTCTTTTCACCAAAGGAGTCTGTGCACTAAGAAAAAAAGGGACCTTTTTAAGTAATTGTCATTTATGGTAGCTGTGCTCAAGGCAGCAATGGGGCAGGAGCAGGATGGGAACAGCTGCTGCTCTCCTGGAGTAATAAATGCTTGGATTTGGGATTTGAAACCCATGATTCTTGCTTAGAGACTACATGGTTAAATGTATGTTGATCCTCATTGATAAAGGATGGAACTAAGTTATTTTTTGCAATAAGGAAAAAAAGAAGGCCCATAATGAGTAGTAAATCAAGAAAATATAGTAAATATAATTTTACTATTTAGTAATTTATTAATTACTAAATTAAATGGTAAATAATAGATCAAGATTTTTCATAATTAAGGCTTCTAGTCTTGTTCTCTAACCATGGGAAAATACTGTTTCACCTTAATTCTATATTAATTAATATTTAAATTATAATTTTGATACCAAAACTACACATATAAAGAAACATGAACTCTTAACTATTGGGGACACAGGGCATTCTCATCCTTTACTATAGGCACCTGCTTGAGTCACTGCAGCTGGAAGGGTAGTTAGCTATTAGCCCTCTACTATTAGAAGAGAAAGCTAAGGCTTAAGATGCTCCGAGTAAGACTGTGTATGTCCATCTTCATTGGCTCTAGAAGGAACTTTCTAAAATTCAAATTTATCTCAGATTTCGTAAATGTTGGTAATTGTAGCCAGATTTAGGGCACTGGACTCTCTGCCCCATGTTGAAATTTAGTGTTCTCTGCATTCTCCACCTCTTTTCTTTAAGTGTTCTTCTATGATGACAGGATCATAGAATATAGGTGAAATTTTATTTACCAGTTTCAGGACTATACATCTTTATACACAGTGATGACTTAATGAAAACTGTGCTAGGAGTCTTGAATCCAAAGTATCACTTTGCTCATATATGAATGGAGAAATCAGTATGAACATTCAGCCATATAAAGGCTGAGACTGACTCTGAAACTTGTTAATTTATGTAGATTGCTGGTCCCTCTTTCACATTCTCCTTACAGCAGCCTTACCCTTGTCTGATTTGGTTAAATCAAATGGAATCACTGAAGGCAAACTGCATCAGGATGGGTGCTGTACTTCAAAATTGTACAAAGTACTTATTAAAACAGATCACTTTGTGTTAAACTTGAAAATTATCAGCCATCATTATTTAGTGATCAAGAATGGCTTATCTTTTAACTTTATTCTTGCTATCTGTGGATGTTGTAGCTTTCTCTGGAAAGGGCTCCCTTTCATTGTGAAATTGATGGAGTCTTTTCTATGAGCTAGACATCTGCATTGTGATAGAAGGAGGATGTTGGATGTAATAGATTAAAGCACTCCTTATAAGTTCTCAAGAAATGTGTATGCCAAAGACAAATAATCTAAATAAGAGTTCAGTGCAATGCCTCTTTTGTAATATCTAAATGTAGGAAATTATGGGGACAGTGCAATGTTAAAACAGAGATCTCTTTCATATCTTCTAGGTATGGGAGAGGACAAAACTGCAGCTGTGCCAACAGCTAGGACAGCTAGTATTTAAGGTCTTCCATCAGGCTGATAATAAAAGAATTCCACCAAGAACTTCTTTGAGACACTTGCCTTTATCAGAGATCTCCCACCTCTAGCAGAGGGGATTATCTAAGCACTAAAATACAACTGACCCTGTGAAGTAGAATAAAACTCATCCCATGTCCTGAATGTACCAGGTTTTGGCTAGCAGGGTATTTAAACTGTGGCGTTTAAAACATCCCTCCAACAGAGATTTATGATAGACTGGCAACATTGATACCCAAATAAAAAATATTACTCTGCAACATGGTATCTGGAGTCTGCAGAATGCAGAATGACTTCAAAAAGCCAATTCTCTCTTCTCCTCTGGACACTAATCAGGCTTATATTTCTCTCTGTGAGTGGACACTCTTTTCTGTTGTTCTTTCTTATTCTTCAATGCCTCAGTAAGTTTTCCTTGCAATATACACTGAGGCAAGGTTCCCACACACTTGGGTGACTTCCAGGAACTCAGAATTTCACTTAGCTCCAAAAACTAATCTCGTTCTGATCAGAAAAAACATTTTATTCATGGAAGTGTTAGTTTTGTAAATTCTAAAAGGTAATATTTATTAAATCTTCTCCTTTTCAAAGTCTGATTTTAAGTTAAAATCAAAGGATTGTGTAATCTACTTTATTATTTCTATGGAACATCACTTCAGTTAAAATTAAAAGCAAATGCTGTTAAACTAAGCAGCAGTCTAAGTCATTTTTATATGACTCCTAGCTCTTAATAAAAACATAGCTGTTTGTGTAATTCACAATAATATTAGATAGCAATAAAATGTCTTCCTTATTACAATCAATACCTATGAATAGCAAAGACCTGCAGCGTGTCATGGCCTTTCTCAACAGGCAGCCTCACTTGGTGGTAAGGAAAATTGCTATCGTCTTATATGAAACCATTTTAGCATCACCCTGAGCTTAATAGAGCAGTCTTTCATTGCCTGTTAACAAGCTGAGCTATTGCCAGGAAGTGTTTAAGCTGACAAATGTTGTCAACCCTCCTTCCTTGCAAAGATTAATCTTCTTGGTTTGTGTAGTGTGTTAACACTATTTTGATTTCTATCAAAACATATGTTGATTATTCTATTTGACAAACCAATCAGTCTGTTACTGGTGGTAAGTGGGAGTCCCTGTGTTTGTGCTTAATTTCGTCATCATTTCAGGTGCATTAAAATATGGAAGAGATACAAACATTAAGGGCTGTGTTGTGTAGCCCAACCTTGTGCTTGGTAGTCACTAGTTGTTCCTATGCAATATACAAGACATTGCTATTATAGTGACAACCCACATATATCAAATGTGATGGAATGACAAGCATCTCATAAAGGCCAGACGTGCTGTCATTATACAGGCATTTATAGTCCTATATGTACTGGCAGCTGCACATAATGCATACTGATAATAACATACATAAAATAGGACAAATGAAGGTACACAATATTTATAGAAGTTTTGTGTGAGGTGAATGATCACATAGAGAAATTCAAGACGAGGATCGTTCCATTAGTCTGTATTCTGGAAAGGAAAAGATCAATCCTAAAAATATTTGTTAACAGGAGAAAAATAAAACATGTAGGCTTTTTGGGAACACACATCAAGTTTATGATTTCATCAGTTGGGGTAATAATAAGGATGCATTCTTTTGTTCTGCAACGTCTTCCAAATTACACAATTGGCCAAGCAGACTTTGACTGTCAGTCCTCCATTTTTGTAAATCTTTCAGGGACAGTTAAGAGCCAGGAAGAGGCAAGAAGGAACACTGAAGAAGGTGGGCTGGGGTGTGCTGCTGTAGGCACTTTGCATCCTGCTTTATTTTTTGCAGCCTCAATTCCATAAGTTATCACAAGGTAACCCCCTTCAACCCTCGTGTCACAAAGCTGCGCTGTACTTATCCTGCTGCCTGTTTTGTTGAGTACTCTTCAGGCAGAGCAGGTGGATGATATGTATTATTTTTGAGAGTCATAGAACTAGTAGTGATTTTACTTTTCAGCAAACCTGGCAAAAAGAAGTCGTAGTTTTTATTTTATAGGGGAAATGTACTACATTTTATTCTCTGCCCATTCTCAGAAGCCTGTAGCTTCATCACATTTTGTAGATTATAAAGTTGTTGAGGAATACATTTGTTGCAGGTAGCTGGGTTCGAGCTGCGGGTTGAGCCGTGGGTGGCCCGAGACAAGAAGCCGTGAACTTCCGATCCTTTGCATAACAAAGGACTGCGGGACCCGCGGAGCAGCCAGGAGAATGGACTCTGAGAGACACAGCAGGATCCGAAGACTCGGAGAGACGAGCAAGAGTTTTGCACGCTTGGACTGTGAGGTTATAAAAGCCCAGGAGGTGCTTGGTTGGGGGTCCCTTCTCGGAGGCACCAGCCCGAGCTGTTTCTGTGTTTCTGCTCCGTGAATAAATTGCCTTATGGAATGAGACATCTGAGACTCCGCTATAGGAAATGTGGTCCGACTGTGAGTGGGATGTGAAGGGAGTCAAGCAGGAAACCCACTTGTGAAGGCACTTCGGTCCCAGAAGTGAAAGTGTCTGGCTTTGGGAGTGTGACTGACCGTCTCCTGAATGGTCAGACTGTTAATAAAGTGGAGTTGGATATGAAGGGGAAGGAAGATGCGATTGTCAGTCTGGACCTTCTAATTTGGACTGGTTTTCATATAATGAATATATGAAATATATGAATACATGAAATAATTAGCAATTTCATTATGTCTCTCGATTTGAGCTGGAACAGTTATTAGGCTCTTTAGATCTTCTATTTTATGAAGTCTGGAAGGAACCAAAAAAAACTGCTTTCAAATTAAGCAAGGATCTTTCCTTGAGAGTTACTTCTTAATTTCCCTGTGTGATATAAGCATAAGTTGTAGCCCTTCTGCGACATATGGTTAATGTGCAGGGAAAAGTGACTTTAAAGATTTTTTTTTTCTTTATGCTCTCAGGAATGTTTGGAATATTATAGTGACTGAAAAGGAAGAAAACTAATTAATTAATAACTTTCTTAGACCAGCTCTGAGTTCAAATTCATATTTCTTACTACTTTTCTCAGAATATGCAGACCCAGAAATAACGTTTCAGAGCAAGGGAAAAAAGCTAAAATACAGAGATACAGAATCTCACAAAGCGGGGATTGTATTCTTTTTTTACTTGAAAAATCTCAACGGAATCAAAAGGAGGACAGAGCAGTGCTATACAGTTCCCTGAAAAACAGTCCTCCTCTATATCCTGGAGAAGGAGGATTTTGCATCAAAATCAGGCTCATGCTACAGCAAGTCTCAATACAAGCACTGTATTAGTTGAGACATGGGGGGAGCTGAGAGGAGGGAGCAATCAAAGGGAAACATACAGGAAACTCCCATTTCTTTTAAAACACTTCCAAATCTCTTAAGTTTCTGAAATAATGTTTGAGACAACTCTGAAATTTCATGCATTCTAACTACATACAGCAAAGTAAGATACAGGTTTTTCAAGAATCTGTTCTTCATTTTTACTTTCCATATCTGTGAAATGCCAGTGATGGTTGAATGTACAACCCTCTAGATCAGGAGACCCAAGTTAAATTGAGTGCTGTCACTGCATAATAACAATGTTCTTCTTCATAAAGTGCTCGTTATATTGTGGGCCAAAGGTTTCCTGTTTCCCTGAGCCGTGAGATTTAGCACAGTTGTCCTAGTGCTAAGAACTTTATGCAAAAGCCAGTAGTTATGCTACTGATATTAGAGAGATATCAGAAGTTTTAACTAGATACACTTTGTCCAGCTTGTGAGAAAAATTTGGGCACACAATTTAATTTCTAGTTCCTTTTAAGCAGGGTTTGAAAGACACTTTATAAAATGCCAAACAGATTTGGGTTTTTGGAAATAAAATAGAGTTTTGTCAGTTTATTTATAACTTTTTACCTGACATACCTTATTTTGAATGTGTAAATGAGGAATGATCAAAAATAGTGCCTCTGGTATCTGGCAGATAGAACATAGAAAGTTAGTATACTGTAATAAGTTTGGATACCACTGGGGATGAGAGCAATGTTTTTGTCATCTGGTCCTCATGACTATTTAAAAAAATGCAGAAAGCATTTCTATATAATGTACCATAAAACAGTTTGGAAGCAGAAATGTTTTTCTTCATAATCATGCAATTGTACTTCTGTTCCAAAATATGTTTATCCATACTGAGAAGTTTTGGAGTCTAGTTTATTATAAGTTCTGGACTTCTAAACATTTACACTTACTTTGAGCAGATTTTAATTTTTGGAGAAGATTCTCAGTACTACACAGAAGCATTTTCATTGCAGATTGCATCTGCTGTAAAGGAACAGCAAATTGGTGTTAATATCAGTGAAGATATTTGCACATGGAGGCTTTTCTTTTTTTTTT
>VXBX01005895.1:291108-335333 GCA_013400415.1 Scytalopus superciliaris | reverse complement strand
TTTTTTTTTTGTGAATTTGTCATAAAGTCTCTGCATCATTTCTCCCCTTATCTTCCTGCACCAATACATTAAAGCCTTTCCAGAACAGCAGGGATGCTTTATTAGCATTTGTGTGGTGTTCATAAAATTATCATCATATTCCTTTTGTTCAAGTAGATCTCATATGATCTTTCTGAATAGTTGCAGAAATAAAATTAGCTTGCTGCCTGCAAAAGGGAAGGATTTGCTGGGAATAGAGGGTGGCCCTAGTAAAAGAGTAATGCTAGGGAGTTTGAATCCAGATCAAATAACAATCTGAAAAGTGTGGGGAGCATGGACAAGCATTGGAGCTCTGTCTTCTGAGAACTGAACTGAATCCCTTTATTAAAGTCTGCCATGCTAATTGCTTAAGAGATCTTTCTAAGATTGCTTTAGACTGCATGCAGGTGAAACTTTGTTATTAAAACCAACAACAACAACAAAAAGCCCGCTGTAGTTTCAAGGACTTTGTGGTCAGCCTGTGACTCTTGCTGCTTTATGCATTAAACTGTAAGCAGTGTAGTTGGCTGAAGAGAGGGATATGCAAACAGTCCTATAGTTTAGAAGCAGATAGCTGAAACAATACACATTTGCTTTCCTGTTTCTGTCATTTAGTATCTTTTGGAGAAATAGTTTAACAGTGTGATTATTAGAAAATATATGCACAATTTAACGTGTAACCAAGGTAATGCTGAGGTCTGCTGGGAAGAGCGAGTATTTGTTTTGGAACCTATTTATAAACCTGTGTATTAATTAGTATCGCAGGATTGTGTCTGGAACTTAGTTTCCTGTTTTGACTTCAGTTTCACAGGATCTGCCTGTGTGAGAGCTGAATCTCTCAAAAGTGCTGACATTAATTTTCAGGCTTTGAATCCAATTTTGAGGGAAGCTTTTACTGCAGGGAGTTGAATTAAGGTCTATAAATTGTATAGACTGTGATGACACACCAAAAAGATGTGGTAGCTTGTTATAATAAGGACTTGTGCTTTCAAATATTTGACATTTTTTGAAACTTTATAAATGCAGTTTCTCTTTTTAATTGCCCTCTGAATTCTTGCTGCCCAATGCAAACCTTGCCTGGACAAAAAAAAAAAATCTGATCCTCTCTCTTCATCTGGAAATACTGAGTGGAAACATAATCCCATGTTACTCATAGATAAAACTCCAGGTTTTCAAAACAGGTAGCAGGGAGAAGCTTAAGGTATAGCCTTGTACTGACAGCTTGAATTTAGTGCTATTAAAAAGCATGCTATCTTACTGCCTTGCATTTAGTAAGGGGGTTTTACTAAGTCGACCCTAAATCTCTGCTGCTTTTCTGTTCAGTTTCATTTAAGCCATGATTGTGTTTCATGGTTAACTTAAAATCTGTAGCTTTTGGATCTCAAGCAGGTTTTTGCTCTTTTGTCTGCTGTTTAGCTCTGATAGTGTATGTATGAATTTATTAATATGAATAAAATTTTGAGCACTGATCATGCTGGAAATCCTTGGTGGAACTGTGTGACTATGGGGCCTCTGAATTTGATGTCTAAAATAAAAAAATTCACATCTGGTCACGTCAAGGTCATACATCTGAAGCAGTTATAGTGTTTTATGTTGCTAAAATATTGCATTAGTAGAATATAAATGTTGATTAAGTGTTATTGACAGTCATTGTTATTATTGGCTTACTTTTGCTGCTGCTCCTAGAAAACTTAGATTTCTGCAGACTTCTTACAGCACAGGTAGGCAGTTTTACATAAAAATTCAATGATCACATAGGGAGCTGCTTACAAATATGTTAACTAATGATTTAATTAGGTCTGATTTATAAAATATGAGAAAGCTTATTTTTTTGTGTTGTGAAATTAATCCTTTTTTTAGGGATTTGTGGAAATGAATCCACAATACTATCAGATAATTCACTAAACATACCAACAAATATATAATATTATTTTAAGCACAAAATAAGCTGGTCATTGTCTTAGAAAACTGCTTAGTCCAAAGCCTGTTAAATTCAATGAGAGTCATTTGACTGACTCTTAAAAACCTGGACTTCTGCATCATGCCTTTTCATCTTTCCTCCCCAAACCTTCTGCTTTCTGGGCATGCTCTACCTACCACTGCATCTTCCATGATTATGAACAGATTCACATACTACAGCAAAATATTCTCTATGCCTCTTCTGTCTCTCATCCAGACTTCTTTTACTCATGCAGTTTCCCAGAATTGTCTGTTTTCTGGTGTTTTCTAGGTAGAACATATTTGTTATGACAGATGTGCCAGATCTGTACTACAAGTTGCTGTGGTGAATACCTTGCATGATTTGCAGTGTTTCTTACGGGTAGTTTTGAAAATGCAGATGGTAGCAGGGAAGTTAAGCAATCAGAACAGAAAGCCTTCATCCTTGGGGTCCTCAGCCTAAGAAGGACATGGATCTGTTGGATTGAGTCCAGAGGATGGACTTGAAGCTGATCAGAGCACCTCTCTTATGAAGGCAGACTGGAAGAGTTGGGGTTGTTCAGCCTGGAGAAGTGAAGGCTCTGGGGAGACCTTCTAGCAGCCTTTCACTACCTAAAGAAGGCTGGAGAAGAGGTTTTACAAGGACATGTAGAGATAGGACAAGGGGGAATGGTATTAAACTGAAAGAGGGTAGATCTAGATTAGAGACCAGGAATAAGTTGTTCATTATGGTGAGGGTGGTGAGGCACTGGAACAAGTGGCCCAGAGAAGTTGAGGATGCCCCATCTCTGTGTTCAAGGCCAGGCTGGATGGGGCTTTGAGCAACCTGATCCAGTGAGAAGTGACTGCCCATGTCACAGGGGTTTGGAATAAGGTGATTTTTAAAGTACCTTCCAACCCAAACCATTCTGTGATGCTTTGTTCATTAACCCATGAACATAGAAATGCAGTGATCAGATCTTTATCCATCTGTCAAGAAAGAGATCTAAAACCAGCTCCTTGAAATGCTTTGCATTCCCCAATGTAAAGTTGTGTTTTATAGTCACCGAAAGACACATCTTCATCCCTCAATCCTGTTACTGCAAGCTCTGAAGCTCATCTAGGTATTTCCTAAGGAGAGAATGGTTTGCTGTACTTTGGATATTCTGAAATTGTGCTGAGATAAAACACTTGTTAGCGTGTCACAATACCCATTTATAAATCTGCTAAGCAGTCCTGGATGAAAAATCCTGGCAAGCATGCTTAGCTCAGATCTGTGTAAATTAAAAGTGAAAAAAAAAGTTGGCTACCATGCTGTCTATTTAACATGGTGTGTTTCTTAAAACTGATCAGTAAATGAAAGAAAAAGATATGTGTTGTTTTCTGACATCAGCGTTAAAACTAAAAGGTGTCTGTATGCATTACATAGAGGATTATATTTTCTACATGCCATTCAGGTTTCTTTTGGGAGAAAACTGCTTTTTGGCAGAAGTGTTAGCTTTGTAGCTAATCTCCTTTGCTGAATGCCAGTAGGCATCTGGATAGATTTACTTTTTCTCCTTCAGTTCTTTCTGCCCTATTAACTTCTACTTTTGTTAGGACTTTGTTTTACTATTCCTACAGCTGAAACAGATGTTTCCTTAAGGGAGTAAACATAACTCTGATGAGTCGGGTATCAATTCCTGTGTTTGATGGTTACCTCTCAGTAAATTGAATGGGCTCTCACATTGCCCTCCTGTATGGTGACCTGCTGATAAGTGTGTCCATCCAACAAACTTATGCCTTCTATGTCCACTTAAGTCTTCTATGAGTCTAAGAATACAATTGATGCAAACATGTACAGGAAATAATGCGTGTAGTCATCACTGAGTCATGATGGTTCCCAGACACAGTGGTAAGTAACCAGTTTTAGAGTACAAGAAATTTATATCCTTATTGATCTCCACCCTATTTTTTTCTAAATATACCATTCTGAATCCCATAAGTCAGTAATGAATCTAAAACCTAGGAGATAGCTATAAGGTTCATAACACTGAAATATGGAATCAGCACAACATATTGCAGTTTTCATATTGCTGATGTGAACTGTCATTCATTCTTAAGGTGTTGCAAATATTTAGACATGAAATAAAGTCATAGTTTAACTTAACCAGTGAAAGCATGAAGAAAAGGTCTCAACAAGGCAAATGAGGTAGAGTAATGCTGAATGACAGCACTAAATTCAGTAAGATTCATGTGGAAAGTTAAAGAGATTTCAGCATCAGTTGTTTCTACTGTGTCTTCTTTCCTTTTTTCCCTTTTTCTCAGCCAGTTGGGTAAAATGGGAGGATCCATGTAGTGCACTGTGAAGCCCTGGGGCTCACCCAGGGCCCCAACCCACCCAGTGCCTCCACCCATCCCTCCCCAGTCAGTCCTCTTGCAGGGTATATTCTGCCTTCTGTACTTATTATTTCATGGTCTGTTATATGGGAAACACTGATGGTGTTGACAGAATTACCCTCAGATTAATATTATTTTTAGTAGGATAAAATCTTTACCAAGGAAAAATGAGATTTTNGTTCTAGTAGCTATCTGAACACAGCCTAATATCTCCCCCTTAGCACAGAAACAGGCTTCAAGAATGTGACACAGAGGTTAAAATCTAGCTTAAGTATTTGGTACAGGGGTTATAAACTACTTTTTAAATGGAAAAGACTATAAAACTATATAAAACTACATTAAAATCTACAACTATATTAAGGCTTATGGCAACAGTATGGTCTCAAAATCTGAAAATGAAGACTACTTTTAAGAAGAGTTTTTGTTGGGATGACCATTAAATTTATTAGGGATAAAATGTTCTCAAATTTTCCATCTTCTTCCTATCCTTTAAAAATTTTGTTGGCCAAGGGACTGTAATTAATAACATTATGTATGGTTCTGAATCTTTGTAATGAGCAGATGGTAACTGATTCTTATGTCTGGTAGTAAATGAAGAATCTCATATTATACTATTTAAATATATAGGAGAGAAAGTTTTTTGGAACCAAAGTCTGCTTAGAACTGTTTTTGATTGTTTCTCTGTGTGATGGATCTGTACCTTGGAATCTTGCAATAAAAATATTTTAACAGTTATGTCTTAACTATGTTACTGGAACTGATTCTTCTGTAAGTGGTGTAAAAGTGTTAGATCCAGTATTGTTTCAAAAGTAGGCGTTCTGTGTGTATATTTTGTTGTTGTTGTTGTTATTACTCTTAATGTCTCCAGACTTGCAGTAAGCATGCTAAGAATAGATTTAATTTTTCTTTCATTATTGTTCCATTCACAAGACACAATATAAAAATTTTCACTGATGTAAAGATGGTAGTTGGCTTTAAAGATGTTGAATAACAGATACAGAAGTGGTATATCATAAAAATACAAAAAATGTAATTTATAGAAATGTTAAGAGTTGAGTGAAAATAATTAGGCTGATTTTTGGAATTGATCTAATGCTTAAATTTAGCATGTCTCAGTTGGAAAAATAGGTGTGATAACATAGTTATGTAAAATTACTCTCCCAACAAACTGTGCAGCATCATTTTTCAGATGCCATAGTAGTATAATTGTATGGATATAAGGACTAAAGGGACCAAAGAACACCTAAGAATTAAGCTCCAATGACATTGAAAAAGAGATGGTACATTGGCATGGTGACTGAAGAAAGCTAAGTCTTCCTTCTGGAGAGTGGAAAAGACTTATGGAAGCACAGGAGCTCGACATGTGTTTAGATTTTTTGCAGGGATATTCATCCTATTTGAAAAGTTAGGTTATAAATGTAACTACATTTTTTTCAAAGAATGCTATTACATACGTCTTCCTAAGTAGCAGATGAGATTTTAATTTGGGAAGGTAGTCTTTGTTCTTTGCTATGCCTGTATAACCTGGGAAGCTGGAAAATGATTGAGCTAACCTAGAACTGTTTGGAAACATGATTGCTTTAAATTTATACACAAAAAAAGCAAGGAAAGAATAACCCTTCTGGTGATCTGAGGGAGGAAAAGTTCACTAAATTCTTAAAGTTACTTTGAAGTCTCATGAATGCCATCAGGTGCCCAAGTTTTTAAATTGTATACTTTAGGAAGGCAGTCAATCATATTCCAGCAGCGCTTTCTCTCTGTACTTTTCACTTTATACTCTAAGTATAGGAATGAATTTGTACTTAAAGGAAGACTATAAACATTCTGATTGCCTGTAACGGGAGTGATAGATTTTATTTTGTACATCTTTTCAGAGAATTTTTTCAGGGATTCTTCCCCTCTACAGTATTTTAGGATTTTATGGATTGATTACTAAATTTAAAAAAAAAAAAAAAAAGTTTCATGACCATTTTTGCTGCATCTTGCCCTTCTGTCAAATTGATATATGGACTTTAGTAAAAGAAACTTTTGAGATACATGAAAATGGACTGCTCAAATTCTTCCTTCCCCAGTGTAAAGCACATATAATTATTTTAATAAATCTTTGCTTATAACAGAGAAGAGAGTTCTATTATAGAGAAGGGAATAAGCAGATGAAACAGCACTTATAAGGGATGAAGAACAAGATGTACAAATGAAGACACAGGATCAGAACCTGGGGAATGTGCAAGTTGTGTGTTTGAATAGGAAAGGCCATGTCTCTTAAAAGGTTTGCTGGAAGAGTCTGCAAGGTGGAGATATGTCCTGACTATAAGGAACCAGACATATCACTTGAGATAAGTCATAGGTTTTATATCTCAGGAGGTTGGAATTATTCACAGACATATAGAAAAGAAAGAGTAAAGATCTCTCAGGCTGAACAGTAAAATTAAGAGTTCTTTTTGAGCCATGATCTTAAGCCAATATTAAGAACTTCTTGAAATACATCAATCTTATATTAAAACAAAATTAGAGAAGTAGGGATAAAAGCAGAAAGGAGTGAACGCAGAATCTGCAAGATTATTGTATGTCAAGAAAAATCTGGTTTCAAAAGCATCTGAAGATTAGGAGGGTGAAAATTAAGCACTGATTCTGCTTTAGGCTAAGAAAAAGCATAGATAATATTTCTGGGAAAGTTGTGTCCTTGGAATACAAGGATAGAGTCTTGCTGAAGTATAGGAACTACAGACACAAAGTGTAATTAGAGAAAAATAGGAACTTGGAGATAACTGTAAGAAAATATTTAGAGGTAGTGGTGTCAGGGAATGTAGGTGGCTGATTATTACTTGCTTCTGTTGTGGTTTTTATTAAACCAAAGTGACTGAGTATTTAGACAGATATGATCTGCCTAAAGAAGTTACCATATCTTTCTTTCGTCTTGCTTAGAACACTATAAGAAGGACTGGAAAATAGCTTATGCAAGTCTTAGTTTTCATCATATTAGTATTGCAACTCCAGGATCCAGAGCACTATTAAATATATTATTGTTGTTGTTGGTATTGCTATTATTATTACTGTCGTTATTATCATCATCATTAACAGTAATAATATATCAGCAACAACAGCAACCACTTTGTCTTCAATAAGAACATACGAGTGATAGCACTGGATAAATCCGAGAAGATATGTACTATAGTACTGTATATCCAGGAGCAACCACTGTCAGATGCTGAAGCAAGAGTAGAAGATCAAGGGAGCATACAGTGATGCCCCAGACTACTTGCCCAGACTCCATGAATTTATAGGTCTTGGGGTTTTTTTTTGTTTTGTTTTTTGTTTGTTTGGTTGGTTTTTTTGTTGTTTGTTTGTTTGTTTGTTCATTTTTTAATAGTCATTAAATTAATTTTCTTCCATGATTTAGGCAACATTGAATTTCAGATTTGAATAAATTTGATGATGAGCATAACCTGACATCATCACTCATTTTTCTGTGGAAATGATGGCTACAGGTAGAATCTAGTATGTACTTCACTCGTGGTCCTACCTAACCTCTTGTGACAGCAAGAGAAGTTTCTTCTGAAGATGTTGACTCAGTCTATTTGGTTTTGATGATTTCCTTGTATAAAGTAGTATTCTTTTTCACTTTCTATGATTTGTCATGTTCAAAAAAGGCAGAAGGAATGACAAGATTCCAAATAGTAACAAAAGATTAGGGTATTGTGCCTTTGTTTTGTGAAAGAGGAGAATGTAAAGAATAGTTCTTTTGGAAAAGATTTTATCACCTCATGTTCTTTTTTTATATCTTCATCACTTTGAGCTTCAATAACTGTAGTTACACAGCTAAATACCTGTCAGATTTCAAGGATTTGGTCTGGGAATCAATATTTTAGTGTTGGACTTTCAAGCCTATCCTCAAATCTCAGGTCTTAGAATAAAACCCTAAACAGCTGAATGATGTAAGACATATATTGCTTCTGTGGTATGAATCTGATTTTTTTTTTTTGAAGGGATTTAGAGTGTGTCATTGTAATTTGTTTTAGTTAGTCAGTTTTATTTTTGAAAAATCTGTTAAACCTCAAGCTGAGGCATATCTCACAAGTAACTTTCAGAGTGGTTTTTTTTCAAAAGCAAATCCATTACTTTTTCTTCAAGTCTATTCTACTATAGCATCTAATGATGTGTGAAGCATCTAATGTGCCTTCAGAACACATGGTGCTTTGATATCATGTAACAGCTAATTCTTCCTTCTATCTTATTTTGGTGTGTAGTTGACCCTTTGTTTTTTTTTTTTTCTTTGGTAGGGTTTTGTTTTGTTTTGTTTTATTTTGACGGGGAAATTCAATTTAATTCTCAAAGAGGTGAAGAGTAATGTGTGCTTTTGGAAGTCTGCCATGTCATCTTTGCTTAATCATAACAAATATGTGTCCAGTACTACCAAAGTCAGGATTTACTGACAGTCCAATGTAATATCTTAAGGATTGCTTAGGATCTTCTGCATTTTGTCAGTGAGGGTTGTAGTGAGCTAAATTTAAAAGAGCTAAGTCCATGAAACCATTCAATCCCTTTTGAACAAGATGTGACAGAAACAGCACTAATCCATGTCATTGATAGCAGATAGACCTGTACTTGAGTGAAGTTAGACATTCACTTTGGTATTGATAAACCTGGTCACATTGATTATGAAATATTTTTGAAGCCATACAGTTGTAATTTTTTGACTTTGTTCCTGCTGCTTCAAAGAAGCAATATGGCTAATGCAGTCAGAAGAAGACTGATTTGGTTTGGTTTCATTTGAACTCCCATAAATACTAATTTGGTCATGGAATAAGAGGGCTGATTTTAGCTGAGTTATATCCACATATACAATATCTGGCCCAAGTGAGCTGATGCAGGGAAACAGTGTGTTGAACAGTAAATCTGTTCAAAAAATATATCTTCCAACTGCCAAGGGCCAGACTGCTGACTTTAATGTGTTACTGGGAATCTGAGAGACACAAATATTACCATGACAGAAAAATCTTAAAATGCTCTGGAATTCATTCTTTCTTTAAAAAAACCCCAAACCCCTCTTTCTCTAACTTCAGTGTAGGAATGGTAATTTTTGATACAAATAGCTCTTAACAGTAGAAATAAGGAGAAATGCACATTGCTTAGGGACTAAAGATTACTGTATGGCTAACATGACTTCCTTTAAGTGATCATGTAAAATGTGACTCCCAAATTTTGCACTCAGTAGAATGCAAAACAGGTTATGGAGCTGGAAAAATACATTACCAATTGCAGAAGTAAAAATCAGTGCTTCGGTGTAACAGGCATTGAAAAAGAATTATTACAGCTGCCATAAAGAAAGGATAATTTCTGCCACATGTGTAAGTTGTTTGAAGTGCCTTTAGTAAATACATGTACATACATGAAAAATGGTATTTGGTTCCATTTATTTCCATGTGTCTTAAGGTCATTCTTTGGTGATACTGAATAATTTTGTAGTTTCACTGTGTTTGGCCTGTTTTAGGGTATTTTTATGTTAGCTGCTAGACAACACTTAAAATTTGTTTATACAAGTTGATAATATTTGTTTGCATTTTATTTACAGAATATATTTGATTTATAACTAACCTTTTTATGAACACCATGGCAGTTATAATGTGCTTGGTTGAGGTTTTTTTGTTTTTTTGCATTAAATAAAGCACTTACTTAATTTTGCTATGTACTGAATTTGTAAAACTATTAACCTATACTGTGACAAAATCCTGAGATCATTAGGAAACTCCTTACAGGCAGCAGAGAACCTGCAAAGCCAGTGAAGACTCTCACCACAGTTGGAAATTCTTTCCTCAAGGCAGGCAGCTTTCCATTTTTTGTGAAATGATCTAAACCTGTAATTCTATTTTGATTTTTTTGTTTGTTTGCTTATGTCCCTTTTGCATTATTTTATAACTTTTGGAAGCCGAAATGGTGCAGTGTTAGAAGGATATTAATCACCCTGGCTCATGTTCAGAGATATTTGCAGAATGACTTAAAAAATTCTTTATTTTCTCCTTTGCTGCCATATCTAACACTTGGCTTTATTAATGTAAAGTGCTGTTATTTTTAACTTAAAAAATCTCAGGAGTGTGAACACTAGTGAAGCAGGAGAGTTTCCCTTTCTGTTGTTCCTTGTGTAACTTCCAGGCATGAAAGGAGTGTACAGCTGGGATGGTCACCACTTTAACCATTTCAACACATGCCGTTTTGCAAGCATTTACCATGCAAGCCTGAATCCTGGTTTTTAACTCCCTAAAAGACTGTTGTGGTTTTGAAAGGTGCTGAATTCTCAAGCTCTCTCTACTAAATGTGTCTTGAGGGTCATTCTGCGGCACTGAGGCTGCTGGGAGAGGAAGATGCACCCAGGGCATTGAAGCCCAGTTCCACTGTCATGTGTGCTCCTGGGCAGTGGTCAGAACAATGACAGTCAGCACAGCTGAAAGCCCTAACAGCAGCTATCCTACCCATTTCATGGTACCTACAGGCAAATGATCCGCTATTTGACAATTTCAGCACCTGAGTCTCCAGCTGGTAGTTATTAGCAGTAATTTCTACACTTTAGCTTTTCTCTGTATATTGCGTGAGTATATTAGTAGAATAGAAGAAACACACCCTATCACCTACTGCATACCTGAGAGTAATTTACTGTGCACTGAGAGCTGGCTTTAAAAGTTGGAAAGCCTGTAAGGGTGAAGTCTTGTTGTCTATCACATTGTTCGGTCACTAGAAATGATCTTGCTTTGTTTTCGTTCTTCCTTTTCTTTTTTCATCTTTTTCACTGACAGCCTTCAGGGAAAAATTAGTTTATTGAAATATTTATTTGGAGGAACTATTAAAAGAAAAAAAGCCAGAAACAAACAAGCTACACACGAAAGCTATAACAATAAAATCTTTCCTTGGTTATTTCAGTGTCTTGGCAGATAACAGGCTAAATAACACTCTGCTTTCTGCCCCAGAGTCTCTGGCTCAAGAGTTTTTAAGAGACATTTTATCTATTTCAGGTACTAAAATTGTTCTTGAACTGCTGAGTGGATGCTCTAGTAACTAGGTCTCTTGCTGTTTCTAAGTAAGACCATTTGTTTCCTTCCTTCCTGCCTTGCCTTCCTCCCTCCCTCCCTTTATCTGTCCATCCATCCCTCCCTTGTTCCCTTCTTTCCTCTTCTCTTGTCCTTTCACTTCCTGTGAACACTGCTGGTGACTGAGTCCTTTTCTTTTCTTTTGCTATTTTAATATATGTGTATATTTTATACAAATGCAAGTATATATGTGATTTTTCATTTGTTTATATATATATATATGAACAAGAAGCATATACACATATAAAAAGCATTATACATATGAAATGATATATACACAAAAAAATTCTGACTTCAGGCATCTTTCCCCTATAATTCATCTTCTAAACGTGAAATCAAGAACATTTCTTATATAGTAACATGAGGAATATTGAACACTGGAGCTAATTCCTTTGGTTTGCTGCCACGTTTCATCTGTAGGCAGGAGCCAGGGAAGTAGGAAAGAGCAGTTTGGTGAGCAATGAGAAGACACCCTCATCTACCCACATGTTGTCAGTTTGGGAGCTCTTTCTGGGAACTCTATAGGAACTGGAGCAATGAGACAGACTGGATGAAGACTGCTAAACCAAAGGATAGAATGTAGGACTAGGTGGAATCTCCTCTGTACCATATGCCAGACTACAACAATGAGAAGTTTGGAGATATCAGGAGTTCTCTTGCACTTTCCATAATTCGTGGAAAACTCACGCCAAATTCTCTCTCTCTCATAAAAGTACTTAGTACAAACTTTTTGGAGTCCATGCCACCATAATCATGTCTATCATAAGCAACATTCTTTTTCTTTCAATTAATTAATGAAATCTAGCTTTTACAGTACAAAAAAATCATCTAAGTGATGTTTAGTGCTTCTGCAAATTTCCTGAAAAGTGTAAAATAACATTATTAAAGAGTCACCCAGCTGTAGAAATGTAGAAGATGCTAGTATTTGTATATCTTCATCTTATAACAGAAGATAAGCTTTGAGAAAATTATCTGCCATCTTACTGTTTCTGTTTGAAATTACAAGATGTGGCTTAAATATGTGGCCATAACAAGGGTGAAGCATTTAAAACACTGAAAATGGATCTAGACAAGCTGAATTAATTTGTCATGCAGTCGTAAAAAATATTGAGTGCTATTAAAACCAATGATCTGAAAAAAAAAAAAAAAGAAAAAGTATAGATATGAGGCAGGAGAACAGGCAGTTAAATTATCTTCTGAGGTAACTTATTTGCATTCTGATTTCCGAAAAAAACCCCACCCTGATTTACCATTATATTTATTCATATTCAGAAGTCAGTAAATACATTAACATATTTTTTCCTAGTTCCATGAAAGAATACCCATTTTAATAGCATTTTACACATACCTTCTTCTGTGATTTTCTAAGATGATTTTTTTTTTTTAGATTGATGCTTTTAAGTAGAGTTAATCAAAACTTACAATGAAAAGTGAAATAGTTCTGCTTTGGATTGCATGGTTTAATAACAAGAAAAGAAAAAAGTTATTTTATTCTACTCTGGCTGTGCTGAAATAAAAGTCCAGTTCTATAATATCTGCATATATTCAGATTATTTGAATATTTAAAATATATATGTGTTTCTTGGAATTACTCTATACTTCAATACAAGGAGATGTTTCAAAATGATGTAAAAACTATTTGCATGGGAAATCGAGGATAAGTAAGCCTCTAACATTGTCTCAAAACATTATGGTGTCTACAATTTATTTCATGTTAGAATCACTTTAGGGACATTGTTAGACATGTGCTTAAATTTTGTTTCTATTATTGCTGCTTTCTGGTCTGACATACATAACACAATCCTAAAAACAATACAAAGATGAAAGTATGTTCAATACTATTGTGCATATTGTATGAAGGAGATGGTATTTTCAGTAAGTTATTCATGAGAGATATGCTTTGCATTGCCACTTGAAATAATTAAGTATCTTCTTTGCTACTCATACATCTCCTTTTGGAAATTTTGTGCACCCTTTTGTTCTTGGCATCAAGTGTCCAATAGGATAAAATTAATCCACTCAACCATATGTGTTATACAGCTCAGAGATCATAATATGATTTTTATTTTTTCAGTGTAACTGTTATGGTGGCTTTTTTTCTTTATATAACTCATAATTTAGTAAGCATATCATAGTTAAATTCCTACAATTTTTCTTTTCAAGTATTTTTAAAATAATGTCATACTTTTGATTATAAGAGAGATTGTGGGAGATAGTTGAAAATAACTTATTCCTTAGCTGTGTTTAAAAAATACTATAAATTAGTTTCACATCTTCTAAACATATTGTTCAAGTGAGTAATATGATAAAGTGAGCTTTATTGCTAACCTTGATCTGTGATCTTCAGCTGAAAAACCAGCAGTCTGTCTCATGCAAGTAGCTAAAACATTAAAGGCTCTACATTAGGGTGATTTGAGAAAGGGACACTATCTGGGTGGTTTAGACCAAAATGAACTTGTTTCTGTACCTCCAAGAAAATCTTAGGAAGTGTATGTTAGTGTCCTGGCCAGGTTGTGCTCTGGTTGTGAAGTCCATTAGCTTACCTTCCACTGCATGAATGAACCCATGGGCCAGAGTGGTTTGCTACCTGCATATCTCTGCCAGAAATGGATCTCAACCTGCAGGATCTATTTCCTGCAGAAATAATGTAGCATAGTTGTTATCATTTCCAAGTAGAAGTAACGAGCCTTTTCCAGCTGTTTTATTTGGAATTACACGTTTCAGGCTCAGTGCCATCCTCCCTAATTAGGAGGCCTTGAAGATCTTAGCCTGAGGGTTGTTCAAGCAAAAGGTATTCTCCAGCACAAACATATTTTATCTCCAATACAAGTCTGTTTGCAGGGTCTAACTGCAGTTAGTTATTATAGTCATACACATTTAGCTTTGGGCAAACACCGTGAGCAGCATTTGTATTCAAGACAATAGGCACTCATCAGTGTAAATTCCTGTCTAAGAATGCAAGTTCCATCTTTTGATCTTTTAGAAAGAGATGGAAAATTGGATGGCATTTGCAAAAGTCTTTCAGCAGAGCAATGTCAATAAAATAATCGTGTTGAGACCAGTACATGGAATTGACTTCTTGGAGGGGCCACAGCAATGGTTACAGGTGCAGAAATGAATTGTGTAGCTTTTGATTACATAGGCTGAAGTTCCTAGATGAGAAATTGTGCACAGGCTCCAGGCTGAAGCAGTCTCTCATTTGACATGGTGAATTGAAGTTTTTCCCGCTTACTTTTTTTTAGCAGTATATATGGAAACACTGTGTAAATACTTTGTCTTCAGCACACTAGTAAATACATACAGGCAACAATAAAGTGCGGTTGCACTGCTGTGGGTGGTGCATGTTAACAAATGGGAGTGAACGCGTAGCATAATTGCTTACTGAAACATTCTTTCAAAGTCTGGCTCCCCACAAACACTTCCTGTGTGAAGTTTTGCAAATCTGCAGTGTTTAATGTATCTCTCTGCAGGTCACTGCTCCCCAGCCGCATTACTTCCATAAATAAATAGAAATAATTGCTAGTGATTTAAAATGATTATTATTCATCTATTGCATGTGTTAGTTATTAATCCATTAACTTGGAAACATAGCTTGTTTTTTTGTTTGTTTTTTAATACATCTGGAAGAAGCACTCTAAAGAGTACACATAAGTCTTTTCTCCTTCTTAGACATCACTACTTTGAATGCAGCGTTCTTCACAGTTTGTTCTTCTAAGAACCCTATAAAAATGGCAGGATGTTTGTGAAGTACAAATGTGAGTGCTGTACTCAGAGCAGTATTGCCAGGGTAAGCTGATGGTTCATTAAAAATCTGGTTTTAAGATAGAAGAGTAATCAAGAATTGGAAATTAGAAAATAATCCAAATGTAAATACAGGGTAAGGGGAGAAAGAAAAAAGACTCAAGGGAACATATAATATCAGTTCTTCCATGATAGAAGGTGAGTGTATCATTCGTAGGAAGATGAAAGTGGTAGGTTTTTCTGACATCAAATTGCAGTCTGAAGTTTTACTGATTACTAATGCTGTTCCTTGTGTAGCCAGCAGCATGTAGGAATTTAACAATGCTTACTTAAGCTGCGGAGGAGCACTTAAAAATAAACCCTCTATTGTTTGCATATTATATTTCTATAATTTTCAGTAAAGTATTTTTCAGTAAAGGCTTCTTGTTCAGTGGCCACAAAGGAGAGAAGCATATGATGCTACAACAGCTGCTGAAGATAGATATTTAAAACGATGACATATAATGCTTGGAATTGATTTTTTTTTTCTTTTTTCTTTTTTTTTTTTTTTTTTGTCAATACAGGGTATCTTTTTAGCTATAGGATATACCCATTTTCTCTTTGAGATTTTGACATGTGAGTTTTGGAATAGAAAAAGTTGATATTTAATGATTTCAAACCAGGCTTTTTTTCCATTAACTTCTCCTGTCAATTTTGGAACCTTTGTAAGGACCACCTAACCTTTATTTGTTGTGCGAGACAAATTATGTTTGTTTTCCTTTCCTTTCCTTGGGTTTTTAGTGGCTGTTGTTCATTTTGGTAGTAAGTTCTGCTGTATCAGAAAAGATAATGAACAGTCTTTGTGCACCTTCTTCAAACTACTGATAATTTAATAGATCTGTGTTATATCTCTCTCCTCTATTTCTCTCTCATCCAGACAGAAGCATCCTTGAGTGTTTTGAGTTCCAAGTAGAGAAAACCTGTTAAGAAGCCTAATATGTGTAGGTGAAGTTTAATAATCCAAAAAGGCAAGACTGCATATTGTAAGCAGCTGAATCAAAAGAGATCTCTGTTGGCTTCTAGAGTTCAGGCATTAGCTGATATTTCTCAACGGAAGTTTGCTCAATGCTTCATTGCTCATTTATGAAGTCTGTCCTTCCAAGTTCTTCCTAGAAATGTAGGTTTTATAATAAGAAACAGCAGAGCTGAGTGATTTAAATGTGGTCTTTGTGGTAATTCAAAATTAAAAAAAAATCAGTGTCCCTTAACTTTTGTCTTTGATGTGCACATACCTAAATAGGGCAAGATCACCTTACACGCACTGAAGTTTTTTAACTGACATGGTATGCTATTAACAGTGACACTTCCAAACTTGATGTTACTTACAGGGGCTTTATTACTTAATTCAGTTTTTGAGACTTGATTTTTTGGAAACATTTGTCTGATGGTTTGCGTGAAAATGTGGATGGAAATTAACAATAAGAGTAGAAGGACTAAAAAGAAAGAACCTTACTGGATTTTAAGGTTTGGGGTTTTTTAACAATACAGAGTAAAGCAGAATTAGGGAGATTACATTTGTTGGCAGATGTCATGCAGGATTTGCCATTTTCCAACTCTAAGCTTTGTGCTGAATCTTGTTAAACAAATACTACTAATCTCTCAGTTTGCAATTTTGAGCTGGATTTTAAATACATTGTTGCCTACTCTTTCTATATATAATCTCACAGTTTTATGGATTCTGTGGAAACACAAACTATGGGAAGGTGAGAAACAGAGTTAGTCATTCTGCAGTTCCCATCTTGCTATGATTCCTTATCACAACACATCTCTTCTTGGGTGTGCGGTGTGAGAAATAATGACACCCTCTCCCGGCTCTCTGGGGAGCTTAGCCAGATCTACACCTTCTCTGAATGACTCTGCTTTGATGCTGAGTATTGTGACATGGAAAATTATGGACAGAATACTTTTTTGAAAAAGAACCCCACCAAACTTTGGATACTTGGCATACGGTTATATTTGAGTTGGGAATGAGATCATCCAAGCAGTTGATCACTGTTTGGCTGAAAATAGGAGTCTTCCTTGCAGGGGTCTTTGCAATCTTATTATTAACTTGAACTAGACTCCCCAAACCACTCCTTCTACTGACTTGTGGTACTACTGGATAATCCCAGTGCATGCATTTTCAGAAACTATCTTAAAATGACATTAAAAAACATTGTCTAACTGCTACAAAAGTACATGCAAAAGACTGTCCTACATGAACATTTCTGCATCTGCAGCAAGTTTCTACAGGCTATTTTCAAGTGGCTTGCCTACATATTATTTGATTAATTCCCCAGTAGGATCTGACTGGGATGCTGTACTCAGGATGTTAATCAAGACATTTAAGCTCACAAATTGAATGAGGCACTGAAGGAGCTGCCTGGGGGAATCTCTACAACACTCTGAAATTCCCACCTGGAGAGCTCCTGTATCTGTAGCTCTTCAGTCAAATAATTAATTGTGACAGAAGGTGTCTCGAAGTTCAGTCAGCCGCTTAGCTTAAAGTCAATCCCTTGTCTCCAGCCAGTCCATTAGCTCATCTGTGTAAGAAGACTGGCCTTGGAAGTCCTGGGTCTCTCAGGGAATATGCTGCTGGGTGTGAATGTGGGCACAGCTGTGATATCCAGCTGCACCACAGTTGCAACTGTGGACAAACCTGAGCTTCATATGTGGAGTTTGACTACCACAGTTTGTGCCCCAGAAGAACAACAGTGGAGGTGGCTCAGCTGGAAGGGACATGGAAATACAACAGTTACGGGCTTTCCCACTCCTCCCAATCCCCTGCAAACTGTTACTTAGTATCTGCAATAAACCCCCGGTTCATCTGCAAACATAAAATACTTCGGCTTCTTTCACTTACTAATGTGACAGCGTTTCTATTCTTAGTGGCTTTAAAAAGTTTCAATATCCCCCCAAATTCTTTATTCAGGACTCTGTGGCATAGGGAAAAATTCTGGATTCCCGTTAATCATAGAATGACCTTTGCTGGAAAGAACTTTAAGAATCATCTAGTTCCAATCTCCATACCATGGACACCTTTCCTAATATTTGCACTAGCATTATTGGAGGTCTACCTTCAGGTTTAGGGGATTAGTTAGATAACAGCCTGGAGTTCTTTGTGCCCAGTTATGTGAGATCTGCCAGTTATCAATAGCAGGACTGGGCCTAGTGTGTACAGAAAACTGGGAGTATGAGAAACAGCAGTGAAGTCTTTTACTGCTGTTATATCATTGCGAGCATGCCTCCTTGTCTATCTTTAAAATGAACTTTGGAATAAAATATCCACACGTTATCATTTAGAACACCTCATAGTATATCCATAGTATATCCTTTCTAGTAGTGAGAGCTGACAGTGAAACAATTCTTTGGTCTGTCACTAGTCTGTCTGGGTTGCTTTCATAAATTTAAAAAACACCCAAAGAGCCATGTAACAGTTAGACCCACCCTTCTGTGCCCTCCTGTGCTAGTGAGGATACTTCAAGCATCAAATGAAAGCTTAATTTTGAATTGTCTTCTTGGACTGACAGCTTGACACCTAAAATGAAATGTTCTCCCATGAGGATAAATATTTTAAAAATATATCATTCAGTTTGCTAATGTCATGATTTTAAAATTTAAGTATAGTGTCAAGAGTGTTTCAGAGAGCTCCTTCTTTTTTGTGGTTTGATTTTTACCAGCCCAGATAGGTTGACACATCATTATTATACTTTAGCAATACCACTAGATGTTTCTTCCCTACTTCTACCATTTCTGCAAATAAAAAATACATTTTAAAAAAGGTGAATTTTAGAAGTGTTACGCACTATTTTGTATTTGCCTGCCAGTCTTTCAGTAATGCACAAAATATCAATGTGGCCCCCTTTAAAGTTCTTCTGGAGATGATGCACTTTGAAATATGTTCTTTATGCTGGTTTTGGCTGGGTTAGAGTTAATTTTTTTTCACAACAGCCTATGGCATGGGTCTGTGTTTTGGATTTGTGACCAGAACAGCACAAATAATACAAGGACATTGTAGCTGTTGCTGAGTAGAACTTACATGAAGCAAAGACCTTTTCTGCCTCTCACCCCACCAGTGAGCAGGCTGGGTGTGTGCAGGGAGTGAAAGGGGGCTCAGTTGGGACAGCAGACCCCAACTGACAGAAGGGATATTCCAAACCATATGGCATCATGCTCAGTGTATAAAGCTGAGGGAAGGAGAAGGGAGGGCCTTGAAGTGATGGCCTTTTCTCATCCCAGTAAACTGCTACCTGTGCTGGAGCCCAGCTTTCCTAGAGATGGCCAAACACCTGCCTGCCCATGAGAAGTGCTGAATGAATTAATTATTTTGCTTGGTTTCCATGTGTAGCTTTTGCTTTACCTATTAAACTGTCTTTTCTCAAACTGAGTTTCTCAGTTTTACCCTTCCAATTCTCTCTCCCATCTTGACATGATGGCTGGCTGCGTGGTGCTTAGTTGCCATCTGGGGTTAAATCATGACATTATTTTCTCTCTACTGAAATTTGACCCCCATTTATCTGGGATTTTGTAAAAACCTGGGAATTCTCATTTGCTTGAGGTTGCTGCTTAGAGTTCTTTAACTGTTGATTGGTGACAAGATGCCACAAATGGAATATTTGTTATCTCAAAAAAATACTTTACAAATCTTCTATCCCTCTGGGAATGTGAGCTCCTCTTTACTACACTGAAGTTCAGAAACAGGCTAGTAACATGCCACAGCTAAATTATTCTCAGACATAAATGCTGGTTAAGTTTGTGCCTTGCTGTCAACCATTTCAGTTAACACAGTAGTTTTTTTTTTTAAATCTGAACAAAATTTAAGTTTAACATAACCTGGAAAGTTGACCCCTTCCTAATTGGCTGATATGCCTGAGAAATGCTGTAGCTTGTATGCTAGAGAAAGAACACAAAGATTGCCAGTGAATATGAGTATAAATTGATAAGAACTACCACATATGTTTGCCGAAATTAAGAGTATGTCTGTGATATATTTAAGCTATTAACTGTGTCTCTGTTTCTGGTCCAAAAGCCTTTATAAATTTGTCTTTTTTTCAGTTGTTTTGTTTTTCTTTGTGTTGTTTTAACTGACCAGTCTTCTTGTAATGTTTTTTTGTTGTTTTTTTTTTTTTTTTTAATAGATGATCCCAGTCTTGCTGCTGTGTCAGTAATTGGCTTTGTTGCTGAAATAGCATGATCTAAGGGTAAAACATTCTGTACTTGAAACAAGGGCCTCTCACATATGCTTAACTATTACTAGGGACTTACTCCCTTACTTTTTTAAAACCTGTACAAACCTTTCCTTTAACTGCCAAAATCTTTTGAATTAGTGCAGAATATATTCACTGGTCTGTGCAGCTTTTTCTAGGATTGATTTTTTTGTAAAGGTACTTCTAATGACTTGTGGTAAATATTGGTGGCCCAGTTATGCAAAATTTTATACACAATGTTTCTAGAGTGTCCCACATATCACAACTTGGATAATAACTTCTCATAAGCAGGTTCAAGATCACTGCCCGCAGCCAGAACTTGCCTTGATTTTTTTCCCTCCCCTCAGCCCCTCCTCCGTATGGTTGGGGCCTTCATGTGTCATTCCTCTAACTCACCACCAGGTTATATCCTGCTGAAGTGCAGCATCTCCTCATTTCCCACCTCTCCCTCTTCCATTCCCCCCTCTCTCTGCCTTGGTGTTCCTTCAGCAAGGCAAGCAGTTCTATGTATGCATCCTTCCCACCAGTGCTATTTGAACCCCCTCACTCCTATTTTCACCCTTCCCAACTCTTTTCAGGAGTTTTCTTTGCTGCCTCATTGGGATGTCCAAAAACTCAAATGTGCCTTCTTATGGCAGCTTTCCCTGACACAGATTCCTGAGTCTCCCTCACTCAGGGCATGTGGAAATCTCTAGTTCCACACCTTCTTAGTGATGCATGCAGGATGGTCTTTCTGTGTTCATTCAAAGGGTTTTCTTTGGAACTTCTGTCACTCTACTCCCATTTGTCCATTGCAAAAGGGAAACCAAAGTCTGTTTTAATGCCTTCTAGTTTTAACTAAGACACAATTTTCCTTACTGAACAGAACTTTTTTCTCTAGGCAAACATAATTGACAAGACTCACATGATAGGCACAAGATTTGAGATGCAACTGATGAGTCTATAAGTAACTTCTTAAAAGTCATGGAAATATCAGAAATATAGGCAAAAACAAGGGTGTTATTTTCTGGCTATGTATACTTTGGTTAAGCTGTTGTCACTGAGTAACATCACTGAGTAATAATATTTGGATGAAATTGCAGCAGTTTTTCATAAAGAAATGGAGGAAATCTGGTCTGGTATTTAACAGCCAGAAGAGATGGAGTAGATTAAAACTGTATTAAGTAGAAATCCATATAGGGTGATAGGAATTGATCAGACACTTATTGTCTCCCACAAACACATCTGTACTTGCAAATACACCAAAGCAAATATGCCAGCATATAGTACAGAACAAACTTTTTTAATTAATGGTAGGACAGATGCTCAGGATGCAGATAACCTCAAAGTGCGATAAAGACATTTTTCCAAGCCTAATCTAAGCTTGCATTGACAGCACTGAATAACTATACTGCATAATCATAACCACTGCAGAAATGCTGAAGCTGGCAACATCTCACACTACTACTGGAATCATGGGATATAATATACAATTAAGTAATTCAAAAGCAATGCAACTGCATTTGCATGATGCCATAGCCAAACTCTTTTCCTGCTGAAAAGTGTTCTGTCTTAGGTGTAATGTTACATTTTTGTTAGACATGTTCATCATGCTGAGCTGCCTCATGCAGACAGAGGAGCTTGGTCAGCATTAGCTTCAGGACGTCTACAATGTGGTGGAAGGGTGCTTTGTGCAGTCCCTTGCTTATACATTAGAGTGATTTCTCTGACTCTTTAAAGATGTGTCTACTGAGTGTGCTACTGAGAAGTCTGTGTGATAATGACTTCCTTTTACTTTCATGTTGATGATGAATTATAAGTTATCAATATTCTCAACGGTTAATTGCTGTTAAAAAACTCTGAGTCATCTAAATCTGAAAAGAAACTTATTTTCTATGCTCCAGCAGAACATTCATCTTTGCTCAGCTGTATTTAGACCTCTTGAAAACTGCAATACTTTTCACTTTCACAGGACAGTGTCCCATTGAGAGACATCAGCAACATAAATACTGTACTGGGTAAAAAAATAAAACTTAACTGTTGCTCCTTAAGTTGATATTAAGCTTTGCATTTGTCTTCTCTAACTCTCTGATTCAAATTTCTGTGCTTGTCATCAAGCATACGATGTACAGAATCTTGTAACACAGTGAACTGGTATGTGAGCTGAGTTGTGCAGAGCCAGGCTGTGATGGGAGAGTAGTTCCTGAAGGACACAGTAATTTGTATATTGTGTTTGTATGTAATTCTGCTGTGACTAGACAGATGGGTGGCTATAAATGACGTATCTTCCTATTCCCTCTGAGATGTATGTGGTAATGTCCTTCTTTAGATGTTCTGTCATGGCAGTGCACACAATTAGCTACAGAATATTAGTTACTCTGCAGGATGCAAATCAACATCTTCCTCTAAGTATAGTAAAGGCACAAACCTATCAAATAGTATCAAGATACCAGATTTTCAAGTATACCCAGCTTGTATTAGTGATTTGGTTGCTCACCAGCTGAGACAGGGGAAGAGAGTATAACGAATGGACAGTCTTATGTTTGTTTGTAATGAACTACAATTTAATGTTTTCATCTCCTTGCCCATTTAAATGCAAAAGAGCACATTTCACTTTGTAATGAACCACATGCACTGATGTACAACTTCAATGAAATATCAATTTCTTCCAAAGCTTCTCATTGAGATGTAATAGCTTCACAGTGAAGAATGACATTGTGGTTAAACACCAGTAAGGATCTAAGTCAGAACTAAACTCTTTAACATCCTTCTGTATATAAAAGAGAAATACATCCTCCTGTTAATTTTTTTTTTTTTCAATCAGGAGGATTGCCTTGATGTTCTTTGTGACCTTAACTACACCAATAGGTGTCTGGCTAGCTGGGCAGATTGTATTAATTGAAAAATAGATGGATTTGATTAAACACCTTAATCTGATGTGTGCATATAAAAGACCTGATTTCTGCCAAGGATCATCAATAGACTGTGGATCTGTCATTTTGTTCTTAGACATGAAGTCTTAAGTCATTTATCTTGCAAAACTGGAATGTGAATTTGAATCTGAATGCCCAGTGGCATTGCACCCCTGAGAATGAGGCTCTAAACTGGTACCTGAAATCCCAGGATATGACCTAGTTTTGAAAGCAGGAGAGGCCTTTGATAGCCTCTGTAAAATGGCTACTTTTCTCACTCACTGTGCAAATTTAGCAATTCTGTTCATGCTTATTTTATTGTGAGCCATGTTGTGGAAAGATCTAGATCACCCTTCTTGCATCATTTCTGTCTTATCTCACATTTCTTAGACAGAATAAAATTAATAACCCTCTGGAGATGCTAATTTATCTCTATTGATTATAAGGTAACATAGGGATGACAGGATAGACAAAAGTGTCTGAAAGCTTGTTGTGTAAATTAGTGTTTAATAACCTTAACCTTGAATGCAGCAAAATCTTTTAATAATAACAGTCTGTGTTTTCATAATCTACTTTCTGTTAGCTTTTCACGCAACAGAAAAATGTGTTTATTCTAAAGCCTGAGTATGGCTTTTGGAAGGACTAAGTCACCAGCAATTTTTAAATCATAATAAAAGTTCGTAACTTTCCTTGTTCACACACTTTTTTCATTGCATGTGGCAGTACCCATACCCCTAAACAGAGCTTTCTCTCACCTACTCCTGGGTAACACTTCTGTATGTTTAGTTTTGCTTTAAGCTATGTCCTGATGTATTACAAAGCATAAGAAATTTGCATCCAAATCTTCCAATTTATTGCATGTTAAGCCCTTAGAGAAGACAGGCTCTTAGGTTGTTGACAATCCACTTCTTCCCTATTTCTACAAGAACTGGCTGATGAGCCTTGATGACATTGTAAAAGTAGGTGAAAGAAAATATATCCATAGCATTTAAAGGGAAAAGGCCTTCAAGAAAGTAGGTCTTTCAGCATGAAATGCCAGGAGTGATCTTGAGTGTTAGCTCAATATTTCTGGAAAGCCAAAAAAGGTGGTTTTCATATCAAAGTCAAAGACTTTTAGAGCAAGTCAAGTCAAATTTTGAGACACTTCAGGGAGTCTGAGAGTGGATTAAACAATTGAAGTAGAGATCCTTAATACACTGTCACTGTTGGAAATGTTTGATTGTGCTACACCTGGTAGATTTTAGAGTGAGTGTTTTCCAACTGGTTTGGGTTTTTTTGTTTGGGTGTTTTTTTTTTTTTTTTTTTTTGTTGTTTTGTTTTTTTTTTAGATATTTACTAACAGATCTGTTAGAGTTGTAGGGTGGTTTCTTTGTTTGTTTGGTGGGTTTGGTTTATTTGTTTCTTGCATACTTACTTTGCAGTACACTTGCATTTGTTTTGGAAGAAACTTCTTTTCAGTGATTGTTGAGACAAGTAGCCACCTCTTCTGAAGCAGAAGTGTTTCTTTCAACGATGAATTATTTGTTCTTTGACTTAGGGTAGTATTTGTGGTTGTCCAGTGGGGAAACTATTGAAGGGTTAAAGCTTTAGCATTACCCCACTTGAACTTGTTACATTCCTGCAACACTGTAAAATTTCACACCATCTGTTAAGTTCCTTCTAAGATTTCTTGAAAGCGAATAGAGCATACCCTGGTCCCAAGCTTCTTCCAGCATAGATAACACTGAACGCAGTGTAATAACTTAAGCATTACTATCAACTTGTGTTGTGTTTCCTTCTAAACTGAACCCCTGCCCCCCCGCCCCAACAAACAAAAAACCAAACCTTTTTTTTTTTTTAAAGAAAAAAACTCACCCTCAAATCCAATCTTTTGTTGTAAAGAACCATTGCCTTTTTGTGCTCTTTTTCAGTCTTGTACTGTTTTCCCTAGAACATTTGTTCAGCTCTAGAAAGATCTCAAAAGCAGGAATGCCAAAATGGAAGGCCCTACAAGAGTTCTCTTCAGGAATAAATTTCTCTGCTGATAACAGAAGTGGTTTCTCATGCAGTCTGTGCAGAAATTTATGTAAGAATGGCAAATCCAAATCTGCACTAGTAACACTGCAATCATATAAAGCTCTTCATTTCTGCAAGGATCTACTGTCTCTAGTAATTTTGTGCTACCTCAGTATTCATTTTGTAAGGGTGAAGTCAGTGTGAATCACTACTTTGAAACAAAGTATGTCTATTTCCATTCAGCTCGAAGATGGGTAAAGAGCCTCACATAAATTTTGAATATGTTGCTTGTAGTATAGCCAGTGTACATTAGTATTGTCTAGGTGTACTAGCCAGGCTAAAAGTAGCAAGTCATCCAGTAATTCTTCATTTAATTCTTTGAATGCACATAGGCTGTTAGTGGGTATACCATGTTGAATTTGTCACTACAGTCTTTGCATTCATTTCGCTTGCCTGACAGCAGTTTTTCTCTCGCTTGGGCTTTGGCCATCTCAAATTAACTACTTAGACTGAAGCATCTATTACAAGGATTGTGCCATACCTGCATAGTATTGGCAAATTTTTGTAGGCAGCCTTGTGCCCCAGAGGTCTAACATGTTTACCTGATTAGGAGTGACTGTTAGGAGCTCCATTCCTGTTCCCTACAACCAACCATTCATCTGGCTGGAATTCAAAGAAAGCTCTTCCCCTGGAAAAAGAAGAGAAAGGAAAAAAACAAAAAAAAAACCCCAACCAAACAAACAAAAAAAACACCCAAAAACCAAAACAACAAAAAAAAAAGAAAAAAGAAAAAAAAAAGAAGAATAGGAAAAAAAAGGAAAAAGTTTGTTTCAATTAGAACAACCTCATGTCTCTTTCTTTGAGTGTCATTATATTATGAATAGATATCTTTTATAAATATAAAATCTGTTAAAGAATTATGGGAAGCTTGATTTTTGTATCCAGATGACTGAATTACACTGTATTTGTGAGACATGGTTTCAGAGCTTTGAAGTTCAAGCTATAGGTCAGTTCCATTAGCAAATTCAGAACAAAAGTTTGACTAGCATTGGTTATTTCACAGAAAACTTTAAGTTATGACAGGCAGTCTGCTGGTCACTTCATCAGTTCCTCTGATGCTTTTCTACTGAAGCCTTTGATAACAGCTAATCCAACAAAGGTTTAACGTTGTTTTTTAAGTCAGCTTCTCTTTTTCTCAGAAACCACCAGATGCTGCTTTGATCCCCTTTTGCACCTCTTGTCTTTTAGTCTTATTTAAAAATACTGTGTCTGTTTTGGAGTTTTTTAAACATGCTCGCATCTGCTCTTTTGTGGTTCATCAGAAAAACCTGCTCACAGTTTCATCTTCTAAAAAATAAATTCCATGTCTCCTACCAGCATTTCCCTTTCTTGATGTGAGAAGCTAGCTAGTAATTAGAGTCCTGAGGATCCTTTGTGTTAGAGGAGAAACTGACAATGAGGTTGAATCTCTCTTTGTAATTCCTTTGTGAAATAAATAGGGTTGTGTCAAAGTACTGTTCCTGAAGCACAGTATGGTAAGAAGATGTGCTTTTATTCACAGATTTTGTTCTCCCACATGGCTGCTTTTTTGCCTTCTACCTCTGCTTTTTAAGCTCCCTACCTGAGCTATAGGAATGCCTTTGTACCATCCAGTGGAGCTGTCAAACCACTGCCCATATCTGCCTGGCCCTTGGCTTTGCACAGGCTGGGTTTTTTCTGCCCTGAATCTCCTGTTTCAGCAGTCTCCTTCCCTGGAACTGTTCAGGGGCTTTGCCAGCTGTCTGGGAAACACTGTTTTGACAACAGCTCTCCATTTTCAAGTCATTTAAACAAAGCATTACCCTACCTGAGGACCTGTGTATGAAACACAGTTGGGATTGGAAAAGATGACCTGAAAAAGTCCCTTCCAACCTCAACTGATCTGTATCTGACTCTGCAATTGTGATTAAATGCTCTACAGAAGTTTGCCAGATGGGATATGTCGTGGCCTTCAGCTATCCACACAAAAAATGGAACCAGATATACATCTCCAGACAATGACCTACTGTAGATCTAATTGCTCTCTGCAAAACACCGCCTTCCTCTTTGTTGACAATAGTGAAAATATCCCAACTACATCTCTGTTGGCACTTCATTGAGGTTGTATGACTCTCCCTTGGTCTCCAGGTATAGATCTAGGTATTGGAGTAAAATGGTCTGTGTGAATTTGAAGGGACATCTAATTTTGAGACATATGTTTGAAGGATTCCAATTACACTCTGAAACAATGGATGTAGAAGCTGTCTGTATTAATTCATCTTCTCATTTGGTCTGATGACTAAATAAATACATCTCTATCTCCTCCTTCATCCCTGAACTTTTGTCTTTTCTGCTAGAGCATTCGCTTTCTTTTTCTGGTATTCTGCACATCTGATATTAAGAAATTGTCTTAATCAGTTTCAGTACTGGAATAAAAAGCAAATATGAAGTAATCTGTAGAATAAAGATATGTTCTATCTTTAATACACAATTTATAGTATAACCTTTATAGAGTTTAGATGAACATTCACAGCATGAATTTCTTTTTCACGATACCACATCTTGGTAATTTGGGAATAGAAAGCAGATTGTAAGTCATATAGATTTTTCTGTATGCGTGGTCAGTATTTAGGTCTTGAAAGCAAAGCAAGGAAGGAAACAACTTTTGCACTCCTAAACCACCTCTGATATTCCAAAGATTTCCCCAGTACTATACTGGAGTAAAACCAGTATCTTTGGAATAAAAAAGAAGAGTGTAAAAATGAAGTTACATGTCTGAATGAGGGGGAACAGTAGTATCAACCTGTCTCAAACATCACATAAGAGCTCTGTGACCACCTGCCCACTGGATGTAAGTGTATGTGTGTTCCCTTTCACAGGTGATTCTATCTTTGCTAAAAGCAACACCACATGTTTCTGGAAAGCTTTGGTTTTGCAAGTCAAATGAGAACTGATTTTTGACTGAAAATTCCAACTGCCTTCATCTGCAATGTCTTCCTTTGAAATACTGGTCTAATTTATCATGGAAAAATGGAGATCCATGCTTTTATCTTTAGCTGCTTTTAAATACATTTTAAGTACCAGTTTTACATTGCTACCTGAAAGAAAGGCAAAATCAAAAGCTGCTTCTTCAAATTCCCTGTTGTAACTTCTCCCCAGTCTTTAACTAGTTTTAGTCTGTTTCCATGGAACTGTATGAATTGGTAGACATCTGGGTAGGGAAACAAGGAAAAAAGGTACAAAACCGGAGTGCATATCTTATCTGACATTTTCAGAAGAAAAACACCATGTTTTCTTTCACTATCAGGACTGTAAAAATGGGCAAATTTTGAGTGTTTTGGAAGTTTCACTTACTCTTCAGGTGGAAGGATCATTACCAGAGCACTTCAGCACAGCTCTTTTCTCCCCACTGAATTGTAAGCGCTCAGCAGATTATGGCAGCTGCGACAGGGTTTAGATTTCGTTCCTTTTGTTGAGAGCAAAATAATTCCCTTTCAGTGAAAACAGCATTAAAAATACTTCTCTAAATCTGTGAGACTTTTATAATCTTTTTGTAGTTGAGGACATTGTAACACAAGAGTTTCCTTGTCATTTAGGTATGTTGTGGCATGATCGCAGTGAAAAGATTCATCAATTAATCAATCAGTTAATCAATCAGTCCATCTCTGTATGCCTATACAATGACTCATCTGTTAATCAACGTGCTTATTTAATTGCTTCTTGCCCCTTGCGTGGTTGGTAAAGATGCCATTGTGGTCCCCATAAATTAAAAATAGTATTGTGCTAATGTAATAGCAGTTGTGATTAATTATTCATAAATTCTTATTTATGTGATTATTCTTTTGACTGTGATGTAAATGATATTTAAACCCTTAGCTCTATTTTTGGAGAACGTAACGGCAAAGAAAGAACTGCCATTTAATCTGAAGTGAATTGAATCTCTAAAGCATAAAGGGAGAAAAATAAAAGGAACTGTGATCCACATCCTATTCTTTTCTTCAAATCCTTGGACCATTGCATAGTGAAAAGGTTAACAATTTACCTCTAGAATAACAAGCTTCAGATTGTTCTGCTTTAAAAATGCATTTTTTATCTTCTCAAGCACTGGAAACTACCCAGATGACTTTTATATCCTTACAGCTCTCAAATAATACAGAGACATAAACAAAAAGCAAGAGGGTGGGAGTTGTACCTATTAAAAATAATTCAGGACAGAAATAGCTAACTAGAGGTGAGAAAGTAAGACTGTCTGTAGCCCTTTATACTTTTCAGTGATTTTCTGCAGATTCTCATAGCAGTCTCTCTTGTAGCAAGGTAGGGCTCTCCCTGCTACCCCAACACTTTCACCTGTGTAGGATTCAAAGAGACTTAGAGGTGTTTCATTGCTGACACATATATAAAGGAGGGACACACGATCTCTGTAATCCTAGAATTTGGGGTAATACCATATGGAATGCTGGAAAGTATCAGAGTCTATTCAGGGTGAAAACTGACCAGGATCCTTCATTTATGTGGACAGTGTGGAAAATTTCTTCAGCAGTGTTAAAGTACCTTTCAGGCCATGGCATGTCCCTTGATTCTGAATCCAAAACTACAGTATAGCTCTGCTTTCCAATTCCTTTCTCCTTATGATTTATATTCCTCAAGGAAAAATGCCCAAATTTTTCCTGAGAAATGTGTCAGCTACTTGAAGTTGGTGTGTTTTAACTGCACACACTTCTTTGCTGTCACTAGTTTCTAGAGATTTGTATCAGAAATTCAGGTTGGTGGAAAGCACAAAGTGCTTCAGCAGAAGTGTTGAAACAATGCAGTAAAGACAAGTAGCCACCAGATACGGTAGCTCTAAAACGAGCTGGACAAAGGAAGGCTTCCATCTGCTGCTCAAATTTAGTTTTACCAGCTCTCTCAAGGTGACTATCTACAGCATTTTCATTATATTAACATTAATGAAGACTTGAACCTCAGGAATATATTTTTTCTAAGAGCTGGCAAAAGCTTTAACCAATACAGTAAAATAAAATCTCTGCTGGGGGAATCAGCAGACCTAGAATGGGTACATTACTTTTATGAAGAATCTGCAAAATCTTATTTACTTCTACTGCTTTGGATTGCTATGATAAATACACACTGTTTATGAAAGAAGATGAGTAATCTAACTACATGATAGAAAAAAAGAGGTTTTGTTTTCTTGATTAAAAGCAACACCTCACATTTTTCCTGCAGTGCTCCAAAGTGCAATTGCAGGTCCTTCACACAGGTGTGGGGGGGCTTTTTGTTTGTTTGTTTGTTTGTGGGTTTTTTTTACAGCACTACATTCTTTCCCATAGGTAGCATGAGAACAGTGGGGTTTGGGTTTTCCTTGTTTTAAGTGTTAAAAATGAGATGCACTCTTTTCCCCATCGGAAATTTAAGATAAAAAAATGAGGGTTATAATGTAACCCCAGCACTGGAGTGTCACCAGAATGCTGGACCTTTATTTCCCTGAATTCCTTAAAAAAGTGACATTGGACCCTGTAATTATAAGCAATCAAGACTACGGTTCCATATCTGACATGAAAGACACTGCCTTTAGCAACACAGAGCACCAGTCTGGGCATTTGCTCAGTACTGACACAAAAATGCCCTCTAATGACTCATATATTCTGTTGGTTTTGTTGACTTGGGTTTTATTAATAAATTTTGCAATGTATCTAGAGCTTGTCAAAATATCTTAATAGCCAACATATGTACATTTTACGACACACTGTTTTACAGTCAGTATAACAAGAGCAGTACATAAAATCCAGACTATATTGCTTAACACCATTAACCCCATTAAGAAGTATACTTAGTTACAAGAGATGTGTGGGGCTAATATTCTTTTCTTTGTTCATGTGATTGCATGTGATAGAAAGTAAGATGGAAATGGTATCTTAATTGCAAGGAGTTTGAAAAACATTCATGTATGATAAACAGTTACAGAGTCAGCAGAAAAGAACTGTAAATTGGAAAGCAATGTCCCACCATACTGTCCTGGCTATAAAATGTGTCAGACTCTGTTTTACAATGCGATGAGAAAAGCTATATCCACACTCCAGTGACAAAGCTGATCAGCATCTACCAATGAAAGAAATTGCTCCTGTGAAATTTGAATTTCCTCACAGTGTTGATATAACAAGCCCTGTTACTCTTCTGCAGAAAAGACTCACTGGTATTTTCAAAGAGGAGGACAATGAAATAAAAGAAGAAAAAAACTAAAACAAAACGAAAGCAAAAGAAGTGAAAAAAGAAATTGAATAGGCTTGCTCTCATAGAATATAATTATTTTAATAACATACATCAAGTAGTTTACAAAGATAGAATAAATAGATTATGTGCCAATTCAATGAAATAACTTTGTAAATTCCTTGAGTTGAAGTGTCTAGTTGGAGGGAAGCATATGTATGTGAAAATCTTCCCATTCCAAACTATAAACAGCTCCAGTTTTTACCCTCAAAAGAGCGAACTGATAACAGAATATTAATTATAGAAAGCTTAGAAAATATTCACATACTAATTAGAGGAAAAACACAAAAGTTATTAAATAGAATGTGTACTTACTTTTTAATTTCTCTCATTCCCACTTATGTGCACAGGATGTGGTAAAATCAATGATCTGCATGGGTAGATGAAATCATCAACATGTTGCCTTCATCAACATGAGAACAAAATCAACATCAGCATGACTTATGAAATAGTTGATTTCGCAGGTTGTTTTTCATTTTAGAAATCATCCAACTTAGGCTTTTCTTTTCTAAATTTCCTGTCAAGCTATTAAAACTAAAAAATAGAAAAATCCCAGTTAGTGGATGTCTGGAGGGAAGGAGATGGGCATCCTTATTATTTTCCTGTGTCAAGGAGTGTGCAAAAGGGGGTTCCTTTCTTCATATGACAAATCTGTAATAATTTTAACTCACTATCTATTCTGCTTCCCTGAATACTGATTTAGCTTAAATTTAGATTGTCTTTGGTTTTCAGTAAGTGAGCTCCTATACACTGTAATGCAATAACAACATAAATTTGTATAATTTTTAAAAAGAGTTACATAACTTTTGGAAAACTGATTTAACACAACTGAGGTAAGAATACTGTTGTGTCCAGTGAGATTATAGGCTATTTGGTTGCCTTGAATATCTCTTGCGTTTTTGTCTGGTGCTCAGTGCAGTGACAGCCTTTTAGAAGTGATGTTGCAGTGCAATGGATGTCAGTACCCTTTAAAACTGGTTACATCATCCTTGACTTAAGAATTTAGGAGGATCAGGTATCCAGCTTTGTTACACTCAAAGTGTAAAGAAGCTTGAATGTGTGAAAACAGAACAGAATAGAATAGCCTTTCATTTGAATTTAAGAGTTATTTTTGGCATAAATTCAAGTGTAGCAATTTGGTTATCCGGGCAAATTCTTGTCTGTATCAACTAACTTTATATTGTATTCCTCTTCGTAGGGATGTCAGGCTGAAAGCAGGTCAGAACAGATGCATTTATAGATGTAATTCTTAAATTTTCAGGATATATGTAGGTGGCGTCCCATGAGGGAGACCAAAATTTAACAAGCTAATAACAGATGAAAAGGAAAAGTGTCATTCAGCAGAAATGCAACTATAGGTTGTACAAAAATTTTAATAATCTGGATAAAGAAGCCTGACAGCATGATGTAATAGGGATAGTAATACCAAGTGCCTCGGTATGCTTAATTGAAGTAAGGATTGTTGTTATTACTACATTGCTTTTAAACAAACTATACCCAAGATCTGGAGCATTACCACAGTGATGCTTCCAGAATGATTTAAACAGCATAAAAATATATTAGTCCATTAATTGTTAGTGATTTAGTTGCAGTTGTGAAATATTACTTCATTGGATGAACAAAAGAAAAGGACAAGGAATGAAAGATGGCCTTTTACTGAGACGACCCACCTCCTCATTTAGTCAGTCGAGGGTTGTTATCCCTTTATTACCCTGTAATTTGAGGGCAAGTTCAGTGAACAACCGTGAAGGCCATTAGGAGCTGTCACGGAGAATTTATTTGCCTGTGAATAGAAGGTGGATGCAGTATGGCAGAAGCTTTGAGCTTCAAAGTGGGTAATTCTCCTTTTGCAAGCTTTTTAATACTATGTTTATTGTTTCCTAGTATGTCTCCCTAGACTATTCTTTGTTGCCTTTGCTGCTCTTGTCAGGAATAAAATTTATAGAAGTGTGGCCCAGGAGAACCAATCTTATTTTGTATAGTGACTATGCTAGCAGCCAACAGTGTCTTACTGAAAACTTGCAGAAAATAGTAAAATCCACACCTCTTCAGAAGCTAAAGGTCTAGTGACAACTTTTGTCTTCATTGCTGTAAAATACAGGTAGTTTTGGTAAAATAGACTTTTTCTTACAGTGTTTTAACTCCAGAGGAAATCTCATCAAAGTTTGTTAAAGCAAATTAGTCGGCTACATTGTCACATCGTGGTTTGACAGTGTAAGCATCTGACTTGTGATGAAAGCAGTTGTTGCTCCTGTGTTTCCTGAAGGGTAATAGATATCTTGAACACAGGAGAAGAATCTGGTCCTTGCTTTAAATAATGCATTATATGAACTTAAAAGGCATAAGAAGATATGTTAATTTAGAGAAGAGACTGACAGCAATAAATTCATCCAGGGGACATTAATCCTGAAAGAACTGGTGCTACACAAAAAGTGCAAACAGCACTTTTGCTCTGTGTTTTGGAGGTAAGGGTGGGAGCGAGGGAAATCGTTTTCTTACCAGGCATTGTATATTGGATGTGAAAGATATCTGTGAATAAAGATACAATTTCTAAAACACTTGTTACCAGTACTCTATGTAATTCACATACCCTGTGGATGTATTGTGTTATGGGAGTGTTTGAGGAGTGTATTTTACTTATTCTAAGTGAAATCAATCCTTGAATTTTGATCCACTTTATAAGTGTGCAGTTTTTTTACCAGGGTTTCTCTTACAAATGTCTCAGAGAAAGAAAATTAAAAAACATTGATGAATATGAAAGTATCTGAAAAAATACTTTTTCAGGTACAAAGTCAGATAGTGGGTTCAAGGCCTTAAGTTCATTGTCATCAAGGACTAGGTATGAGACCTGTATATTTCTCTTTCCCGATTAATGTTGCTCTGGTTACTACTCAGTATTCTAAATTTATGGGATCTTATTGTGGCATTGATACCATTTATTCAAACCAACATAAATTGACAGTTACAGTGCATTTGTGTGCATCTATGCCAACTGACTTACCCATTCTTTTTAAAACTTTATCAAAATGGGGATTTTAAATAAATTCACTAACAGACCTACCGTCAGAATTTAAACACTGCTTTGTTTCCTAATGTTGTGATTTAAGCCCACCTGGAAATAAAACATCACACAGACACTTACTTGCTCAACACCTCCTGTCTCCCTGCCCATTCCAGTGAGACGTAGAGGAAAGTCAAAGTAAAACTTGTATGTTGAGATAAAAACAGTTAAATAATTGAAAATTAAATAAAACACAGCAATAATGGTAAATTATAATAATAATGATAATAAAAACGGAAAAGCAAATGATGCACAATGCAATTGCTCACCATCCACTGACCAATGCCAGACCTCCCTTCCCAAAACCAGACTGGCCCCCCTTACGGGTAACTCCCCCAAGTTTATATACTGGGCATGATATTCTGTGTTTTGGAGTATCCCTTTAGTCAGTTTGGGTCATCTGTACTGGCTATGGGCAATGCCCCTTCCCAGTTTCTTCTGTGTACCTCCTCACTAGCAGAGCATGACAGAAGGGGAAAAAAAAGGAAAAAAAAAAACCTCCTTGATTTGGGTTAAACATAGCAAAAACCCAAAAACATCAGTGTGTTATCAACACCATTATCATTCTGAATCCAAATGACAGCTACTGAGAAGAAAGTAATGCAACTCTAGCTGAAATCAGGACACCTGAAAAGTGCAGCATTACTGAAATATTGCTGAATGAATCTAAATTTTTCAAAAACTGTAGCTAAAGTAAGTCTTTACTACCATTCATCTGGAAAAAAAAAAAAAAAAGAAAAAGAAAAAAGTTTCCAGTTGCATGAAATAAGTCATGTTCATAGGATGTATTTCCTGTCCAACAATCATCCATAATTATAGCATGAACTCTTAACAATGTTAATACACCAAATCTTCTAGTCCAAACAGAAGCACAGAGTCCCAAGTATTTTATTAAATGATCAACTTCATCCAATCTATTACAAAGATTCTGGCACTAATTTTTTTTTTTCTGTTGGCTGCTTTATTAATAAAAAAGAATTAATATGATCTTTTCAACTGGATATTCCCACAAGGCATGGACTGATTTCTTTTATACCTAGGCATTATTTAAAACATTTCTTTCCACCACTGGCTTTTAAGGCATACATTTTCATTCTCCTTTTCTTCTGGTTTTCCTTCCTTCTTTCATCTGTAGGGTTTTAAACAATTTCTAGAGGCAGTAGTAGACATTTCTTGTGATGTTATTGATAGCCTAGAGGGCAGTTTATGGAACAGCAATAGGAGGTACAGTGAAAGGTAGAAAAAAGCTTGGAACAAAGTTGAAGATGTTAACTATTTTAAAATTTAAATTACATGATCTTCCAAAGGACAAGCAATAGTCATTTACTAACCATCAGTTATCAGTGCAAATGTTATTGTGGGGTTATTTTAATTCTATCCCAAACTCTTTGTAGCAAACATCTGCAAAAATGTAGCTGTTACTGTTATCCTCTGTGTTTAGTTCCAGTGAACAGCAATTCCTCAGTGAGCAATGTTCTCGCCTAGTGGTAAATGATCAAATCAGTAATGGGAGAACAAAAGAGAAACCTCTAAACATATGAAAACCATTATCTGACACTCCCAAGTCATCATGAGTCTGGGTTTACCTTTCACATATTCACTTAGTTGGCTGTTGTCATTTGTAGGGTACATGTACAAGGCTGAATGCATATGTTCCTGCAGCATTCCCAACTCCTCAGGGCAGGGTGGTCTGGCCTATGCCAGTCACGGCTGGCATCCACTGAAGGGGAGTGATGTTGTCCTGTGAGACAGCCCCACATGGTGCCATCAGAGCCCCGCATAGTGCCCTTGTAATCCTGCTAATATTACCCTTACTCATGTGTGTACAAGCAAACACGCACATGAGAGACAAAAGCTCTTTTCAGTTTAAAGTATTATTTTGCATTACAGTATTTTTATAGCATCATATAGCAGGTACATCATACTCACGTTCTGGCAATCCTCTTGTTTCCCATGTTGAAAGTAGAATGCTGTTGCCCACATGTTACTGTGCACTGCACATCCCTATTACAGGCACTGAGTTGCTTTCATGGTACTTATGTTTTAAAATAAATAGCAGTGGACCATCATTACTGGTATTCATGCTCATATTTCCCAGTTAGGCTGCTACCTGAAAGGGAGCAGAACTTTACATCCACTCACTCCCAAATGGTGTGATTAAGAACAGCAGGAGATGGCACTTCCACAATAACAGTGTGAGCAGTGTTAGAACAGTTGGGTGAAACTCATTTCCATCATTACCAGCAACCACAATCTTCACTGCGTGGCACCATTCCCCTGCTGCTGTCCATGACCTTAGTTGTGCAACCCTGTGCTACCTTCACATTTTACAGAACTGCTGGCACACCAGATGCATTACTTATACAATCAGTTCCTGCAGCTTCAGGAAAAGGATGCTTTGGATGTGTTGACAATGTCAAATAAATCAGATGCTTCTTTGTGAAGTGGTAGATATGTTAAATTCCCAGGGTCTCTAGTGAAGCAAACCAAAGTGTTCCCTCCCTCCAAGGTGAACCCTGTTGCAGATCAGGAGATACTTCATTCTTAGGACAAATCATTCCTCAGACAGGACCATATCAGGCTTGGTTTCTTCTGCCCTACACAGTCCTCTATACTATCCCAGTGGGCCGTGTACTTTGAAACACACCATATGTTCTGATGCCATATCCTTCATTCCCTTAGCAGCATGCCGTGTACACACCACTCTGTTCTGACAGATTGTGCGACAGCCTTCCTGTTATTTCAGGTATTCAAACTGAAACAACTTAAAGCCCAAACAATTATTTCTAACAGGCACAAAGACATGGCATGAGTGAGTGGTACTGGACTGTAGGCCACTGTACTTCAGGCCGACCAAGAAGTTTACTCACTGCATGGCCTGGAGTGCAGGGGTGTTTAACAGAATAGATGTAGTTTTATCCTTAACTGGCAGATGCAATTAATCTATCTGCTGCAGGATATTTACTTACATAGTGTAGCTACGTTAGCAGAATGATGTGAAAAAATGTATTGTGTATCAGAGGTGAAATAATAGCCTTACAGTGGCTCCTTTTTTTTCAGCAGTCCACATTCCAGTGATGGTGGCCAGTATTAGAGAGGTCTTAGACCTTCTCACCTCCAGTATATCAGTGTGAAGAAGTAGGGCTCACAATCAGGACCTGACAGAATAGCTACTTTGAAGTCATGCTCACACATTACGCCTTTTAATTGCCTGATTTTCATAGAATGGGTTGCTCTTGCATGTCCACAGGGCATACCAGTGTCACTTTATGGTGCATCACAGCTTCATAGTGCACTCAGAGGGAAAACCACTCATTAAAAAGATGAACAGTTCCTGCTTTTCACCACCTATTACTACCAAGATGTCTGAAATATGCAATGCACATTCTTAATGGGTACTGACAAAGTACTTTTAAGCACATTGATGCTTTAAATGTATACTTAGACTAATGAACAAGATGTATCAGAAAATTAACCTTTTGAATCTATCAAATCAGTGAGATAGCCTCCACCGCCCCTTAATCCCACTGTTTTCTTTCTTAATGTTTTATCCATACAGTGATACATTAGGGAGATAGTAAGGTTACAGCTCTCCTTGAAGCATCCCAGATTATAGAGAGAAAGAGTGGTAATTTACCAGGATGAAAAAGAACCTGCATATTAGTGACATAAAGGACAGAGCATAGTCAAGATTATTGAAATTATGATTTTGACTTTGCAAGAATGGCATTGTGGACCTCCCTGTATAATGTATCTTCCAAATTTTTCATCTAAAACTTGCTTAGCTAGAGAGTGAGGAAATGTTGCTCTTCTAGACCTGCCATAGCTCTTGACCCTGCCTCAGCTCTACTGAGTCTCAACTGAGTCCTCTCTGGCATAAGTCCCCTTAGTAGTAAGGGTGGTTGTACTTATTACCACGCACCCATGTCTAACCTTAACCTAAGGAATGCACTTCCTGTAATAGCCCACCAGAAGCTTATGATCATGCTCTTGCTGCATTCCAGGGATGGGCGTGAGGACAACAGGTTTTAGTCATGCCTTGAGTAGGACTAGCAGGCTCTGTTAAGGTATAGATAAAAGGGCAGGTGATATTGATGGCAATGCATGATGTGAGAAATCACTCTGGGATTGTTCTGCCTGTGTAGGCTAGACTGAGGACACAGTTTGGTCTGTCCTGGCATGCAACCCATATGCACCCAATTAGTTAGAATAAAGAACAGAGCTTTGATTACTTGACACTAAAGATAGGAGGAGAGCCTGTGCAATCTGAAGAACTGTTTAACGTAGCAGTGAATGTAAGAGTTCAGTGTTAGAGTAGTTTTGTCTAAACATGGGTTTGGTGGAAGAACGCTCTAGCTTCCTAATTTCTTTCCCTGTTGTTGTATGTTCAGTTGTTTCTGCTAATTTCTAGACCCTACTTTCTGATACAATTTACACTTACCTGTACTGCTGTGTGTTTGTAAAACATGCCGTCTTGGGACTTCTAGGCAACAGGCTCTAAGTCCTTGGATCACCTGTCATAAATTCATGGTCATCCACCAAGATAACATGATGTGGAGGACTGCCTAGATCATCAGTGATATTGGAGTACAGAGTATTTGGACATATGACTTGAAAATATGTGACTTGGTTTACTTACCTTTCTTCTCTATTTGTTGTCTTAATAGCAGTTTTCATCACACCTAGCTTTAGGAACATTCTTGATATTCTTAAATAAGTTTTTTCTGCATTAGGCTTCCTTAGTAATAGCTGACAGAAACACACAATTTTAACTGACAGAGCTTTGTACTTAAATGTAAACATTAAATTTTATATTTTCTTTATCACTGCAGAGAAAGAATAAAAGCATTTTTAGGATAGGAATCTATTAAAATGTGTGCCCCAGAGACTCTGGTGCTAAGACTCGCTCTGGTGGATCATCTGTGTGTTTGAATTCTCAACGATACGGAAATATGAGCCTTCTGACTTAGCTAGATACCTCCAAATATTACTAAAATAACTCACAATATATGAATAGCTGCTTCAACAGTGTGGGGTTTTTACATTCACTGAGATAATAAAACGTGAACATTCTAATTAAATACCTAAACTCTCATAAAACTATATATGTGATGTTCTTAGCCATTTTTTTAAACCATGAGAACAGTAAGGGCTTCAGTAGCAGTGCATACACTGGATGTTTGTAACTTACATTTGCAATATTGGTGTTTATTTCCAGCCTCTCTCATTCTTAATAAGTAGTTTTCCTTTATATAAACTTTTCTCCTGATCAATTTCCTAATAAAATGCAGAAGATATAATGGGTTTTATTTCAAACCCATTTGTTATATCTTACACTTACATTTTTATATATATAAGAACCAAAACAAGTTACAGAGAAAAGGGCCTCAGTGAGCATGCAAATTTCATTGCAAAAAAAAAATCCTATTGCAAACAATGTCAGTGAAAGACTTGTTAACTAGTTAAGGATTGGAACAAAAATCAATATGAAATTTGGATCTTTCAGATTTGTCTCTATTACATTTTTGAAAAATTGCTGAAATCTGAAATTCCACTGAAGTTTGGAAAAATAAACTATCATACCACTACTTCTTAATTCCTCAAAATGGACTTTTAAGATTATGCATGTTGTTTATTGATAAGGTTAATATAATTTCTAGATAAATGTCCTAGTTCAAACTAGATGTATTAGGCATTTTGTTCCTGATACAGAAGATCATTTACTTTACCAGAAATTAGTGTTTCTCATTCAGTCTCCTAACTGGTGCAAGTCTATGTGAAGTTATTTACAATCTTTCATACTTCATTAGCTGAAATGATCACCTACAGGCTTCAACTATTTAGTCAACTTTGTCTTACAGTACACTAATGAATAGATCTACTTAGCATATTGGCATTAACTGTCTCTTTTAGAAGAACAGTCTTTATTATAGAATGTCGTGATTTAACACACCACGGGATTTTTTTTGTTTTAGTTATTTTATAAATGATTCTCTCACAAGATTGCGATTTTTAATATTCTTAAGCATGGTAGGCCATATTTTGTTTGCTTCTTTTCTAAAAAGAAGCAGACACACTACTATTGACTGTGTAGTCTACAGTACTCTATATATGCACTGTGGTGGGAAAAGGATTTTTCCCTGGTGCTGAGTATATAGACAAAAAGGACTTTCAATGAAATACGGCCATTAATGTGTGGTAGTTGCATAAATCATGAAATGTGTTTTTGGTCTGATTTGGTTTTAGGTATTTTGCAACTATAAATACAAGGACTCCTCTCATTTGTCCCAGTGTCCTGTATTGGGTACTATGGGCAATTGTCCTGTATAGTGATGCTGTTATTATATTTCTTCCATGATTTGTGGCTTCATGGCATAACCGAATCTATAGTGAATAACCTTTTTGCAGAGCTATCCAAGTATCTGATCTGCACTCAGTGATTTGCTGCACTTAGGATTCTCCCTAGAGATTTCAGTTTCTAAGGATCAATTCCTGAAAAATGTCTTTAGGAGAGTAGGCAATTCCTCTCTCCCTGTGGAAGACTGACAGGGAAAAAAAATTAGCCACTGTGCTTGTTAACCAGCTCTTTTAAATACACATTTCTCCATTTGAATGGCATTTATGGTATTTTCTCAGGTGTATTTAAAACAAACAAACAAACTTATTTTGCCATTAGTTTCGTCTTATTGGTTGTCTTATCAAATACAGTAATGTGTGATGTCCATTTTCTAGTATCTTCATTGCTCTTGATGAATCCATATGTTTGTACACTTTTACTTTCTCTACTTTAGGGCTCATTAAGAATTTCAGTCTATGAAGTAATTTTAAGGTGAAGGAGAGAGGTAGAGAGGCCAGTTGTCTCAGTGCTCAGCAGCAATTAAGACAAGAACAAAATAAGGCAAAAGCAAGAATAATAGTTGCTGTCATCATACTTCCATTCGGGTTTTTTTAAGTTACTGGTTCATTCTGGAAATTCCTCTCATTGGGACAATACCATCTCATACAACGGAAGCAATGCTGGATGTGTGTGCATTTTGTTATTATTAATTTCCTAATGATCACCCAAAACCAGGCACTGTCGGAAATCTTTGGATCTAAATTGCAAGTGAATTCCTCAAATGTTATGAAAAAAAAATTCATGTGTGCTTTATTTTACTCACAGCTCCTTTTTTTTTTAGTTTACATTTTCTATTTAATGTGTTCTAGCAGGGATGGATGAAGGAAGGGAACTGTATGAAAAATATTGGACAGTTTAATGTCTTGATCAGTTGTCTTTTTTTCCATCATGCCAGTACATGGCTAATCTGATCTGAGTCGTGGCATTTGCATGTATTGAATTGAAGGGAATATTGTAGGTTGCACTAACGGTTCTAAGGCCCACTGGGGGAGGAGCCTTAAATCCCACCTGGAATCCCACAAGGATCTCTCACATGTAGGGAAGAGGCACTAGGTTGAACCTTTTCTACCAATTCTGTTTCAGCCTCTTTTGGGGTTTGAATTAGTTCATATGCCTACGCCTTGCACTTGCTCACTCTCTACGAAAACTTTTGGCAGAGCTCCTGCTGACAGGGGCCTTTGTTCTGCTGTCACTGAGATTGAAACCTGCCTAAAAATGTGAGAAATGTCTCCCAGGTGCCATTCCCCTGGCTTCAGTAGAGTTACACAAGGGATGATTTTGGACATTTTCAGCAGTACTTTGTGATTTTTAGTACCTTTTTGCATACTCTTTGGAGCATGTATTTAATCTGCACAATCAATTTGATAGCTGTTCCAGAAAGATGTCACCTTTTGTCAGAATTATTGCTCTGTATATTCCACAGTTAAGAGACTATTAAATCATTTACTTTAAAAGCTTAACATTCTCCAACTTTGAGACTTTGCTGCCTTCAAGGAAATATAATGTCTAGTCCAGCATAATGTAATTTTTTTGTTTTGTTTTTTAATAAATTCTTGAGGAACTAAATAATTAATAATGCTGTGGTTTAGGACCTAAGGCAAAAACAGTTTATTAGGCCAAAGACCAGAAAAGTACAAGTTCTTTTTTTTCTTGATGTGCTGTATTTCAGGGTGTTTGTTAGACTGTGGTCTGATATCCACCAGTCTTGTGACTAAAACCGGTTGCTATATCAAGTCCTCTGTATGTGATCAGAGCCAGGAATGAACTAACAATTAAGCAATTAAATGGGTGATGAGAGATCCTACAACTGAGCTTTCTCCTTGCCCTCTCTTAGTTTGCAATATGGATGTACTCAATTATTCAATCACAGAAGCTTTTAAGCTAATTGTGTCTGGATATGGGCTGCATTTTTAGGTCTATGAGGCTGAATCTCAGGTTCAGAAATCCTTTTGGAGTCTCCTTCTATGCTTGAATAGCACTGTGTCAGCTCTGGAAAATAATTTCTGATACTTCTTTCTCCTCCTAGGCTTTTAACGCTCTGGAAATTCAGTCCAATTTATTTATTTAAAGATGCTAAGCAGTAAAACAAGGCTCAGCAAAGGCCTACTCACTGGTACTTTGCCCTAAATCATTAGACATTTCATAATATCCCAGATCCTTCTGTTGCTGGACCTTCAGTGAGTGTGATGACTGGAGTTTGGGCAGAGGAGACCCCTACCAGTTCTTGCTTTCATTGACACCTGTTGGACAGCCAGCAGTGTTTGTTTGGACTTGCCTTTACAGAACATATCTTTATTACCAGCATCTTTAAATCTGACACTGCTCCAAGTAGCTCTGCTCATAATATTCCCCCTTACAGCCATTGATATAGGAGATGCTTTTTATGTCTGTTTGGATTTTGTTTGTTTCTTTGTTTGTTTTGTTTGTTTCTTTTTCCTAGGAAAGTTTTCATAGGGAAAGAGTAGGGAATAGCTTTAGGCTATTCCATAACCTTTATATAAGCGTCCCTGATTTCCAGGGAAGAGAAGGCACTTAACTTAATGTGTTTTCAGGGTTGTATATGTCTGTAGAGTCACAGCATCCCAAAACTTCCAAACTCAGACCCACGAGATAACACATTGAGGGAATCTGTTCTGTAACACCCGTTTCTCTTCATATCTGTGTTATGGCCTCTAAAGCACTCTGAGCTGGCTGAAAAATGAATGTGCTCTTGCAGGTACAGGTTGTGACAAGTCAAAAAAACCCATATTTTATTTTTCTTTTAGTGAATATTTCTTTGAAAACTGCAAAGGGATGGTCCTAGAAACATGAGAAAGCACTTAGTGCATCATATGCAAACCCACCAGAGCACAAGTAAAGGTTTTGTTACCATAAGCAGCAGCAATGGTGACTATTCATTAGGATTCTCTGGCACACTGGTACACTGCATGAGAACACTTTATTTTGTATTCTGGGTTTAATTACCGCATTAGACCTTAGACCTCTCAGCAAACGAAAGCTTCCTGCCATTCTGACAGCTTATTTGATAGCAATGATTGTTAACCTTGAAGGCACCTTAAATGACATTTGAATGGTGTTATGGATTTATACCGTACATCGTGCTGTTTTGCTCACTCTCCATTAAACCAAACAAGACACCTCCAGAAAGCTGTATTGATTCTTGACCACAGATCCTGGCTCTGCAGGATACCAGTCTATTCTTCAGAAAGGTCGTGCTCTCTCAGAAATCTTTTTTTTTTT
>VXBX01005895.1:275974-291083 GCA_013400415.1 Scytalopus superciliaris | reverse complement strand
TTTTTTTTTTTTTTCAGAAAATACACATTGCATTGGAGCCAAGAGCTGTACAGATGACCACATAACCTAGTCTTAATGAAGGTTACTGTCCTTCTGCTCCAACTACATCAATAATACAATAACTTTTGCAAAATAAATACATGTAAGATTTTTTTTCAAACTCAGCTTTATTAGTCTAACAAGTAGCAGACATATTAAACCTGAAATGTGTGGGTGTTGATGCACAGGAAAAAAGATTTGTCTACTAGGCAAAAAGGAATCAGAAAAGCATTTTCTAGAACATGTTCAGGATATTTTTCTTATTTTCATGTTATAGTCAAACAGAAGAACTTTAAAAATGTTTCAACTCTGAGTACATAAGTTCATGAAGCTTGATGGAAAGTAAAGCAAGAAACTAGAAACTTTCTAAGGTTATTTCTTCTTTAAGAAGTTGTTCCAAAGAAAATTTGTTTTGGACTGCAGTCTTTATCTTTTGCATCTGCTATCTATTTAAATATGTGTTCATTTGCTTTGATCCTAATGACATAATTTCCCTATTTATAATAATCTAATGTGATAAGTCTAGTGAATCATGAATTTTATTTCCCTAAGCTCTAGAGTCCTTTGTATGTAAACTGAAGCAGTTGCTGATATAAACAGAATAATCAAAGCTACTAATCTGAACATCAGGCCTGAATTAAGGCCATTAAGTAAAACAATGACATTAGAGAGCTGAACTATAATTTACTTTAAATTAAATTAAATTGAAAATGTTAGCATTATTATACTGTGAGAAATTAAATACTTCTACCTTCTAGACATGCACAAATGGTGGTGAATTTTCCTAATTGGATTTTATTGTTATTGTTTTAGGAAAAATGCAGTACAACACATTATTATTTGACTCACTGACTACAGAGGTTTCAAAAAGCAGAGTATAAGTGACTTCTTCCAATTGAATAATGCTGTTATAAAAAGATGCAAAAACAAGGGGAATAGTAACATGTAGCATATAACAAATTATTTAAATAAAATATTCTTAGAGAAAAATGTAATTGACTGCATTCCTTTTCTACATAGTGCTACTAATTATGGCCTAAAGATAACCAGAAATTGCTAGACAAACCACAATTTTTATTTTTTTATAAATTGAGTTTATTTGGAAATTCTGAAATTACCTATGAAAGAAAACTGAGAGGAATTAAAAATAATTGGTCATTCTTTTGTGCTTTGGAAAAATAAAATCTTGTCGTCCACTTTTAAAATGTAAAAATATGAAATTGTTATTACATAATTATTAAATATAGGAACATATTTCTCTTTTCTGTAGCAGTTATTTTGCTAACCAATAATCACAAACATTTTTCAAGTCCATTTCTCAGAATTTTTAAGAAAGTTTTTTAAACTTTAAAGATTTCTCAGATATTTGTTTGGGGTTTTTTTTGTCCTTTGGAGTAAAACATTCAATTTTAATTTTAGTGACTGGCTATTTGGGGAAAAAAAGATTATTTACATGCAGATTCAGAACAAGCTGTTTTACTACTAATTCTTCCCAAGTTGTCCCTAGGGATTTTGCCAGTGTAGCCAGCCTTTTCCACCATCACTTCTGTGCTACGAAAAAATAGTGTAACCCCTGTGTCAAGAAGATTGATCCTTCTCCCTCAGAATTTGTCCATGTTGCAGACAAAATGTTTATGTGAGTTGGGGACAAAAATCTGTAGAGATGTTGAGAGAAAGGGGCTTTTCAGCTGCTATCACAATCTGCTTCTGCTTTTCCTCATGACATATTTATTTGTTCGAGGCATCCAATGTTTTATAAAATTCCTCTGGTTTCTCCTTGACTCTTCACAATTCTTTCCACATACGTATGTAGACTCCTGTATAAACTGGAGAGATATCTGAGAATTACAAAAAATAGGCATATCAGAAAAAAAACTACCTCTGTTCGTGGTGTCTGTGGTAGCACACCAAGAGAAGGCTTACAGGTGGCTTTGTTGAATGACAGGTTAGATTGACAGCACATGTACAGAATTTTCTTCTGTTGCTATCTATACTGCAGTTTACATTGTGAATCTGCTTCCAGTGTTGCAAATAAAGCTAACATCAGCATATTAAAAGGCACAGGTAATACTTAACTGGAGAAACCACACTCTGACCATGCTGAATTAACAGTTGGACTTGATAATCATGAAGGTCTTCTGCAATCTAAAATTACTCTATAAATTTGTGATTCTATAACATAAATGTGGTGATTATATCCTGCAAGCAGATAAAGGCAAATTTGCAGAGTTGAGGCTACCAGGCATTGCATGTAATTAGTAATAGATATAATACCTAAAATTATATACATAAAGAAGATTGATTAAGACATGGAATAAGTGATAAGAATAACTAATAGAAGTATCCTCTTTACTAATTAAGTATCCAGGTATTGATTATTATGGTATATTATGTTTCTCAGAAGACACTGAAATTTTCTGGCCAGATAGGAATTAGTCTTCTGATAGAAAAACCAGCAAAAAATCCCAAAAGCAAACCAAACCACCCAACCAAAAGAACCCAAAACAACCCCACATCACAAAACACCACACCTTATCTCAAAAAAGGTTTCATTTCTTTATTTATTCATTGGGCTGTTTGTTCCTCTTTCGAGGGAGGGAAGCAAGTGTCACTTCTATTGTACCTGCTGGCTGAGCACTCACATGCCCTTTCTACACACGCTTTACACATCAAGCAGTCCCATCGTGTTCCATCCAGAGGCACAAGAGTTCACGTGCAGCACTTTGTAGTCCTGCAGATTCAACTTGGGCATTTAGGATAGTTGCTGGTGACATTTAGGAGATACAGTTCCTCTGGGATTAGCAACTGGAGGCTGAGAGAGGGGCATACACCAGACACATGCACACAAACAAGCAAATTGAACATTTGATTAATATTGAGGAAAAAGAAAAACCTTTGAGTTCAAGAGTGTTCAGCTTGTGGCTGACACTTCTTTGGGTAAAAGGTTGGACAGATCTCTGATGTCCTTTCCGAACTGAATTACCATGAGATGCTATGAAAAGAACTTTAATTTTGCTTTTGGACTGGTTTCTGATTTACAGAATATCTAGGGTAGAGATATTCCTGAGATTTGGATATTAATGTTGAGCTTGGATTCCTAGAAGAGGGTGTCCTTCAGCCTGACTGTCTTATTTTAGTGCTCATGTTTATGCATAACTGAAATTAGTAACTCTGAGATTACGCATGGATTCGAAATTACTCTTGTCCCCTCTGCTGGGGTACTGTAATAAGGGGTTTGTGCTTTTCCACTGACATCAGAATTATATGTTGCAGTCCTTCCTCTCTCTGTTGGCAATTCCCCTCAGGCACCACAGAAATCATGAGCGAGACTTACCTCTGGTCAGCTGTAATGGTTTCCTCTCACTGCTGCAGAAAGTTATCTCAGATAAGCAGCTTGCTAATTCTATTTATTTCAAGTGTCTAGAGGAGGATTGCAGTCATACAGCTGAAAAAAAAAAACTTCTTGGAAGGAAACGACAATAAACTGAATTGAACTGTGCTCCTATTGTGAGAAAACAGCCAATATAAGCAGTCAGATATTCTTGGATAATTAATCACTGCTTGATGAATGGTATCCTTCTGTTAACTTGGTCAAGAATGGATTAATATTTTCAAAAACACACACCTGAATTTTATAATGTCTGAAATTGAGTTGCGGCTAAAGTGTAAACTTTTTTCTGTAAAAAAATTTACCCTGTATCGATGCAAGTAATTGAACCAATAAAAGCAGCAAGAATGCCGGAACTCTAAAAAATTGAAACACGGAGTAGTTCATTGTTCAAGAAGGCAATAAAATGTCAGTGGAAACAAATAGTGAATACTTAAGTATTTACAGAGTAGAGATATTTCACACTCATGGTCATTTCTGATGTCAGCAATTCTGCCAAGATGTGCACAGAAGGGCAGTGTAGGGAATGCCATGCAAAGACCTTGGAGGCTGAGAAGATGAGCTGGGGTCATTTCAATGCTACAGCTACTGTCTTCAGAGATTCCTTCTCATCACTAGGAAGTGATGGGTTATGAAATAAATAGTTACCATTGCCATTAAAAAACAAATTTTAAAATTGTGTTATGGAAATATGTTATTAGATGTTGATTAATTGTATAGGGGAATGTCAAGGAGAAAAAAACCCAAAACCTCTAAACTACTGGTTGCTGCATTTGACATTATACATCTTGCTGAAAACATTTTCCTAACTCAAGAGAAAAGCTTAAAGTAGTTATTTATTTAAATAGACTCAGCTTTCAAATATTGTACAAATGAATATTCCTTTTTATTGACAATTTCAAAGGAAATGTTATAAGAATTTTTATTTTCATAATGGTGCCAGAACTGCCTGTACAGAATCATATGGCTTTACTACTGTGTGGTAGAAGTTTAAGATATGAGCACAGTATGATTCTTGTATAATTTTATTTATTGTTCAAGGCAAATTCATGCAATGGTATAAGACAGATACATTTATGAAAGACATTCCTGTTTGAACACTCTTACAAAAGTACAGAAACTAACATACACATTCTAGCAAATATTCACAATTCTTATGGACACCTAATTCATCTGACACTTATTTTGAACTTATTTTTTGTTTTGTTCTGACAAATAAACATTCTCATAACATTAGTGATAAAGGTATGTCTTTTATTAATTTGAAATAATCAGTTGTTAATATAAATCTCTTCTGGTGTGCTTCTGGGTTTTGTTATACCATAAAAATATATGGTAATAGAAAATTTTTTTTAGAAAAGGTAAATGGTTAATAATATCTGTAAGTAAGCCAAACTTTTTGAGATGCCTTTTTTTTTTAATATGGAATTTTGCGCTCAGTGAAAGAATTCATGAATATGGGTTAGAACCAGTGAGCAGTTTTTCCCCAAGACATATATAAAATCATAAAATAAAATTTAAAGAAAACCACCCTAATTTTTTAAAGACATCTTTAAGTTACATATTAAAATATTTTGAGCCCCTAACTAACTAACTGACTAACTAACTAACTCATTTATTTCATTAAAAAATCTATACACAATGTTTTTAGGGAAATCAATTGCAACAGCTGTTGATTGGAAATGAAATATGCAGAAAAGTATTTTATCCATGAAACTGAAGAAAAAGCTGTCCCCATGCTGCAATGGAAATTAAGCAATGCTTGTTTTTTCCAGCTTTTAGAATCACAATACTTAATACATTGACCTCTTACCCAGAATGTTCAATTAGCCAACCTCAATGCATCTAGAGAGGATTTAATTACAATTATATTAATTCCACCAAAGACCTCCTAAAATATCCAAGTATTAAAAATCTAAAAACACAAAAGAAATCAAGGAAATGTCTAGGGAGACATTAAGATTACCTCCTGAGAGAAATTTCTGCCTGGGCCAAATTTTGTGCAGAGGTTTTTCTAGAACTGTGAGAAACGGGGGGGGGGAGAAGAAAGGTGTTTTACCTTTTTAAAATCTATTTTATCAGTGTCTTCAGGCAAAGGCATGCACATCAAAAGATCTATGACCAGCCATTTAGTCTTTAAGGCATTGATCATAAGTTACATATGTAAAGGTAACTGACTACCTGTGTTGCACTGCTGAACATTCTCGCTTCTTCTCTGCTGGAGGTATTGCACTGTTTATTTTCCATACTTATTATTCATCTTATTTACCAATTACACCTGATGCTTGCAAATAAAAACTATTGTTTATCTTAGTAGTAATACAGGCATTATGTTTGTGTGATCTGTCGGCACACCATGTTGGCAGAGGCAAGAGAGCAAAATGATTCCAAGAGTACAATACATACAAAATATTGCTACAGAGCTAAAAAACTTGTATATTGTGTTCTACTGTGAGAATAGTTCAGTAAAACAAACCTTGTTTCTGCTTATAAATGTTGCTTCTAGAGATCTTTCATCCAATTGTTATATAAGGGACAGAACAATTAAATCATGTCTTCTGCTGTCATATTCTGGACTTTGGTAGTATGTGAATACTAATCCAAATAAAGGTAATGGAAATAATTCAGTTTCTGGGTAATATTTCTTTTTCTTTCAGGCCACTCAAAGGCTAACTTATATTTATTTTTACATTTTTTTTCTGAGCCACATCTTTCAGTAATACCCACATTGCATTATTTAGCTATTCTGGATAACCAATGTAATTACATCCCAGTCAGTTAATTTGTTCCTTTGTTTTCACTACAAATAACAAATAAATTGCAAATCAATATCTAGGTAGAGCGTTTTTCACAATATTCTTGGAATATTAGTACCCACAGTATTTTTTTGTGTATGTTAGAAGCCCCACATAGCCGCCTTCAAAAAATCTAACTTGGCAATGCATTTGTTGCTTCTTTGTAGTAAAATCACAGTAGTTTGAAGATAACCTGATTTTAGAGAACTCTGGAAGGGGGTTTATGCAGTCACACAGTTTTTCCACTTGTGTCTGTTTGAAGCCACCATTCTGGTTTCTGCACGACCTTCAGGGACAGTAGAAGTCTCATAGGAAAATTCACAAACCTGGGGGAAATTCAGTGGTAGACAATAAGAGAGAACCCCAAATTTATTACCTGGATGCAATATTCAAGAGAATTCATCTTGGCAGTGTCTGGCTGTGCAATTGTGCCATCACCACAGCATTGGTCTTCCTTGCCAGTGGACACGAAAAAGGAGGTAAAGCTTACTGTGCTGAAGGAGAAAAGGACAAATATTCTTTAGTTCCTACTGCATGCAAACAACAAACTGGTCTTCTGTGCTCTTTTTCCACATGTATCACAGAGGTGCACCTGGCTCTAGTATTTATATGGCATCTATCCACTGGAGCAGTCCCATTGAAGAGTGAAATGGCAGAAGTTTATTAATTCAGGTGTTGGCAATTCAGGTAGAATTCCTGACCACGTAATTGTTTGTGGGAGCACCAAAACACTGCTCCAATTTTACTTTTCTTACCATCTGCCAATTTTAACAGCTTCTCTGGGTAGTCAACTGAAAGCCTCTTCAAAAAGAATGCATAGGTTACATTCTGTAGGTCTTCCACAGGTGAGCACTAGTTGAAATCAATAGCAAGGCCAGAAATACATTTCCTCCAAGTAAAAAGAGATGAATGGCTAATGAAGAAATGACCCAGAAAATAAATGTGGGAATTTCTTTTTCACAGTGATAGTTTGTATTCAATAAAAATAGTGGAATGATGAAACAACCTTCATACACAAATATATCCACAATTGTTCTGATAGGTAGTTCATGTTATCTAATGTGCCAGAGAAGTAAGAAAACAATGAAAAAATGCCTGTGCCTTTGTCAATTAGTTGAGATCTACCTATTGTGCTATTTATAAATCAAGCATTATTGGTGAAAGAGGTAGCTATATATTAGGGAGCTCATAGCCTGAAGACCTGGTGTAGAACTGTCATTAAAGTGAATACTAAATGAAGTTCATTCAGCTTAGTTCATACATGATGCTGATGATTGATTTTCAGAGTCAGGCTAATAGAACAGTTTTCATCAGTCCTGTTATTACATAACTGTTAGAGCATTCTTAGATTATTTTTTTTATTCTGGTATTATAGTTTTAATAGAATTTCTGAGACTCTTTTGTTACTCATAAACTTAGATTTAATTGGATCATGAGATTTCAATATTGAAAATTTAACCTTTTATTCTTCAGAAGTTGAACTGCTTTTTTGTATTCCTACCCCCTTGACTGACTGACCTCAAAAGGACAAGCAATGCTTTCATGGTGGCAGATATTTCAAAACAAGGAAATGGTTTAAACTCAGTCATATAATTTACATATGCTTTATGAAGATTAAAAAACATGTCTCTGTCTTTTTAAATGAGTTTAGAGTTCTGCATATTTATGTCCCAATTTATAATGAGAAGATATTTTGTTATTTAAGTGAACCCCAGACATTGAACAAATAGCATTTGTTTTCAACAGTTTTCTTGAAAATGTTTTCTTTTTATTTTTTTTAATAGCATAGATGAAATTGGTCCATAACAGAAAGATAAAAGAGTCCAAAGAAAAATAAATAATTTCAGACTTATTAAAAAATTAGCAAGGGTGCACGTGATGTTTTTCACTCTGAAAAATCAACAAGGCTGACTGGTCAATCTTGTTGTATTATCTCAGTAAGAGAAGAAGTTGCATATTTGTATACTGAAAAAGTAGCAGGAAAAATTACGTTGTTACATTGCTGTTTCATATATTGTATTCTTGTTTAGTGTCAGTCAGTGCTGATATATTATAAGACAGAATATTAAAAGCAAGAATTCTCAAAGTGTTGCATAGTAATTAATAAACTGAAATATTATTGAAATAGTATTTTTATTTTTTCCTACTTCTACTTGAAGAATATTTCTAAACGAAGTAGGAGGTGTGTGGGTCAAAGCACAGGCATCATGAAGCAAAGACAGATCTGCAATGTCATCACAATCCAAAGCATTGTTGGCACACCCTGCATGGTGAAAGAACAGTCTCCTTTGGAGTTTATTAATCACGAAAGCCAAGAAAATGCTAAATGAGAGGGGAATGTGAATATCCATGGAAGAGAAACTCTTCAAAGGGAATAGAGATTATGGACTGGTTTGTCCAAAAGGTACATATGATCACTGAAGAAAAGATTTTCATATATTAAAGCAAAAGTCTTTTGTGCTTTACACTGGTGATCCTGGCACAAATAAAAAGATAAAAACAAAACCAAAAAAGATGGTGTTTTACATGATAATTTTTACAGGAGCTGAAAATAGCTCCTATTTTATTTTCAAATTGGTGGAAAGAAATGGATCTCAGTATGACTGTAAGAAGAAGCCATGTAAATACACTGGGGGATAATTTGTATCATATAAGTTATGTGCTGGCTGCAATAAACTAATAATCAGCTGTACATTTGCCAGAGGAAGCAGCATGACCTTTTCAAAAAGTATTTGGGGCTGCTACCCAGCTGTTTCTCACAAGATCGTCCTTCATGTGTGTTTACAGATTGTATTTGAAGGTGTTTAAAATTACGAGGTCATTGTTTTGAAAAAATAATTAAGGCAAAGGAATTTAATCTTTTAATGCAAAAAGTTGCATGTTCATGATGCAATTTCAGAAGGCATAATGTGAATGAAAATACCAAAAGCAAAAAAATCAATGCATTTTTTTAGTGATTCTATGTCAAAGTTTGAAATTAATGGGGTTCCTTGTCCAAAAAATAGCTGTAAAATGATGAGGAAGGGCACAGGAGTTCAACATGATAGGTAAAAGGGAAACCCTTTATCAGCCTGTCTTTATTTTCTCTAACTGGCCCTTTAGCCATCTCTTCATTTCTATAGCTCTCTGCATCAGCAAGAGATCTCAGTTCTCCAGCTAAGCGATACAGGGGTCCTTTGTGTGCCCACTGAGTATGACCAGAATATGATGTCTGTGCACTGGGACCTGTGTCCTTAGATGCATAGGTGTTTTTCCAAGTCCCTGAAATAAAGTGAAGGCCTAATTGCAACTCAGAAATGTGGTATTTTCTTAGGGGGATGGTCAGTGTTGCCTTGCCTATCTTGGGATGGGGCCTGAGAAGTGCACTGTGCAGGGCAAGGGAGCTGTGCTTACATCATAATTGTCTGTCCTCCAGGTCTGGGGAAAGGGAGATCCAACTGACTTCACTGACAAAAGGGACCTCAGTGGAAGTTAAAGATTAAAAAAAAAAAATCTAATAAAACATCAACATAAACCAAGAAAGAGATTGCTCTTTATGGATTACTTTGTAAATTGTAAAACTGTTTGCCATGGGCCATTTTAAATACCAGGACTGTGCAGGAGTGCAAGGGGCAATCCCAGAAGTTAATGAAATAAATGCCATCAAGAGTTCCTAAATGCAGAGGTGTCATCCCTGAACTGGGAAACCTGTATGCTGCAGAAATGCAAGGACCAACTGACTGTTACAGGTGTCTCCCTATGTGCTTACCTTAGTCATATACTTTGGTTTTGGCCATTACTGGAAACAGCTTATAGGGCTAAATAGAGTGTTTTATGTTGCTGTGCTCAACAGAGCCAAGGGTTCCTTCTGGGTCTTTTGATTCTCCAGATGGAAGTGCCCTGTGTTACCTGTGTTTGTTTTTTGCTGGCTTTAAAAGGGACCTGCTTATCTACATCATCCAGAGGAAGATAGCACAGTTACTCTTTTGGAACAAGGGCAAACCTGAGGGCTATACTAAAAAGGCTCTACAGAATTCTGAAACTGTATTTCTCAATTTTCACTGGGAACAGAGGGGTGTTTAAATTAATCAAAACATGTCTCTGTGGGGACTTAAATGAGGAACAGAAGCTGGGAAAGCAACAATTGGTCAGTAATGACTCTAGTAGAGCCTTTGGGCTACAAAAGTGAAAATCTGCTTTCGTGAGAGATAGAGGAGAGTTTTTTAGGATTAGTTTTTTAGGAGAGGAGAGTTAAAGGGACAGGAATTTTACAGAATATGGAATAACTAGCAGTCTTATTCTTGCTATTGAATTTCAGGAAAGATGTGTCTCTGTCTTTTGTTTTAAATCAAGTGTTTTGGTTACAATGTGAAAAATAAAGGACATCCTTGAACACAAAATATTTGCTAATAAACTTATATTTTATACACATTCATTGTGGTAACAGTTGTAGATTTAAATAATACTTGTAGTTTTACATAATGATCAGTATTGATTAAAATGTAAAAGTGAAATATGTTTACCAGTAAGGCTAGCTTGCAATCACAGACCTTTGGAAGGAATTTTTTAAGTCATACCAAAAGAAATTTAAGATGAAAACAGGATAAGGCAAAGTACATTATATTAATAATACCTCAAATACCCTGAATAATTATTATTATTCATAACACTATGGGAATATTACAGCACAGATGAGAATCAAGTGTCTTATTGAGGACATAATTATTTTGTATTTTTTTCAGTAGAGGACACTTGCGCTCACATCAGGAAGATTGGTGAAATAATTCTGTTCAAAGTTTTCTTTATTAGTTAGGCATCCAGATATGTTTTTATAGTTGTCACTGCAGCACCAATAAAATAATCGTAGCAGTCGTCCTACTTAAGTACCCTAAAGTACTCTTGAGAGTTCAAAAAGTCATAATGTAAGCGTAACGTATTCCATATGGTCATGGTACAAACATTTTCAGAAAATTGTGATACTAATTGGTATTTCATTTCTCACAACGAATATATATTGCCTTGCTCTTGGAAAGCCTGGTCAAATGTGGTAGTTATGGGAGCTGTGAAAAAAATGGAGGAAAAAGAGAAAAAGAAACTTACAGATTAGAATTCTAAAACCATATTTCATGCAATGGAGATTTCTGATTGCTTCAGTAGAAACCAAAAGGTAGAAGATGACTGCAACAGATGACAAATAAATACAATTAGCCATGGATCTAGGAGACAGTAAGGCGAAGGTATATGTATAGTTTCTGGAACACAGCAGTAAACATGGAGTAGACTGTCAGGGAAAGTACCTGCTCTGAAAAACATGAACTGAGAAGGACTGTAACTAACTTTAATTTGCTGCCTCACAAAATGAACTGCTGCTTTGCTTTTAATATTAAGAGAGTGTAGTTGTAGCTCACTTTAGTTAATGTAGATATTCAGATAAGTTAATACAATAACACTGAAGACTTATCAAAATAATAAATTACTGTGCTTTTGAAGGAGCCATTTATTTCTGTATTTAAAAGAAAAACATGGGTGTGTAAAGACCAAGAGATTATCATGTAATTTTAATATAATTAATTCTATTTATTTACANCTCTTTGTAAGAAACTCAGTGTACGAGAAGCTGTGTTTTTAAATTTTTAGTATTTTTTCCTGTAAATATCAAAAACGTACATTTGAAATGTAGAAGACAGAGTATGCAAGAAAGATGCTGTCAGGCAGTGGAGCAGAGAACCAAATCTGGTTCTGGATGGTTTGCTGTGCTGTCAAGTTTAACTGGTCATTGAAGCAATTTATCTAAGGTTGTTTTCGTGGTTCTATTTTACTTTATTTTGAGTAATACAATTTAAAATCCATCCAGGTAGTTTTTCTCTGACATCAGAGGAGAAAAGGCCTGGTAGACATTTCATATCCAGGGGCTGGTATCATAAATTACCAGCTTTAGTTCAGTTCAGTAAAACCTCTCATATTCAGACCCTGCTTCTGCATTTTCCTTCCATCACTGCAATGCTGATGAGTCTGGAAAGCGCCTTCTGAAAAAATGCATGTAAGGTAGTGTATGTGAAATGGCCGTTTTTTCCTATATCATGTTAAATCTTCTGTTAGTGTCTTGTGATATTCAAACTCTGCTTTATGAAGACTCTGAAGGGGGAAGTTCTCTGGTGGGATGCAAAACATCTCACAGTACCAATAATTAATAAAGTGCAAGCTTCGCCTATTCCCTTCTACCTTTGCTTTGGAGCTGTCATCTCTCTTAAATCCTGGCAGTCTGAATATTTTAGGTGAAAATGCATTTAGTTTTTTAAGGTAGTTACTGAGGTTTCTTTCCTTGTTCAGCAAGTGTTTATTCACATATTTGTTCAAAAATGTTGTTTTCTGGAAATTGTTACCCACAGAAGTCCAAGAAACCTTTTTTTCCTGTTTGGAAACCTGTTGGGAAACTTGACCTTCTTCTCTAAGAGTATTTAATGTAGTCAATTTTTATCTCTATTTTCATAGTGTTTAACAACATGAACTGAGCATCGTGAACCAGTTTTAATTGGTGCTGTAAAAACACAGACAGAAAAAAAATGTCCCCCAAATATGCAGAAGATAATTACCAGATGGATAAATTTCAGTTGTGGAATACAAGGAACAAATTAGCCAAAGGAAGTATATATTTCTGGCAGAGATTTCAGTGCATCACTCCAAATGAAAGTTTGTTTCTAATCTGAAAGTGCAGTTGGTAGGGTATTGGTGAATCTGAGGGTTAGGCTGGTGAGTCCAGATGCAGTTTCACTGTTCAAAGACTGCATTTCTGCTTTCTAAGTTCCTGTGGTCTTTCTAGTTGTTTAAATGGTTCCCTTTCTCAAGTATTGTATTCAGTTTACTGTGTGTCAAGAATTAGTTGCAAAAAGAAGAAAAGTGGTGGTTGCCTGAATATTCTGAAGGCAAAATGAAGTAGAAAATTAAAGATATTTATCTCCATTATTCTTTTTTTAAAACATATTAACAAATCCAAAAGTACAAGGAAATTGATAAATTGTTATTCAGACTGTGAGAGCAATATATATTTTAATGGGAGGAAAAAAGTAGCCTGCTACTTGCATACTGTGCTCCTTTCTGCTTTTTTTCCTGGAATAAATGAGGTTGCAACTGTTCTGTGGACTTTCTTGCCTATTCCAGGCAGTTGCTAGATGATGTGATGTGTTTTCATGGCAGATGGTACCAGTTGATGCCAGTAGAGAGGTCAGTAGTAACCACAGCAGATTACCAGTGACAAGGAAACACAAATTGCCTCACAAACTCAAAGTATTCATGGCATTAAGTTAACCTATGAATTTTAAAATATCTGTAAATGTTAGACATATTTTAAAGGGGGGGAAAAAAAGGCAGAGATACTGTAAAAATTACATGCCTAAATATGTGATGTGTTGGATGATATTCTTGCATTCAGTGCTGCTTGTCTCATAAGCTTCCCTCAGTGAAGAGGTTTTCATCGTTTGATTGCCAGCTTTTTCTCTGCTTCAGAAGGAAAGTTGCAGACTGCTTTTCTGCTATTCCAGTCTTTAAGTCATGCTTGCTGGGTTGGGTAGGTTTACAAACATCCTAGGGCAGCCAGCACACCAGACTGTCTCCATGTGCTGATATCTCTGCTGTCCTGGCGGGACCCCCAGAGCCCTGGAAAGGCTTCTGGTCCTGCAAAGACCTCAGAGGGACCTGGGTGTTATGGAGGAGTCTCCAAGACATGACACCAGGCCCCAGATCTCCATTATTTTGCTTGGTGATTCCTGTTATTAACTGGGTGAGTATTTGGTTCCTCACTAATCCCCCATAAAAACAAAAAATAATGGAAAGGTGGTAGTCATGTGGATTAGAAACGATTTGAGCCCCCGGGCTCAAAGCCACCCAACTCTTTCCTGTCTCCCTAGGCTTCACGTTGCTCAAAAACAAAAACATGCACCACTGTCACAAATAACTGGAAAGTAGTGCCATGCTTTACCAGAGCAATAGTACTCCGTTCTCTCTTTTTCAGAGAATCAGTAGTAGCTATGCCTAAAATAAACCTCCTTATTATTAGTTCAACCACCTCAGCTGGCATACTTTTTTTCAGTGATCAGTATACATCAACTGCCCACCTGCAGACAGTCTTTTGTTTGGTCAAAATAGCTATAGGAGTAATCCCTAAAAATTGTTTCAGCTCATATAATCAATTCCTTAGATTATAGCATATTGTACTTTTAAACATTATTTGTTAACCTTACTTGTAACGTTCCATATTAATACTTTAAAGATACTCTAAAGAAGTTATCGGTCGTCCAGGAACATTGGACTCTCAGGTAATCATGATGGATTTGCTGTAAATGTAACAAAGCATATTTTACCTGAAGAGGTTTTAATTAAGAAAACATCAGAGGTTTGTATAACACAAAAACAATCTGAAAATGAAATTATAACAAAACCATATGAACACACCTCATCAACTAAAACCAAATTTGCTATAATTATAGAAAATTACATAGTCTGTTTAATACATAAATTGCAAGATAATGAAATCATGGGTCATCTACATGAATAATAGTGATTGTTTTTGGAAAAAAGCGCTCTAGCACACATAATGGAGTGGAAAAGGGGTTGTGATAAACGCTAATCAAGCAGTCTCCACTGATGCATCTAAGTTGAAAAAGGCAGACATGATCTTGAAGAATGCTTCTAGAAAGACAGACAATCAGAATAATTGCAGAATTTTCAGTTGTGCTCACAGTATGTTATATTTAAGAAGTTTTTGTAATTCTAAGACAGATGTTTGGAAAAAGGTCTCAAAGCTCATATTCTGCAAATGGTTTTGCTTTATTTTCTAACTTCTTCCTATCATAAAAGGCACAATAGAAGGGCAAAAATTTTGCTTGTGGAAGGCGTGACTTAGTGGCAAAAG
>VXBX01005895.1:264487-275176 GCA_013400415.1 Scytalopus superciliaris | reverse complement strand
ATATAATATAATATATATATAATCACACATGCTTTTCTAAATTAAGAAGTAAGACCCATTAAGTGAAAGGTGATATGTTTTGTCATTACAATTGATTGACCAGGAAAAATATAAGCATGAAATCAAGAGGCATTAAGAAGTGTTCTAACCTATACAGCCTGATTGTAAAGACATCACAGCAGTNTCAAAGCCACCCAACTCTTTCCTGTCTCCCTAGGCTTCACGTTGCTCAAAAACAAAAACATGCACCACTGTCACAAATAACTGGAAAGTAGTGCCATGCTTTACCAGAGCAATAGTACTCCGTTCTCTCTTTTTCAGAGAATCAGTAGTAGCTATGCCTAAAATAAACCTCCTTATTATTAGTTCAACCACCTCAGCTGGCATACTTTTTTTCAGTGATCAGTATACATCAACTGCCCACCTGCAGACAGTCTTTTGTTTGGTCAAAATAGCTATAGGAGTAATCCCTAAAAATTGTTTCAGCTCATATAATCAATTCCTTAGATTATAGCATATTGTACTTTTAAACATTATTTGTTAACCTTACTTTGTAACGTTCCATATTAATACTTTAAAGATACTCTAAAGAAGTTATCGGTCGTCCAGGAACATTGGACTCTCAGGTAATCATGATGGATTTGCTGTAAATGTAACAAAGCATATTTTACCTGAAGAGGTTTTAATTAAGAAAACATCAGAGGTTTGTATAACACAAAAACAATCTGAAAATGAAATTATAACAAAACCATATGAACACACCTCATCAACTAAAACCAAATTTGCTATAATTATAGAAAATTACATAGTCTGTTTAATACATAAATTGCAAGATAATGAAATCATGGGTCATCTACATGAATAATAGTGATTGTTTTTGGAAAAAAGCGCTCTAGCACACATAATGGAGTGGAAAAGGGGTTGTGATAAACGCTAATCAAGCAGTCTCCACTGATGCATCTAAGTTGAAAAAGGCAGACATGATCTTGAAGAATGCTTCTAGAAAGACAGACAATCAGAATAATTGCAGAATTTTCAGTTGTGCTCACAGTATGTTATATTTAAGAAGTTTTTGTAATTCTAAGACAGATGTTTGGAAAAAGGTCTCAAAGCTCATATTCTGCAAATGGTTTTGCTTTATTTTCTAACTTCTTCCTATCATAAAAGGCACAATAGAAGGGCAAAAATTTTGCTTGTGGAAGGCGTGACTTAGTGGCAAAAGTAGCTCTGTAAGTAACTGACTTTCAATGAGAAAGGCTAAATGTGTTAATGATAATAGTTGAAAGTTTTTCTATTCTGGAAACTCAGTATTGTTTACTTATTAAATGAAAGCCATGTCTGTGAATATCCAATTAGATCACAAAATAATTACTGTTCTGTATAACCAAGAGAGCTGAAAAGACCCAAGATGATTTGTAGTGTCATATTATAAGAGCTTAACTATTCAATAAATTCATTTTGTAGTTTCCATACATCTTGTAGTGGTTTTGGAGAAGTTGGGGTATTTTTCCCTGCAGCATAGATCTTTGAAAATTGGTAACATGTTTTATCACTTTTTCCCAGGTAAACTGACCTAGGTAAGACAAACAGTTCAGCTGATGACCTCATACAAGGTTTTCAGACTTACAGTAATTCTGATGCAGAGCTAGATTCTGAGTAACTTATTTCCTTTCTGCACTAGCCTATTGGTCAGTCCCCAGGTCCAGATGTTCCACAACTTTGTATCTCCTACATCTCTTATATAAGCAAGCTTGTATTTTATTTTGGAGGATGACTAAAATACAGGATCTATCCCTATGACCTAGATATTAGCCTTGTCTAAATTTGGCAGTTTATGAAAAAGTTTGCAAAAAGCAAAGACTTGAGAGATTTCATTTTCATTCATGACAAATTGTGGCTGAACCTGTATCAGAAGCTGTAATTCAGCTACATCATAAAGAAATATACTACATATTTAAGATTATTAAATATGTAATACTCATTATCAGATGCCTTTTATAAGTCAGAAAGTGATAGCATAACTAGATACACAACAAGCAAATTCTTGAAAAGAATGTGAAAGTCTTGAAAGGCCTGGGTTTCCTTTGATGTTACAGCAGATTGGTGGGTCACCTTCTGCAAGTACATGTTCATCAAGAAGAAAAAGAAGCAATATGGTATCATAATTCTACCTTTATACATATTTTTTCCACTATACAAGTCTTACACATTATATATTATTGTACATATAANATGCCGTCTCAGCATATTACTTTATGAAGCCCTCTTGCCTTGTAATATTGTTACAGAACTGGCAGGGCAATAAGTTCTTTGAAAATATCATCCTTCGATATTTTGTATGCCTCAGTGATTCATATACCAAATGAAATTACCTTACATACTGTAACAGAGCAACACATATTTTCTTCATTGAAATTTTTATTACAATAGTGAACAGTATTTCTTTTCAACTGCTAATTTTTTTTTCTTTCCTTATTCCATTCAAGCCAATAATTCAGCTTTTTTAACTTATATAAAATGAGTAAAGGAAAAGCAAGTTAAAATTCGTAGGTATATGTATAACATGGATACATATTTTAGTATGTTCAAAAGGTATACATATACATACATATAAAATATATACGTGTGATATGTGTGTGTGTGTGAGATAGCTTAAATGCTGTGGTAAATATCTCACAACATGCTGGAGTTAGTAAACATCTAAGGTTTGTTTTTCAAAAAGGAAATCTCTTAAGTAAAATGGCACAGTGTTCTTGTGCACGCTGAAAACTCACAGACATTTTTTGTCTTTGTTTTTGTAAGACTCAAAATATGATCCCAAAGTTCTAGTGGTTAACTATGTCCAGTTCTAAACTGAAAATAAGCAATAACAAAGAACTAAGTTCTTTTTCCATTACAAGACAGGAAACACAAACCAGTGTTGTTATGTGCCTCTTTTGAAAATGCTCTCTTTCTTTGTTTCTTTTTGTTTCTTTTTTTTTAGTTATGATGAACTATTTAGAATTAAATTTACTTCTGAAAAAATTCCTTTTTAATTTTCAAATATTTTAATAGTAATAGGTATCAGCAATAGGGATCTGTGTGAAAAACATGTTTTCCAGGTACGTAAGTGAAGACATGAATCTCAGATATAAGAATATTAATTTGCAGGCCTGTATCAGTCTTACCACCATTGTCTTTTGAAGTCATACTATTATTGCTAGTTGAAACCAATATCTACTGCAAGCTACTATCATAGATTCACTGTTGTTATAATTGGCCTTGGTGCTGCTATATCCATGACACATGCCATGTACATCTCTAAACTTTAGCAGATATATAGGATTACCACATAGGCTGTACCAAAATATTATTTATGCATGCTGTATTGATAAAACAAGTACCACTGAGCAGCATTGTGCATTTGCAACAAAACAGAAAAAATATAACATCCACAAAGAATTCTCGTTTTCTCTTCAAGCATGTTATTTTCCTGTATTAGAAATGGGATTCAGAGACAGATTGTAGCTACCTGTGTAGAGTTACCTAATCCAGATAGGTCTCCAGTGAGACTGCTGGGTCAGCCATGCAACTATGCAGACAGTCCAATGCCTTTTTGATTTCCTGGGACATCACAGCTGGCCTCTAGCAGCCGGTCCAGAAAGTCTTAGTGCTCACATTGCATCTCTGTCATATCTGCTGCTGGCTCAGGTACTCCAGCGTCTCTCAAATGGGCCTACACACCTATATTTAGGCAGATGAATCCAGCACTAGAATTTGTAAGCTGGAGCTGAATTGCACCTGAGATGGCATTATTTTGACACACATTGCATTAATCTTTACAAGGAGCAAGATCTGTGGTCATGCTTTCTGCCTGGGTCAGAGATGCAGCTGATTAGTTTTGCGGTTTTTTGCATTGTTTGTGTTGTTTTTATAAACATGATTTTTCCCACAGTGGTTTGAGAAGTCGAGCAGATAAGGAAAGGGAATGCAGTCACATCATGCTTGGGAAAACTAAGAATGTTGTAAGACAGGTAAATTACAAAAATATTGAATAGACACATGCTTTGGAAAGCACTGGGATTTCTTGGTACTGGACACAGTGATGTTTGTTCAGGTTGCCTGCTTTAGAACTATAGTGATTGTAGCTGTTTTAGATTATTTCATTCTGATGAGCTTCAGTTTTAAACATGAACAGTGATATTGTTTCTAATTTTCTACTTATGCAGCACCTGAAAGACAGAGATATTCAGCCTCAACATCATGATTTGGGAGGAATTTTGATTCCTCCAGTCATTAACAGAAATATCAAAGAATCCCAGATGACACTGAAAATTGATCCAGAATATCCAGTTTCTGCCTCTTTTTTTTGTTTGTTTTGGTTTTTTTTGGTTTTCTGGGTTGTTTTGTTTTTTTTTTTCCCTTGGTTGGTTGGTTGGTTTTTTTTTGTTTTTTTTTTTTTTTTGTTTGTTTTTGTTTTTTTGTCAATTCAGGGAAATCAGACTTTATATAGTGATTAGTTTCTCCTGAGTACCAAAAATTGAGTCAGCTAAGGTCATACAGAAAAAGTTCAAACATGTATTGGTAAGGAAGTAATATTTAAATTACATGAATTATTGTGTGAATTAAAATTATTAAATTTACTAAGAATATTTTTTCTTCCTTAGAAGAAATGTTGTAAATATTATAAGAAATCTTAAGTGTAGAGAGCTGCCTTTGAACTTCATCATGTGAATGTTTGTCCCTGATGCCTTTGGGAAAAAGCATTAATCAGAAGTATGAATGTTTACTGCTGCTTTAGGGATTTTTTTTTTCTTATCTCATTTGTGTAAGGAGATGTCTAGTGCACACTCATGTAGTCCAGCTCCTCTAGGCTACTGACATGTTAGAGTCACTACAGAAGTGTAATAAAACAAATGGGTCCACAGCAGCTCTGTACTCTGCATAGTATTAGACAAATTGACTTCTTTTTCTTTCAAATCAGCCAGTGGATATTTATTTAATTATATTTCCTTAAAAGTGACATAGAGATTCTCAGTCTCAATCTCCAAGTTGCTCTGCTTTTTCTTTTTTTTTTTCTTTTTTTTTTTTTTTTTTTTTGTAACTTATTTTGTCTAGACTGTAATAAGAAAAAAAGTTTACTTGGAAAAGGTCTGTCTTGCTAAATGGTAATTCTATGTGCCTCATCTTTAAATTAAAAATTTATTTTCTCTTTAGATAAAAATATATATTGTCTATTCCTGTGTACTTCTAATGTTTGATTTTCTATTTAGTATAATGTTAAAGAAGACAATACATCATGAACTATTCTAAAACTATTGGGTCATCTTAATTTTATCCTTAGCAATGAAGAGCTTAGCACAGGTTGTAAAACTTGACTAAGAAGCAGGTAGATTCTTTATAATGCACTGTGCATAATCTTATGTCATCATGACTAGATTTGGATACAATTGTAAGCTACATCTCGGACTGCAAACCGTACAGTTATATTGTTTTTTGCTCTTCCTTTCAAATCTGTTTTTAACCATCTGGAACTGTGTGCAAATTCATATCCATTATGAGTTAAAATTTGACAGAAAACATTGACTCTGTTATGAGAAAAGTTTTGTGTACTATGAGCTGTTCCTCAATTATCCTTCTGTACACCAGTTTCCTCCACTAATTCGTTAGAGTTATGAATATGCAAACGCCAGCCTCCTGTAAATTCTACAAAAATGCTGTGCACCAGTCAGACAGATTTGCATGTCTTCCCTGCCAATCAAATGTGGGATAACAAAACCTCCGAGTGCTTCATGGACACCAATATTTGTTCATACCCTTTCTACTGGTATGTAGTTGTGGTTTGTCTTCACAAAAGTAACTTAAGACATGTCCCAGGACAAGCAGCTAGAAAGAGCTGCTGTGCAAGTTTGGGTTGGCTCTCTGCCAAAAGCCAAACCTCACAAGAAAGATTACCCCCTCCCTCTCCCAAAATGGCAAAAAGCAGCAAGAGAAAATTGTAGAAATATATATATATATATATATATATGTTTACATTTATTAAATTTATATGTTAGGTACAATGAGACAGGGACCCCCAAACAACCCCAATAAGGGACAAGGGGAAGGGAAAGGGGAGAGGGAGACAAAAGGGAAAGGAGACAAACATATACAATCTAAACTTAGGAATTAACTCAGTAAGTAACAAACACAATAGTAAACTCACTACTTTCCTTAGGTAAAGTAGATTCTTAACCTTTGCCACCGGCCCAGGCAAACAGCCCTGGGAGCAGGCCTGGCCTAACACAGATAAGCCAGGCCTAAACATGGAGAGCCTGTCAGCATGCTAACCCGAGAAGGAAAAGAGAGCAAAGAGAACAAGAACACCTCCCCCTTTGCCTTATATACACCTGATTACGTAAAGAGATGGGATGGAATACTTCCTAGGTTTTGACCCTGGTTACCAAGGAAGGCCTACAAAAACAACCCATCACAGCTGCATATAAAAATAGAAACAGTTTAGAGTTTGCTCTCAAACCAAAATATTCACATCTTTAATCTTCTCCAAATGCCCTGCCCACTTTTTCCCTTAATGACAGAGAGTCAGACAAAAAAACCAGAAAGTAATCAGAAAAGGCCTATGTTAAAGGTTTTCAAGTTTAAACAATTCATGAACCTATGTACAGAAAATGTCATAGAAAATGCCGAGAATTATATATAAGATGCAGAACTGGCTAATATTAATGTAACTATTTACAGAGATTACAGGAAGTCAAGAATTTATGGTCCATTTGCAGTCATTTTATAATGCACCTTACTTAAAAAGAAGCTATCAATCAGGAAAGTGATTAAGCAACACAGTTCTTTAAGAACTCCAAAATTACAGAGTATACACAAACATATGATACCCATCATCATACATATTGGTGCATTCATTCATATTGTTAACCATGGACATGGTTAAAGAAAAGAAAAAAAGAGTTCCTATTGACAAAAAAGATTTCTTTTTATTTCAATGGTAAAATAAAAATAACAGCTCCAGCAATCCTTCTAACCTTAAGTCTATTCATTATATACAAAGTCTTTACATAACAATGAAGTATCAGAAGTTTTTATTATATAGAGACCGATTTTATACTAAATACACTTACAGTAAGATACTACCATTAGATGAATGTCATGTCTGGAAAAAAGTCACAGAATGGTTCTATATAATATTAATAGTGAAATAAAAATATTCAGAATGACAGGACAAGGCTGAAAGATATGAAAATTGTGTGCAGTGTGGTATACCAAAAAAAATTAGTACCCATAAATTTGTTTTTATTTTTTCCCCTGATATTTTTCATTGAAGGACAATTCTAAGATGCCTGAAGTGTTGTCAAATCTAACTCATAAGATCTGAAAGGTTCACCACATGCTGTTTTTCTACTTTATTTCTTGACGCTTCAGAAAACACTATGGATGCCTGTAAACAACCATCATTTAGCCATCCTGGAAGAGTAGCAAGAATAGATCATGTGTAGTCATAATGATGCTTTGTTGCCAAAGGAAAGTGTAAGGACAAAAGGGAGCTGTTTGATACACAGACTTGGCAGTGTAACTGGATCTCAGCAGTAACAATATATTTCATTATATATGTCAGACCTTTCACACTATCCTGAATGTTCCAGGTGAACTGAGAAGACATTTGGATTTCATGCTTTAACTGGGAGAGGCATTTTTAATGTGTTTTGCTAGCATCTTACTGAGGTTATTTGTCTGCTCACCTGGGGAAGTTCTCAAACCTGTCACTCATGAGGCTCTACTTGGAAGGCATGATTAGATAGCTCCTGGAAATGAAAGATGTAAACAGTGTCATAAATGATTACTGTCTCTCAAGACAGCCTCATTTTACCCGAGGAGTATGTTGCAACTGGACAAATGCAGCCTCAGTCTTGATTTCAATTGTGATGACTTGCAAATATAGGAAATAGGTAAACATGCTGTGTCTGGAGGGCACATAAATATGACCCAGTAATAATGCGCAGCAAATCTCATTCACTATACCTCAGAAATACAGTTTTTCTTTATAAAAATTCAAGGTGAGATAACAAGTCGTAAAATGCCTGTAGCATGCTTAAGGATGGTAAGGTGTTTTCTGTTTTTCCATTTGCTGGGCATCCTAACACAGACTTCTCAATTTACAGATTTGCTGTGTCTTTAGTCAAAGTTATAGTTTTTATGGCCTATAAACTCTGATAGCTATTAATGGATTACATATTTTTTCTTTTTTTCTTCATTTCTCAAAATTGTCACTTAGGTGACTTTGTACCTTTACTTTTCCAAAATAAATGCAATTGCTAAAGATTCAGGATTCCTGGCCAACACAAAATTGTCTGTGACTGCAGTGTACCTAGGATTTACATCAAGTTGCTGAGTCTTACTTTCAGGACAAAAGTACAGATTCTGAAGCAATTCACAAAGCACTACTAGATATTAAAAAAAGGTTATTTATTGTTAGTAGCAAAACTCAAACCCTGTAGAATACACTGAAGAGAAAAATCACCTAAACTTTACATTTCCTCAGTTTTATTGCTCTAGGTGAAGTATGGAGTTCTTTTTATCCTAGAGGATCTTTTTTGTGTGTATGTCTGTGTCTGTGTGCTTATTTTTAGCCTTTTAGCTGAATATATTCAGCATATTTTCAAGATCTCAGGGTTTACATTCAGGCCAAAGATCACTATTAGTGCGGCTGTTGCATTCAGCACCTAAACCCAAGTTTTTTTCATGTAATCACAGAATGGTTTGGAAAGGATCTTGAAGATCATCTAGTTCCAAACTCCCCACTGTAGGCAGGGACACCTTCTACTAGACAAGGTTGCTCAAAACTCCATCCAAACTCGGACTGAACACTTCCAGGTATGAGACATCCGTGACTTCTGTGGGAAATCTGTTTCGGTGCTTCACCAGCCTCACAGTAAAGAATTTCTGCCTAATATCTAATCTAAACCTACCCTCTTTCACCTGAAAGCCATTCCCCATTGTCCTATCACTCCATGCCCTTGTACAAAGTCCCTCTCCAGCTGTCCTGTAGGCCACCTTTAGGTACTGGAAGGCCACTAAGAGGTCTCCCTGGATCATTGTGCCCCCTGGCTGAACATCTCCAGCTGTCTGTCTGTCTTCACGTGAGAGGTGCTTCAGCCCTCTGATTGTCTTTGTGGCCCTCCTCTGGACTTGCTCCAACAGGTCCATGTCTTTCTTGTGTTGGGGGAATTTTAATGCTCTCCAGATAAAATGTGAACCAGAGCAAATTAGTAATTTTCTAATAATATTCCTAGAAAAACTGACATATCAGAAATGATGATTAGAGCAGAGAGATTCTGAAAACCAGCAGGAATTTTAGAGAAAATGTCTTTTGAAAAAATATAAGTAAGAACCCACTCAAGGCTTAAACATCACTATTTCAATTCTATAAAAAAAAAACAAGTTTTTTTTTTTTAGAATTGATTTTGCACTTTTATGGTTCATTCAAAGAACTCAACTTGGTTTCCTGTAGAAATATACCTAAAAAGATGAACAGCAGAATTACAGTGCTGTTCAGATTTTTATAATTTTGGCTACATAATATGAGGGAAGTGTATGAGGTTGAACACCACAAAACTTTTGTGTTTTCTAGTTTAATTTTTAGATTTGTAGTTGTATTTAACACTTCTGAATTTGATAGATTAAAAAATGGCACGGTCTTGAAGTGTTCTTTACAGATCTCCCCATCAGGTTTGTCTCTGTTCCCATTTCTACTGTTCTGAGCTACTTTGGACAAAGACTGATTTGGTTGTGGGGCTGTTATTTTGTGGTCCGTGAAACTCGAAGCAACTAGAGCACCATCAAATGCGCTTTTTCCTTAGGGATCAAACTTCACATCCAGAAACAGAAGTGATATTCTCACTCTGCAGGTCTCATTTACAATGTCGGGAGACCCTTTAGTGGTAGAGATTCCACTTCTTACTATCTGGATCCTCCTAGGGAAGTTAAGGATTTATAATGGTTTTCACTCAGTCACAGAAGTAGAGCAAACTGGTATCTTGAGCTGTAGATGGGTAGAAAGATCTAAGAAAATCTATACATTTATACAGTACATACAAGTGTTCTTAAATGGCAGTTACAGATATCAAAAGATTCTTAGATTTATAGTTTTAGTTGCAGGGGGGTCAGGGATGGAGAAATCACTGTAAATCCCATAAAACTGCATACAGATAAAGAGATGTCAGAAGAGAGGGTGGTCAGTATATATAAGAGGAAAATTATTCAAGACACCATCAGTACACAAAAATGAGCTACATGTGGCTATGCTATGTACTCTGAAGTCAAATGTAATTTTTTTTTTTTCAGTAGCTTCCAGCCCGTCTCCTGAACTGAATCACTCAGCAATCTTGTGGATTGCCATTTGAATCAGTGGCAATGTCTTCCTTGTTATTCTGCACGAAGAATAGAAAAGAACTATGGAAGATCTATTTCCATGACCATGAAAAGTTGAATTTTGTTCTTTTTTCTACTATATTCTCCTTTTTCTACTACATTGACCACTGTAGTGATATATAAATAGAAATGCTATCCTCTAGAAAAGTCAGAATTTAAGAAAACAGTAAAGAACCTTTCCTCAAATGAATAATGAAAATTTCCTTTTTGTCTGTAGCTTTTAATGGTAAATCTTTTTCTTCTTCTTTTTCTGTTCTTTGACATTTAGCTGCT
>VXBX01005895.1:249910-264458 GCA_013400415.1 Scytalopus superciliaris | reverse complement strand
TTATGTTATGTCTGTCCTCTTTATATCATTTTAATGGTTCCTTCAGTTTTTATGGAATGGAGACTTTATTGACTAGCCAGTCTAAAACACAGTGCTAAATATTATATATGAACTAAATAAGTTGATTGTTATTTTGCCAACTAGATGTCTGAAAAATATGAAATTCCCCACTGTGATCATCTAAAGCGAAAACTCATTTAGTCTCTGAAGAATGCATAGTAATGTTACTTTTTGGTTTTGCTTGCATTAATTGCTAGAAGTGAACTGAAGAAGTACCAAAAAAATCATGTCTGGGGAGAAAAAGCAATATTTTAGGAAAATTATTTATTACTTTGATTGAAATAACAGTTCATTCCTTCCGTTTTGTGGGGTTTTTTAGATGACCCTTCCTCTTCTAAAATAAACATTCTGTTGCACAGGCAAAATCCATTCTTTCTTTTATTATATCCTCATAGCATAGCAAGAATTAATAGTCTGTTTGCATGCTGTTTTTCTTCTCCAAGAACACTCCTTAAGTCACTTGCAAATGTTAAGGAAATAACAGAGGTCTCCTGCTATGCTAATTCTAACCCTTGAGCTCCCGTATTTCTAGAGTATTAGCAACTGTAGTTGTCTTTAGGGCAGCAAAGCAAGGAAAAGATTTTCCAGCTAAGGAGAGAGAACTCATGCTGAAAGACTAAAAGCCATTACTGAAAATAAATTTATCTGAAGATGGAAGTTAGGTGCTTCTTATCTGCAGAAGAATGTACTTTGAAGTTTTCTAAGGTCTCAGTAGAAGAGTTAACAGTTTCAGTGTTCCAGTGTTGGTGAAACTGGGCATTTGGCTTCTGTCTCCAGGATCAAAGTACCAGTTAAATAGTACCATTTTTTTTAAGAGTTGCACCATTAAGATAAATTTTCCTTTTTAAATATTGAAATGCACAGTATCAAGATTTGTATACAACTGAGTCGATTAATCTTTTCTTCAAAGAAAGCTGGAGTGATTGTGTAATCGTCTGACTGCAGGAGCTAGTGAGTCTAAGGAAAATATTAAGTAATATAAAACACCTGAAAAACCCACAGCAGTTGCTCCCCTGGAGCAGAGATTGTGAGGCCTGAGTTACATTGCTGCAAATAGGGATTATCAATCAAAATAATTTCCTGAGCCAGAACATATCTCACTCTGCTGAAGAAGGAAAATTCACACCCTTTTGCATGAGAACAGGAATGAAGGAAAAGGCCAAAATTCTTCAGGAAATCACAGAATGTTTGAGGTTCTAAGGTGCCTCTGGAGATCATCTAGTCCAAGCCCACTTCCCAAACCAGGGTCAGCTGCGGCATGTTGCTCATGTTGAATTTTGAGTATCTCTGAGAATGGAGACTCCACAAACTCACTGGAAAACATGTTCCAGGGCTTGTTCACCCTCAAAAAGTCATTCCTAATGTTCAGAGAGAACCTCCTGTGTTTCAGGTGATGCCCATTGTCTCTGGTCCCATCACTGGGCAGCACTGAGCAAAGCCTGGGGCTGTCCTCTTTACACCCTCCCTTCAGTTATTTAAATACTTTGATCAGATCCTCCCGAGCCTTCTCTTCTCTGGGCTGATCAGTCCCATCTCTCTCAGTCTTTCCTTANTTTTTGTCTGTAGCTTTTAATGGTAAATCTTTTTCTTCTTCTTTTTCTGTTCTTTGACATTTAGCTGCTACATTCAATAGCTTTCATTAGGAAGAAGGTACTATTTCTGAAGAAGAATGTGACCCTTACTTTCCTTTTGCCTGAAGATTTAGCACTGGCATTATTTATACTTTTATCCAATAAAGAGAAGCTTTCTGGAAAGTGATTCATGTTCTGTCTGTTTAAAGAATGCAGAGACATATACTCCCTTCCAAGGGGGAANATTTCTAGAGTATTAGCAACTGTAGTTGTCTTTAGGGCAGCAAAGCAAGGAAAAGATTTTCCAGCTAAGGAGAGAGAACTCATGCTGAAAGACTAAAAGCCATTACTGAAAATAAATTTATCTGAAGATGGAAGTTAGGTGCTTCTTATCTGCAGAAGAATGTACTTTGAAGTTTTCTAAGGTCTCAGTAGAAGAGTTAACAGTTTCAGTGTTCCAGTGTTGGTGAAACTGGGCATTTGGCTTCTGTCTCCAGGATCAAAGTACCAGTTAAATAGTACCATTTTTTTTAAGAGTTGCACCATTAAGATAAATTTTCCTTTTTAAATATTGAAATGCACAGTATCAAGATTTGTATACAACTGAGTCGATTAATCTTTTCTTCAAAGAAAGCTGGAGTGATTGTGTAATCGTCTGACTGCAGGAGCTAGTGAGTCTAAGGAAAATATTAAGTAATATAAAACACCTGAAAAACCCACAGCAGTTGCTCCCCTGGAGCAGAGATTGTGAGGCCTGAGTTACATTGCTGCAAATAGGGATTATCAATCAAAATAATTTCCTGAGCCAGAACATATCTCACTCTGCTGAAGAAGGAAAATTCACACCCTTTTGCATGAGAACAGGAATGAAGGAAAAGGCCAAAATTCTTCAGGAAATCACAGAATGTTTGAGGTTCTAAGGTGCCTCTGGAGATCATCTAGTCCAAGCCCACTTCCCAAACCAGGGTCAGCTGCGGCATGTTGCTCATGTTGAATTTTGAGTATCTCTGAGAATGGAGACTCCACAAACTCACTGGAAAACATGTTCCAGGGCTTGTTCACCCTCAAAAAGTCATTCCTAATGTTCAGAGAGAACCTCCTGTGTTTCAGGTGATGCCCATTGTCTCTGGTCCCATCACTGGGCAGCACTGAGCAAAGCCTGGGGCTGTCCTCTTTACACCCTCCCTTCAGTTATTTAAATACTTTGATCAGATCCTCCCGAGCCTTCTCTTCTCTGGGCTGATCAGTCCCATCTCTCTCAGTCTTTCCTTACATGAGAGATGCTCAAAACTAGTCATCATTTTTGTGGCCCTTTTTTGGTCTCACAGCTTTCAAACTATGAGGTTTTTTTCAAGGTTGTATGTACAAATAATAGAAAAGGCCACTCTATAAAGCTTACTATAAGAGGAACAAGGCAAATTACAAACAGTTGCTTTTTCAATAATCAAACAATATCTTTATTTACTTTTAATATATAGATAGACTGAGTGCTGTTAACCAGTCTCTTGTCACTTAGAAAGCCAAATGAACGATAGGGTGAAATTGGTCTGATAATCTTTTGTGGCTGGGAGGAAGCAAAGAAAAACAATTCATAAAAAAAGTGGGGTCCAGATTTAGCACCTTTGAAGCTCTTTCAAACTATTTCTTAATTCCTCTTCAACCAGTACAGAGTCTAGGAATGAGTTGTGAAGGGTGCATGTATGGACATGTTTAAGACTCATACCAAGAGAAATGTTCATAGCTCCGTGCAGCCGTTAAGGGCCTTGAGACAGATTACATTGAGGAACGACTGCATGTAATGTTTTGACAGCAGGTGCATCTATATTAGCATTTTATCTAGGATGAAATGTATTATTTTGGAGGAGGTTTTTTGACCATTACACCTTTAAATGTTTGATTGTTAGCATGGAAACAGTGCTGGAGTGTAGAAAGTGAAGGATTTTTGGATGAAACTTAATCAGATGTTTTTCTGCAAATCTTACATGCACCACACGAATGAACTAGAACGAGTCTGTAGTAAAAGTTTCCAAAAACTCAACAGAAAATGCTTTGTTCCACAGAACCCGCTGTTGTGGTGCACTGATTGCTAATGTAAAAGATAACCCACAATGCACTTATACATGTCCAGGAAGTAAATTTCTTTGTCATACACAGACAGCTAGACTATCTGGAGGTGGAAAGCCCCATCTTTTTACAAGAGAAATTTACAAGGTGATGGATCATTTGTAGTAACAGCTTCTTTGTAGCTGAACTATACAAAGTGTTCATGTGAAGTTTGCAAGTTAGGCTACAGTCAGAGCAGAAGCTGACTTCATAGCATTTCCTTCAATACTGGTGTAGAATGTCTGGGGATATGATTTGTTTTCTTTGCAAATGTTGACACTGTTAAACTAATAATTTGAGCAAACTTTTATTAACATATTTATGAGTATGTGTATCTATACACATGTACACACATACAATAGACACATGCACACCAAACATGGTGTAGTGTTCATAAAGCCCTGTAATTTGCCTTTCTTCAACTTGTTTCTCACAGAAATCTTGCTGAAGGAGCTTTTGTTGGTACACATGTGAAAAAAAATTGATGTGTCCTCAAACAGCTGTTTCTATGAAAAATACATTAATGCAGTTAATTAGTATTGACCTTTTAGAATATCCATAATGCTATTGCTTTATTATCCTGAAAGTTCACTTTAAAGGGGGTATAACTGGTCCTGCAGAGAGAGGCTGACAGAAAAGCAAGTTGGGTTTTATTTTTATGCTAAAGTAACCAGTTCCTGCTGGATAGCCTTAACATGCATCATCATTACACATACCATGTTTATTTTGTGCTATTCTAAACTTCCTTAGATTATATTACTTTAGATGTTTACTTTGGTAGAACATGAAAGTTATTTGTACAGAAATTGCTTAACAGTCATGCTTTAGCATATTTTCTCGCAGAAATAAATGTCTTTACCCAAATAAGCAGAATAATAACAATCCTTCAAATACAGTCACATGTCCATTGAATATAAATCCTCAGGAGTAGTATTAAAGATCTTTTAATACAGTATATGATTTTTATACATAATCTTTTAATACAGAATGATTTCTTATCAGTCTCTTTGTGTAAAGATACATAAGGTTATTATTGTTGCTTACTTGAGTTTCCATGTTTTCTTTTAATATTTTTCTGGAGCTCTACCATGCAGACTACGTCTGCTGTTTTACAAAGAAACTCAGACATGATGATCTAATAGTAAGCCTATTAAAAAGACAGCTGGTGCAGGTCATAGCCATGGTCATTTTTGTACTCCTCCATTTAGACTTCCCACATGAAAATGAAATATCTTTGACATATAGTTTCTATATCCAAATTTCAAAGAAGAAGTACAGAGAAATGGACTTAAAATCTACATGGCTTCTTAACTACACATTGTTCTTTTTTAGAGTTTTTGGAGTGCTAAGATTTGCTTCCCACTGCATTGGAGGCTTGCACCTTGCAAAATGCTAGTCTAGATTTCTGCAGTTTTCAAATTCTTACTGCTATATTGGGGTTATTCAGGTGCATCTTGCCTAACTGGCTGGTGACACTACTAGATTTTCCAGTTTACAAGATATCACGGTGCTTACCAAAGAGAGGTTTAGAGGAGAACACTCCTAAACAGCTGCTGCCTCAGCAGGGTTAATGCAAGGGTTTGATATTGATCTATGAGGTCATGTAGTGAGATAAATACATTTGTCTTATTTTCATTTTAGTATCAAGTCCATTTGATAATTGCCAAGTTAGCATAAAAAATGCATCTAATTTTATAAATGTAAATGGAGTCATTGAAATGTCTGCTCTGACATTTTTATGCAGGTTGGAAAAGGAATTATTCATAAATCAAAGGAATTGTAGTGGGTCAGGCAAATGCAGGAAGCAACACTGTTCTGGCACACCAGTGTTAACATCTACAACAGTAGCATGACAAACTTCTTTTGGATGAGAGAGCTATCTATATCATCTCTCCAATAAGTAAAAGAGGTAAGTAAATTTGGGAAGTGGGGAGAAGTGAATGTGTAGATAACTCCAAGAGAGCACACAGAGAAATAATCTATTAACCCCAGTATGTTTCAGTAGGAACAGATGCTCATTAAGAGTGTGCAATGGAAATGGAGCACAGCAGAATTCCTGAGACTTTCTGAGAGCTGGATTTTCAGACAAATCTGTTAGATTGGATGCTCACATATCTAGCTTAAGTATAGATTACTATAAACATTTGCAACTGTTTTCTATTTTACATTTACTTTAAAGGGCTTTTTATTCTACCCTGAGTTAAAGAAAATGTTAGGATACATAGAAATTCTCACTCTTTCAGGGGAGAAAGAAGACTTGAGTACAAAACTTGGACTACTGGAGACAATTTTATGATCACTTACCTTTGCACTAAGCTATTTTCAGGCCTCACACATAGTCCTAGCATGTCCCAGTCTGAAAATTAGCATCTCAGAAGCTAGGAAAGGGACTTTCCCACTGAGAGGCTTGTGATGGTTCTTTTGGTGTGAAAGTAATAGTTCACATGAATGTCCTGAGTCCCAAAGATGCTTACAGTTGCTCATACTTGAAAATAGAAACATAGCCCTTTACTAAGTGTATTTTCAAAACTTACCACAGAGGGGCCACACTTTGCCCAGAGTCTCTGTGTGCGGCTGTTCTGATGTATAAAACCATTTTGGCTGGACCATATGAGAGTAAAAGTGGGCAATTTGGGCAGAGTTAGGCAAGTAAATATATGGATGTATGGAGACACGTGTATTCCCTTAAACTAGTTTGTTCTTCAATGTCTGGTTTAGGTTCCAGGAGCAGGCATCAAATAAACCATAATTAAAGCTCCTACTCTGATTTTGACACTACTGTTGTTCCTGCTGCTGCCATTCATACCGTCAAAGGACAATTAGTCTCATTAACCAACTGAAAGTACTGTTTAGGGGGATGCAAATTCAATGCATCTTACTCAGCACTTGGTCTGTCATAAAGGCAAGCAATCTCTGACTGTCTGCAAAGACTTTACACTTCCCATGGGCAGTAAAGTAGTAAATTTTTAACCAGTGTCATGCTTCTTTCTATACCTGTTGATTAATGTGCTGGTAAAAACTTCATGCACACTTAATCATTCATGACCAAACATAACTGATTCTGTGCTGCTAAAAGCTTTGGCATTTATAATTAAATGACAACAGCAGAAAGAACCCAGCTAAATATGAAGCTAGACAGTTTGAAAACTTAATAATAATGTTTAAATCTTCCTCCATATTGCACAGTGGCATTTAAGAGGATTTCTTGGTGGGTTTTATAACGAGGGAGGGAAGAGATTATAGCAGGTCCTTTACAATGTTTTCTTGAGTACACTGTGTTTTCTTAACTAGGGAGAAAAAAAATGGGGCCATGCAAAGGCAGCCTAAACATTTTTACAGGAATATGCATTACAAAGTTTCTTTGAAGCCATGGGCATGAATTTTCAGCATGTAAGTTTGAAGAAAATACGCAGGAAGACAGCTTGTTGGCTGTGAAGATTGTAAAGAGAAGGGGAGGGGCAGTCTCAGGATTCTATTTTCTCATCTAGGAACGGTCTTTTACTGAATTAGGGTGCTCATCAGAACTAAATTAATACCAACATTACAAGAGAGTGTCATCTTCTACTCCTTAACCAGTTTCACCTTAGAAGAGAATGTAATCTAGCTTTTATCTTTCAACATGTGATAGGGGACTTCAGCCTCTGAAGAAGTGGATAGAGGCATGTACATGTTCTCAGGTCAGCCTGAGTGCAAGCTCAGTTCAGAAAAAACACAGTTCATGAATTTTGACTAAATTTAGATTGACCTGTTGTTTCTCATAAATTCAAAAATATAGCCTCATAATTTTTCAAATTGTTGCTTCCTATATTTTTTATGATTTATCATATATCATCTAAAGTATCTTCTATTAAATATCTTAGATTTATATATATATATATGCATTTAAAACAACTTGCTTATGGATATAAAATATTTTCTGAGAATGGAAATAAATGTTAGTATTTTCATGTAATCCACTAAAATAAATAAATAAGCTCACATTTAAATCCTTGTTTTTAAAAAGACTTTTTACTGTTTCTTTCAGTCGGGAACATGTCAAGCAATAGCAAAGTGGAATAAATTACAAGATATTTCCACCCTGTGGGACTTTTTTTTCCCTTTTTTTGTGTTCCCCCAAAGCAGGTGTAATAGATGGATCAGTGGTCTAATTTATTAATTCCCTGAAGCTTGAAAGAGATATCTTAGGGCAAAAGAATGTGGAAGCTATCTGAAGCAATGCAGTATTCAATTATTTATTTGCCTCTGTCCTTAAAAACTGCTTCAGTTCCAGATCTTCCCATTTCTCTTATATAATTAATGGGGGTATAAAATACAGCTCAGAGAAACTTGGCTGGATTTGAAAGCATGCATACATGTCATGTTTTTTGTTCACCATAGAAAGTACTGGCATATGCACGCCAGTTTCTGCTTATTTGGTCAGCAAATACTTGACACATGTCATGTGTTTCACTATGTCCTGAAAGTGAAGACACCTGTTTTGCCAGACACATTAGCTGCAAGTGCAATTTGCAGGAACATATCTGCATAGATGTATAAAATACATTTATAAATTTGCAAGTGGGTGTATTTATAATGGTTTTTAGGCCTAAAGCATTACTCTAACTTAGTCATACTGAGATAGACCTGAGAAAATGACATATTCCTATTCATTTAGTCACCATAGACAATGTTTTACAACAGGAACAGAAATCTTCCCTATAAAACACAGAAGGGAAAGGGCATGTTCTTATGAAGTAAGAGGCTTAGGTATATTCTCCTGGCTGAAGAGAGTGTTGAACCCAGATCTTCCATTTAAAGGGTAGATTCTTGAGAACCACCACCACATTCTTCAGGTGCTTCTTTGCTTCTCNTGAGGATATAAAACCCCACCATTTGAGACCTGTGGAACTTTGGCTCCTCAAGATACAGGGTACCTTAAAGATACTGACTTGTGCATCCATTAAGTGTAGTAAATTGTAGATACTTATTATATTATAATAAAAGTAATCCTGGTGTCAGCTAAGATTTTAAAAATATAGCAAATGCTTGAGGTTTTTTTGTCTGTTTGCTTGTTTGTTTTTTAAAAAAACTGATAAAAGACAGATAAATGTGATAAAGAATACTTAGAACATTATAATTAGATTTCTTACTCATGACTGTCATATATATTGTTATCTATACTGAGGAAAAGTATGTGTGTTTATGAAGTTAATTAACTGATTTGTAGACTAAGAATGCTGCAAGAAATACAGAAATCTAAGTTACATGTTGAACACAGGATGTACTTTGTATTTGGATTCCTTATGCAGTTTTAAAATAACTAAAATCCAGTCAATGTAGCATTTCGCTACTGATGAAATCTTCAGCTTCTAGAAATCACCCATTTCCAGTAACTGAAGGCCAACCAGTCCATCTGGGGACACTTGGATGTAGTTTTCCACAACAAATACTTTAAAATATAATTTTGCTTCTATCTAGAAACCTGTGATATGAGAAAATGTACTTATGGATAAGTGCATTCTCTTTCAGTCCTCTCCCAGGCTTGCTAGACTCATCTGCGTAACTCACAAGATTCTCTGTAAGGAGACAAATGTTCTATTGAAGTCACAAGGACTACTGTTTTCTTAAAATTCAGGTCCTGTTTTACACTCTGATGTACTAATCTGTGCCTTTCAACAGCAGAAAACAGATGCAAAAATCATACTATTAAGTATGGTAAATATAGTGATTTATAGAATTCAGCCTTTGCAAGTTTTCTATACAGAGGTTAACAGGATTATTTATTTCTCTCTGTCTGGAGCTGATTTAGCACTAGAAACACCAAAGTAAATACAGTTTGCCCTTGAACACTGTTATAGTTTAAGAATGCAAGGCAATATCTTTATTTTGAAAACTGTGTGAGTTCTGTAGATAACAGGTTTCTCAATTTACACACATTAAGCAGACTTTTCATGTTGTTTTTAATGTTTAGTTTACAGTAACCCAGGTCATGATGCATGACGCTGGAAGCAGGGTGAATGAAAGCACAACTTTTCCTTCCCATTTGTAAGAACGGAAAGAGTAGGGAGGAGGGTAAGTGTCTTAGCAGCTGTCATTGCCAAAGATTATTTAAAAGCTGTAAAAGCCTTCATTTGCCTTCAGGAGTTGTGACATATGGTCAGAAATGGTCTGAAGATTTATTGTCATCTTTGCTGGATGAGATTCAGTGTGTTCTTTAACAAGGACCTTGTCCCTCATCATCCTTGGAAAAATCCTTCAGAAACTGTAAAGCATACATAAAGCAGACAAGTCTTGGAGCTTTTAATGATTTTAGAAAGGCAGTAAGCAGGTTTTCCAGATTAAATAAAAGAAATATTCATGGTAAAAGTGAACCTTATTTTTTACTTGCAATTCATTTCACCATACATATTAATGACATATTAATGACATTCCTTTCCCAGTTAATTAAAATTTCCAGTGCAGAATGTGCTTACTACACATCACAGGGTCATCCAGTTGTGGTTTGAAGGCATAAAGCTTCTCCACACAATTACAGCTATCCATTTTGCCTGGACCTCCCTTCCCCAATAGTTAACAGATGTGGGTTTCACATTTTGAAGGCATGATGAGACCTTTCTACCCATAAAAGCCCATCAAAACTTGTGAGAACAAGAAAGTGACAGGCAGGTACCAAATGACAGGCCACCTGCTCAAGCAAAGTAAAGGCTAATGGGAAAGGGAAGACAATTGCCTGAGCACAGAAATACAGAAATACTTGGAACCAAAAATAGCCTCACCTGTATATCTTCTCTAACTTAATTTTCCAAGCTGAAGGTATGTAAAACAATATTGTGCCTGCTCTGGCTCCCACAGCCTGCTGCATCAGTGGGAATTTAGAATACAGCCCAACACAATGAATATTGATCTCAAGGTATACGAGGTACCAGTGAGATACGGCAAAGGGCACCTTTCTCATCCCTCTCAAATTTTGCATAAGTCAGACTGATTTAAGCTTTAGTTCAGTAAAGTCTTCCAACTTCAGCAGGCTTGACAAGAATTTATTGTGTTCCAGTAAGAAAATAACAGAGACATAATACTCCAATCATATTTTTAAAGGTAACTTCACAGTATAAAGTTATGGTGCTTGCATACTAGAATTATAGTTACTTTCAGATTCAGTGTCCTTGGTTGTTTTGTGAATAACAATAATATATCACATAAGCAGGAAGTGAATGATCTGCATATGTAAAATTTCTCACTGTCTCTTAACTCTACCGTGCTGCCACATTAGTGGTCATGGTGGGAGCAGGCAAAAGGCACTGAGCAAACCTTTCACACTTTGATAATGACCATGTGAAGACCATGAGCAAGGTGATCCTGTAGATGTGACAGGCAGAGAAACCTAATAATGTATTTTCACCAGGGTTTCTTGGAGCACAGGGAACAGTGAAGAGCGGTAAGGGGAAGACAGTCTTGGTGTGACTCTTGGCCAGTTTATCTTGTCTTGGAGTTTATCACTCCCTGGATTTTTCTTGCTGTTGTCACTGAACTTTTCTGATCCTTTTGGGAGGAAGGAGAGTATCCAAATAACTTGTTGTCATGGTCTTCACTTTGTTTCCAGGTCGGATGAAATGTGAGTCAGGATTATGTAAAAATAAAACCACTCATTCCAACATTCATTTATCATTCAAGAAAAAAGTTATGTTTGAACAGAAACATTGACTTTGCTGGAAGATTCTAGGTACACAGTTGGTGATAAATTAGGCTTGTCCAGGGCTGTCCTTTGACAGGGGGGCCAGTAGACCTGTCTATTCAGTTCTCTGCCTCCAGGTGTTGCTTCATGCAACATGCCACTCTTAAGTCCATTTTTTTCCCTATGTGCCACTGCAGGAAGGAAACTGGTATATAATTGCCGTCCTTCAGCGTTCTTTAGTGTTTTCACCTGTTTTATTCTTTCTTCAAGTGCTCCAAACTTTCTACAGAGCTTCATTCTTCCTGGCAGGAGCCATGTTTTCCTGGCAGCAAGACCTGCCTAACCCTCAGGCTGTATTTTTTTAGTCTTGATTTGAATAAATTTGCACCAACCCACCAATACAGGGCCTCCCATCTGCTTGCACTATTATCACTGACTGGTAGGAATAACAAGAGTTCGAAAAAGAGCTGCCAGACCTGCCTGAGATGCTCTCCTCTCTCACACAGGAGCTGCTGTGGTGCAGCAACTTGAAATCAAACTTCCAGGCATGAACACCACTCACCACTGTGAAAAATGCCTCCTTCCAGTTAATCCAGGGGTTCAGACTGACAAATGTATTCCTAGAGGAGCAAAAATGTGATGGGAAAGGTCAAGGAGAAGCCAAGCAGTACAGGTTCTCAAAGAGCGTCATGGCTGTGCTGGCAGGGAGAGGCTCTCTGTGCTGGCTGGCTCACTTCTGTCAGAGAGGCACGGGTGTGCCATGTACCTGATTGGCAAGGTGGCCACCACTGCTATGCAGCTGGAGAGGGCTGTCTTCCTAGCGCCCATCTTCAAGTCAGAACTATGGGATCGAAATTAGGAAGGAGTACATAGTAACAGAGATGTTTGCTGCAGAGTGGAAAGGGTACCAGCCTTGATAAGGAGGAAAATAAATCCTTTTCTCTCCACATCTACATCTTGAATAACTAGGATGAGCTATCCAAGACGATAGTGAAGCAGTCCTGTTTTGTGAAAGATGAATTGATGCAGGCCCATATGTGGTGCCTCAGAAATTGCTCCAACAGGATATGCCTCACTGTTTCTGAGATGCAGAATTTAAGCCCTAACAGTTTTCTGAATTGCTTGAGATTTTCGCCTTATTAGTAATTTAATAATAATGTAAGTCTTCTTGAGGAAGTTGGTAGCAAGATTGTCACAGGCAGAAAGTCTCCCTTTTTATTTTTAACACAGTGAAGATTATACTTGGAAGCAAATCTTAGTAATTTTAATTTGATTTTTACATGAATCACTGAAGTACCACTCCATGAATTAAGTTAACCATGTTGCTACATTAATATAGAAATTCGTGCTCTCTGATGGCTTTTAATTCTTAGTCTATATTTAAACACCTGTTTTTGAACAGAGCCAAGGCATATGCCTTGTGACATATACTGGCACAAATATATTAGTAAGAACTTCTAATACCCTGTCCCATGATTACTTATTGTCTCATTAAATAACTTAGGAAAAGGAGTTTGAATTATCCACATTAAATGATAGCTAGGAGACCTGCATAATGAATTTATAAGTTTATCCTAATCAAATGCTGTTTTCCAGATATAATTTCTTGACTCAGCCCTGGGCTAAGGATGGCTCAGTAGGGGGCTAATTATAGTGATGCATCTAGTATGAAAAATAGTTGCTTTCCCTTATGGGAAGGTTTCTGTAGACTACTAGGTCACGATAATGAAGCACTGTTTGTCAGTCTAGAAAACTGCAAGTAATAGTTGCTTTTTTAGAAGTTGATGTAGATGATTTTGATGAAGTTTGTGAAGTACTGTGAAATACTTGTCATTGCTTCCAGAGAGTACTTCCAGTGAGTAGGATGAATAGGCTACTGTACTTTATTTAATATACTGCATTAGAAATGTCAGCATGCATGAGAATAACATATCATGTGGGTGAAGGATCCATTGCTTGTAAAGGGAAATCAATATTTAACCACTAAAATAAAGCTTCTTTTAAGTATAATGGGGGACAACATTTTCAAAGAGCCTGCAATATGTCTACAAAGAACATATACTCCAAGAATAGGTGCCATAACTAAACTTGCCATTCATGGACCATGAAACCCTTTTGTCCCTTATGTTTTGGGTTTACACAGTGAGCTGTAATTGTCATGGGTTTGACCTCGGCAAAATGCCAACCCCCCCAAGACCCGAGGTCCCAGTGAAAGGAGGGAAGGGAAAAAAACACCTGAAACAGAAAAAAACTATATACCTATATTTACAGGAAAGTTACGATACATATACATACAAATATAAGAATAACCAACAATAACTTCATCCAAAGCTAGCCTCCCCAATAACACACAGATTCCACCACCCAAAACCCACAGGAAACAAAACTAAACAAGTTTTCCTGAAAGAGCACCCACCAAAGCAATATCAAACAAAAGTATTTACTTGCCAGAGCCCAGAACTGCTGTGGGCATCTCGGCAGGGAAGCGGCAAGGCCTGTCGCTCTGGGAGCAGCAACAGGGAGTCCTCCCCACCACACCACACGGAGAGAGGGAGGGCAAGAGAGCGAGGATACCTCCCCCACTAGATTTATACTCAACTTGACGTCAGATGATATGAAATACCTCTTTGGTTGCTTAAGTCAGGTGATACCCGTCCCTCTAAATCTACGGAGAGCCCCATGGCCCAAAAAACTGAGGCCTGCTAAATTTGGTTTCAGGCCTAACTAAGGCCTCAATCTAAGTTTTGGGCGTTTATCAAACCCATCACGGTAAATCTGTAAATACAAAGGAAAGTGGAATTTTTTTTGATAGCTGTACAAAGGGTTCTGAAATTATTTTGCATAGTTTTTGTTGACACTGCATTTAGTCTGTCTTAGTTTTAGTTTAGGGAAGAGCTTAATATAGTGCTCTCAGTGAAGCATTTCTTTCCCATTAAACACTGCCAAAATTTGCAGTACAGAGTGTAAAGTTGATGAAAAAATACTGGTATGTGGTTTTCTAACATCAGCTGCAGTTTATTGTAGGTCTCTAAGAAGTTTAGTAAGTTAGTCAAAAACTATGATAAAACAGCATGATCTTCCCTAAATGTAAAAAAAAAAAAAAAAAAAAAAAAAAAAAAAAAAAAAAAAACAGAGAATTTTTTTTTTTCTTTTGTTTTTTTTT
>VXBX01005895.1:175135-249874 GCA_013400415.1 Scytalopus superciliaris | reverse complement strand
TTGTGTGTTTTTTTTTTTTTTGTTGGTTGGTTGGTTGGGTTTTTTTGAGGGGAGGGTTGTTACATCTTTGGTCATTCAGAACTATTTCTTGGAATAGACAAGTTGTCTGATTAAATCCTTCCAGTTGTTATAGATTGTTGGAAAATTTTTTACTTCCTTTTGTCTAATGACATATTGTAAAATTGGGCCTTTGAGATGTCTAGGCTTCTGTCTCTTTTACCTCTTACTGTAGGGTGTAAAGAGAAAAAAGCTGATAAAATAAAAGGCCATTAAGCAGGCTGGGATGAAGGGCAGCTTTTCAGACTGCAATACATAACCTGAAGTGAATATGAGGAGAAAGAAATGCACCAAAAATGGGAAACCACAGAAATACAGTACAGAATATTTGATTATAATCCCAGAATTCCTGTTTTACCTTAGGATTGCTATGAATGGTCATTTTTGCTTCTGTTTAATAATCAATAAAACCTGTGCAGTCATTATAAGGGACAGAGAAAAACCTCAGAAAAAAACTACTTGGCTAAGTATGTATACTTATGTACATATTTTCTAGTATGATGAAAACACACACAGTGTTAGAGATGATAAAATAAAAAGAAATTTGATTTTTGTTTTAATATTTTTGATGCTCTTCCTAGGACTTCACTGCACAACAGGATTTCTTTGCTACAAATTTTAGACTATATGCAATTCTGAAGAACTGATACAGCTCACTTATCAGTGGATTTAAATGCCAGTAAGAGCAGTTGTGACTTAGCATTTGACAGTTTAGTTAAAAGACGTTTGAAGGTAATAAGTGTATGTTTTTCTCCTCAGTGCCCAGGCATAACTGTGATGAGCTTTGGAGATACCGAGTTTTGAAGCAAACCCATTTCCTTTCAAAAGTATGAAAAACAAACTGATGTGTAGGTCTCTACAGTATAAGCAAGGTATGAGTAACCCTGTCAGATTTACTCTTTCAGCATTGAGAAGACTACTTAAGGAAAGATATTAATTCATTTTTAATGTTAGGAAAATATAGTCATTAAAAAGCAGATAACATAAAATGCCAGAAATGCTTTTAACATTACACGAAGTGCACTACTTGCCTAAATAGCTTGCTACTTTTGGAGATCTAGATATGCTGAGGTATTAAATATTAAAATAGAGGTTGCTTTTTAAAATGCAGTGTTTCTTATCAGAAAAACAGTTTGAACAAGCAGTGCTGTTGTATAATGCATGATGTTGCTAATAAGAGAGTCTCGGAAAATAATTTTTCATGCTGCAGGAGTGACTAGTGTTCTGAATAAGAAAGATTCATTCTCTGTTCATGTTCTCTTAACACATATATAACAGTGCTGTCAAGCTGCATGCAATTATAAATTTGCAATGCATTCTGAGTCACATGAGGTCCATTCAGGGCTTTTATCCTATTTTTGTTTATTTACTGGTTATCAGCTCTGTTAGCAGGCTATACATAACCTTGATTGGAAAGTCATTCTCAAAGAGCTGTTATCAGTGCTTCAGTGTTGGTTTAGATGAATCTGTTGGAAAGGTTTTGCAGCGTCTGTTCTATGTCTGGTGTTATTTAATATTCACAGTATTGATTTGGATGAGACAATAGGAACAATGCTTATTCAATTTTCCAGTGATGCTAACCTGTACACAGTTGAACTTTCAACATCAAAGGAAAAGATTCTGAAATGTTGGGGAAACCACTGGGAAGAAAATGGAGGGAATTTTAAAAAAAAGAAAAGGTAATTTGGGAGAACAGTAGTGCAAGTACAGGCTAGGGAAAGGTTGATTATGTTGTATCTTAAATAAAAAAAAAAAAATATGGCCACAAGGCATTACAAACTGAGAAGAAGGCAAAAATGACATGGTATTGCCAAAAACCCCCTCCAGTATATAGTGGGATAGATGGGCAGGAGCATTTTTGGAAAGATATATAAATATACCTTGTGCTGTGATACAGATGTGGACACAGCTGAGAAGGAGCAACTGCAGATAGTCCAGCCAGACTAATAAGAAATATGAGACAATACAACCTCTGAGAAAAGGTGGAAAAAACTGAAGTTTCTCAGTTAATAGAAAGAAATATAAAAATAGTATTTAATAAAATAAATTCAAGTAAGTTCTCCAAATTTATGAAAGGAAAAGGAAATAGGCATTCATTATCATAAACTTTCTAACACGAAGGCCATCAAAGCATTGAAATAAGAATTCATGAGCCGACTAGACAAAAATCTTTCAATAATTCCAGATACATTGAGAAATGGGAGATGGACAAGAGCTGTGTATTCAGTTATGAGAGAAAATTCATTGGCACAAGAGCACTTCTTGTTCACCCCAAATACCATTCTTCATTCTGCAGAAGACATTAAACCACAGTATCACTTCAGAATGGACTTGGGATTGATTAGAGTGCCCAACCCTTTGACCTTATAAATCAGTGCTATTTAAACTTTACTGTGATTGTTTCATGGTAGAAGTATGTATTAGTAAGAACTAAATAGTGTAGCTGTGTGGGCTTTTAGAGTGTGACTTTGAATCTGTATTCAAATGGACAGAGTAACACCCTTTTTATCTATGCAAGTATTTTAAGCAAATTCCCAAGGCACTGGAAAATTTTCAGACAAAATAACAAGGGATGTAAAGTAGAGAGGAGCAATGCATTTGTTACTGTGAGAGTCTGTGTGAAAGTTTATTTTTTTGTTTGTGTGGTTTGGTTTGTCTTGGTGATGGCATGCAGTGATGCGGCTTAAGAACAAGTACAATAACATTTTCAAGTTAAGGAATAAAGGATCAATACTATGGAAAACTGAAGGTTTTTCACATAGGCCATATGATAACATAAATGACTCAAGAGGAAGGAACATCAGACTGAAAGGATCTGGATTCATTTTTTTATCCTTGACTTGCGACTAACTTTAAACAAATCTCTTTGCTTTGTAGGATAATTCTTTGGAAAGGAGTGTAATGAGTGCAGCTCACTGCATGTTTAACAACATGACCACCTGTGTTCCACAGGGTACTTTAGGGAAGTATTATTATTTTATAACCACAACAATATAAGGCAGAAAAGGAAAGGTTGTAAGGTTAGTATGCAGAGCACACGTGTAGTCTGGTTAAACATGAGGACTCACAGTGAAAGATTAGTACTATTCAGCCAGAATCTGCTTTGTTGCTTATTCCCTTTAAAATATTAATATTCTTCACTTACAATGTTATGCACACCAAAAACAATAAAAGGAATTGAATAAGAGATTTTCATAACACTCACTCTAGTAGTCTGCATCTATTTCTTGTGTATTCCCAATCCTGTTATCTTTCATCTTTTCTATATAAAACTCTTTTTCAATAAGTACTTTAATTAAGATGCAAACTTAATGCTTTAAGTATTAACATTGGATATTGTTTGATAGCTTGAAGAAGGTAGACATGTTATCCCCAGACCGTGAATACAGGGTTTATTTATATTTTGCATGCATTTCTTGTTCTGAGTCAGAAGTGTTGATGTGGTAATTTTATAACCCATTGATTTTAAAGTCTACAATTCATAATAAATGTAAACTTTCCAGTGATCCATTAATTGCAAGCAGTGTAAGTGAAAAGTTTGGCTGCTCATGAAAGCAATTGAATCCCTGGAGGTAATTTTTTGGTAAGAAAGTTCTTTCAGTGTCAGATAGAATAGCTTTTCAGCCTCCAACTTAATCAGTTTTGCTGATTTAAGCGGCTCACTTTGGAGCCTATTGTGAGTCACCATCAGGATTTTCAGCTTAGACAACACTTGAGACTTTATGGGAATCAAAACTATTCTGGATTCTGGTGCATGCTTGACCAGTAGCTTGACTGGAAAACATTAGCAAGAACAATTTGAAAAGAATATTAAAGCTATAAGACTGCATTAACCTTTGTGAAAAAAGTTCTAATTGGACCTGAACTATACAAAAAAGAAGTGTCTTCATTTTTATAGCATATAGCATTTGGAGGTGGAGAAAGAACTCCAGAAGAATAAATTGTAATTATTCAGTCTGTTTTCATTTGTTTCATTCCAAAAATATTGATACATGGGATGGTGATGAATGCAAAGCCCAAGATGTTTACCAACACTTAATTGAATATTTACTACTGCTAGTAGGTCAGCACCTGGGGATCTAAAATCCTAACTTGTCCAGTTTTCTGTTGCAACTTTCGGTCTGCTCACAGTTTCTCATGATGAAGACAGAAGGTGACCTGCAAGTTCAATTTCAGCCTTAGACTTACTTTTTAATTCAATGGAAAAAAGAGCAAATTACAAGGAAAGCTACACTGGGCCACACTGAGATACTGAGGAGTAGCATTTTCTCTAAATAGGTCAGTTGACACTGAATTCAATAGGACTGTATCAAAATGGTAATGAAGCAATGAAGCTTGCAGATAATACTCAGGCTAAAGACTTCAAAAACTGGCAGATTTCTTAGGGGGAAATATATATAATTTAACATTTTGATACTGCTTTTAAGATTTGAATGATACTGATACAAGGTTTTTGTAAAATAGGCACAAAAAATGTGTTAACCATTATAATTTAAATTGTTCTCGAAGTTTTTTAGTATGTCATACAATTGCTCTTAAGATTAGTGTTTGTTTTCTGTCATAGTCATGCACTATAGACTGTTTCAGCTTGGTGCTTTTATATTTACATCAAGTGTCAGTTGTTTGAGCAGTCTGTATCTTGCAGTCACCATGGATAACTTTGCACCATAATTTAAGTAACTGTAATTGTAGTGTCCAAGCTTGAACTCCCAGCTACCCTTTTCAATCAAGGAAGAGGTATTTCTAAAGAGTAATTCTTCTCATCCTGACATAGGTGTCTATGGGGTCAGACAAATTTCTGATGTAGTTTAGTTTTCTTCATTGCCATATATATCTAAACACTCAAATGTAGACATTTAACTTTTAGATATCTGAAATTAGAGGAGATAAAACTTATCCATTTAGACAAGCAGTACTGCACAGAGAAAAATATTTATTTAACAGAAAAGCCTCATCTGGAATTTAAATGTTTTTCTTGATGAACTTCATAATTCATTGGTAGAATTTCCGATGAGATTGTACTGAGAACAGCCTGCAGTGTTCAACAGCTGAGAAACATTTTGGTTTTCTGCTCTGAAGTATTGGAAATCACTTATTCCCAAGATGATACTGTATGCTTGTGTTGATTAAAGTTATACAGGCATTTTTCATGGCCAGTTTCTGGAGATGAGAAAGTCATACTTTTGTTTCATATCAACAAAGGAAGTAGGATTGGATTTTGTACTGTCTTTCAATTGGGAATCATTTACAAATGTGCCAAGAACAGAACTTTAATAAGTCAAAATACTTGGCTTTATGCAACTCAGATCTGTCAAATCTCACATGCTGAACTCCTGCCCTTTTCCTGTTTTGATTCTTTTCTGATATTTTTTTACCACTACACCTGTATATTTGCCATACAGTGCAATGATTTCTCTCCTACTCCACCAGTCTCTTCACAAACGCTGCACTTCCTGGTTGGGGATCTACTGACCAACTGCACACACAAAATGAATCAATCAATAAATAAAATATCAACAGTGCCATACTGCTGCCAGAGCATTTTTTTTTAGTCTACTTTTGCTTGAAAGGACCGACAAGGAGATATTTTCCCTTTTTACAGTCCTGTGTGCAGTCATGTAGGTGTAGTGAACACACATAATTTTCTATAATAGTGTAGGAGAAAGCTAAGAAATATGCACATTTGTCTGTACTGCAGAGATTAAAATGGCAACTAAAGGTATAACAAAGACTTTTGTGACTCAGATCCAAATAATTTTCTGAGATTTTATGGCAATATGGATATAAAGCAAATTTGAAACAGAAGTCTTTGATTCCCTATGAAAAGCACATTCAATATATTTTATCATTTGAAGGTAGCAGTATGTGGCTAAAAGGAGGCAATGAGATGTATGAAAATGTAGCAAAAAAGGAAAGAGAAACTATTACCCCTTAATCCAATGCAAAACTACTGTATAATCACCCAAGACCCAAAAGCAAAACTATAAGAAAGATAAATCAGTGAAGCAACTGCCTAATCCTTTCAGGGAGTGAAATCTACCCAGAAGAAACATTTCTTTTCTCCTATGCATAAAAAAGAAATAAATGAGATGTTCAAATAATGGAAAAATCTGCATATTCATCACTTATACGGAAATGAAATTTGCTATGCGGTCATGATAAGAGTTGCATTTCAGTAGCATTGATAAGTGAATCTCAAAGTATACATTTTTAGGAGACAATCTGGTTACTTTGGCAACTCAAGCAGTATTAGTCAATTTTGATAAGACATTCTTCTTCCATTACCACCTGTGGCCTTTGTCTCTCTGTTTCCTAGTAACATCAAGTTGTTTTGGAAAAAGCAATTAACATATTCAGTTGTAACAAGACTGTACGTAAATTTTTATCATTCTTCATTGTTCCTTCTCGAGGCAGTATAATGAAATTGGAAAGTAAGCTTTGTTTCCTTTTCTTTTTTCCTAAGCAAGCTGAGCGAATTACACTAAATTACTGAAGCATCTATGTATCCAAGCCCATTAAAATAATACAATTAGGTTTAAAAATGCCAGTTAGGATTGCTGCTTTAGATCAGGGGATATTTGGTTAACAAGAGGAAAAAATAGCCTTGAGAAAGAAATTATTATTGTGTGAGCTTTGAGAAGATTGCAATAATTCAGAGATACAGAAAATAGTTAAAAGTCCTTTCCAAATGTAATTGTGAATTATTTCTGTTAGGCATTACCTTGATTTATTTAACCACATCTTAAAGTCCTGATAGTCCTAGGCCAGGAAAACCACTACCATTTAAAAATTTGTGTACAGGAGTTATTGTTGCATTTTATGCAGATGGTTACTCAGCCTGACACACAGAAAAAATACACATTCATGTGTATGCATGTGCTGGAGACTCTATTTTTCAGGATGTACGATTTTTTTCTTGCTGGCAAAGAAGTCAAAGCAGGGAAACTATACCACTGGTGGCAGCAGCAATTCCATGCATTAAATCACTGATTGTTTCAGTGTATTACAGAGCTGCAGAATGGCTAAGGGTGGATGGAGTCTCTACAGGCCATCTAGTCCAACCCCTCTGCTTCAAAATAGAGTCAATGAGACCAACTGGCTAAGGATGGAGTCCAGCTGAGCTTTGAATTATATCAAGCTTAGAGTCTCCACAACCCTTCTGGGCAACTGCTACCTTCTGGACAACTTACCACCATTACAGTAAAAATTCTTTGTTGTTTAAATAGAGTGTAGCGGTTTGTGTCCTTTGCCTTGTCCTATCAGTGGACACCACTGAAAATTGTCTGGCTCAGTCTTCTTTACTCCCATCAAGTACATCCTGAACCTTCCTTCTTCCATCAAACAGTCCTGGCTCTCTCAGCCTCTTCTCATATGACACATGCTCCAGTCCCTTAATCATCTTTGTGGACATTTGCTGGACTGTCTCTGGTGTGTCCATGTTTCTCTTGTACTGGGTAGTCAGAACTGGACACAGCACTCCGGGTGTGGACTCACCAGGGCTGAGCAGAGGGAAAGGATCACTTTTGCTCAACCTGCTAGACACTCTCATCATAATGCAGCCTGGGAAAGCTCTTGGGGTTTTTTGCTGCAACGGCACACTGATGGTTCATATTCAACTTCTTGTCCATTAGGTCCTTGTCTGCAAAGCTTCTGGCCAGTCATCCCCAGTCTGTACTGGTGCATGGGGTTATTCCTCCCCATATACAAGACTTTACATTTCCCTTTGCTGAACCTCATGACGTTCCTATTAATTCATTTCTTCATCCTGTTGAAGTCCTTCTGGGTGGCAAGACAACCCTCTGCTGTATCAGCCATTCCTCTTTGTTTTGTATAATCTGTAAATTTGCTGAAGGTGCACTCTGTCCCATCATCCAGGTCATGCCTTTACTGAAGTTGAGATTAAATACATCCATTGTTCTTCCTTCATCCCCACATCTAGTCATTTCATGCATAAAGTTATTGGTTTGGTCAAGCATGCTTTCCCCTCCATAAATCCATGCTGACTACACTCAGTCACCTTCTTGTCCTTAATATGTTTAGAAATGGCTTTCAAGATTATTTATCACCTCTCCAGAGACTGAGATGGGGTTGGCTGTTCCCTGTGTCCTCCTTCTTCTGCTTCTTGAAGAAAGAAGTTACATTTGCTTTCTTTGAGGCTTCAGAAACCTCCCTGTCTTGCCATGACTTAAAAAAAGATATTTGAGAGAGGTTTTGAATGATGGCAACCTATTTTCTCACACCTATGATTTCATCCCATCCCGATACAGACTGCCTATGTCCATTCAGTTTAAATGTTCTCTATCTTGATACTCCTCCACCAACCTTTAATCTTGCTTGTTCCAGTAGGTGTCAGGGCAGGGATTGATGATGGCTGGTTTTGCTAAGGTCACCTAGTCAAGGTGAGGAGGGTGTCAAACACCTCAGCCTTTGCCATGTCCTGTGCCACCAGGTACCCATTCCCACTCAGCACCAGGCCCACACTTTTCCCATTTTCTGTCAATAGACCTCTAGAAGTCCTTGTTGCCTTTTCTGCCCATTGTCAGATTCAGCTTCAGCAGGCTTTGGCTTTCCCAGCCAAATGTGCCTTGAGACCAGCTAAAATCTCGAGGGCAAAAATTATGCAAAATATGTTAGCATATATGTGGATGTATATTTCCGTGTATTAGTGTGTGTATATACATATAAACCTGTATATATTTATGTTAGTAAATTCTATTGACCATTCAAACAGACTGAAAATAAATGTGACCCAGTTCTGTATATATCACAGATTTCAGGAGCCTGAAAGAAAACACGCCCTAAAAATTAGTGCAGATAAAAGAACTGAGCTTTTGACGGCCTGCTGGTGTAGCAGGAAGTAACCACTCCATGTCCTTGAAATGTGACCTCCATGCTCTTGAAAACTAAGTGTCATGAAGGACTTTATTCATGGAATTAAGTTTAAATTTAAATAGGTGTAATTCAATTTGTAATGTAGAGACAGCAACTCAACAACTAATTAGTCAACACCTTACACATTTAGGTACTAGATCATGGAACACACAAAATGGAGAGTTTGTGACCCTATGTGAAAGTGAGTTTGTACTCTGGAGTGCTGTGTGTTAGAGTGATGGCAAGATATATCCCACTGATTCTAATTTAAGAGCATCAGTGACTACTACAGATTGATGAGAATAATACTCTTTCAGTAGCTGTAATTGAAGGCAAAGAAATTAGAGAGTATTTTTTCTGTTTCTATTTACATTTCAGACGTGTATTAAATATTTTCCATTTACAAGGTTTTTCTGTTTTGTGCAAAGTGAGAAAATCTATTTATTCACAAAATAAAGCAGTTCATTAAAATACTATCAAAATATTTACCATTGTGTGATGTTGCATAAATATTTTTAAAAGCCATCATGCACATTTGCTGGTTTTATGGAGTTATTTTTCTTTTTAGATCTATATAGTTGCTAGAAAGTCCTGCACATTGTGATTATGGCATCTTCTGATTGACCCTTCTTTTTTTATTAACACTCTGATTTTATGTAAGTGTCCAGAAATGTGCCAGTAAGTTCCTACTGAGAATTATCACTTACTGAATACTGATACTGATTTCACTGGCATTTTTTGGTACGCAATCAAGTTCTCAAAGATTGCAAAAAATTAGAAACCAAAGAAATCTGTAAATATTCTACATGAACTTCAGTCTTCTGTGACATTCTCTGTAAAACAATGACATAGAAAAGAACAGTTGTTCCATACTGCCATTGACTACTGTTCATTTTTAAGTACAAGTTATCATTGCACTTCCATGATGAAAAAAATTTAAGAAGTCTAATTATGAATTTCTGTGACTTTGTACTATTTTTTCTGATTAGCCTGATGAAAAAAAAGTCTCTGTATTCTTTGGAAGAATGAAGGGGAAAAGTTGATTTTATGTTATAATGTAGGAACAAGATGATTGCTTGCAATTATCACCTTTATTTCATACTGTTAGTAACTCATAACATATTATAATGGTATTTGTAACATTTATACAGTTTTTTAAGAAACAAAACCAGAAACATTTTCTCTAACTAGATATTTCCTGTATTGGGCTATTGCTGCAATTGAATTGTAAAGAAGTGTAATGCAATTTGTGAACTGTGTGCAAATGTTACATAGTATTTGCAGAAAATGAAACACTGCAATTTTAATTTTTTCACAAACTATTTTCTTCACTCATGAACTATAGTGTAAATTTCTAGTCAAAATTTGTTCAAAACAGAAACACTACAACATTGAATCAGTCACAATTTTTTCAGAGCACAACAGAAAACATAAGATGAATTTTCTTTTGCTCAGACTTGATTGCTACCTTTGAGAAGAGTGTGAAGCCTTCATAACCAGAGAAAAGGACAAAATTCATCAAATAAATTATTCATTAAAAATTATTTCCCATCTATAGTAACATCTAAGTGCATCATGGAGAGTAATGGTCTCTTTTTACTCTTCAGGCCAAACTAAATTCACAAGTGCATTAGTATTTGAATTTGATATTCTGGGCTAATTAAGTCATCATTAGGAAGTTCAAAAAACAATTTGAGACCTTGATCCTGCTATCTTGTACTTAGAAATAGCCCCTTGATTCCCTTAAACTAGATTCTTCCTGGTCTAAATCACTACAGGAAAGATTGTTGAAAATTCAGAGTAATGTTGAAGCAGTGATAAACACAGGAACAACTTCTACATGGCAATTGAATCCAAAATTATTTTGTCATTTTACACAGTAAAAGTCATTGGTTCAAATGCCAGTGAGATCAGCAGAAGTCCTTGCTGTTTGTGGCAGTATTGAATTTGTGCCTGAAGCTGTTATGAATGATTCAAATGCACACTAGCATATGTTCAAAAAGACATTTTTTTTCCTCAGCTTAGCTAGAAGTAGGCACTACAATTCAGCTCATCTAATTTCCAAGCCATTTAAATTAGTCATTTTGCCTAAGTTGTCTGCTAGGATGTATTTGTAGGTAGCAGAGACAGTCAGGAATTTCTAAAAGCAACTAAATTATCTCCTTCAACTACAGAGAAATGGCAGTAGTGAATGTACATATGACAGAAGAGAAAGAAGAGATACTGTATTGACTTTGCACGGCCAGGTTTTGGTAGCTGTGTGGATGCAGGTGTGGCTTCTATAAGAAGCTGATAGAAGCTTCCCCCATGTCCAGCAGAGCCAATGCCAGGCAGCTCCAAGACAGATGTGCTGCTGTTCACGGCTGGGCCAATCAGGTGGTAACACCTTTATGATAACATATTTAAGAAGGAAAAATAAAGTTATTGGGCTGATGTAATTGTGGCCAGAGAAGAACGGAGTGAGAATATATGAGAGGAACAGCCTTGCAGACACCAAAGTCAGTGGAGATGAAGGGGCAGGAGGTGCTCCGGTGCTGGAGCCAATGTTCCCCTGCAGCCCATGGTGAATACTGTGGTGAAGCAGCTGTGTCCCTGCAGCACATGGAGGACCACAGGGGTGCAGCCCATGGAGGAGACCCATGCCAGAGCAGATGGATGCCCAAAAGACTGCTGTGACCTAGTGGGAAACCTATGCTGGGTCAGGCTACTGCAGATCCATGAAGGGAGGAGTCTGTGCTGCAGCAGGTTTCCTCATAGGCCTTGTGATCCTGTGGGGGGGCCCATGTTGGAGCAGCCTGTGCCTGATGGACTGCACACACATTGGAGAAGTTTGTGAAGTGCTGTGTCCTGTGGGAGGGACCCCTGCTGGAGCAGGAGAAGGATTCCTCTCCTTGAGCAGTGGCAGGAACAACATGTGATGAACTGACTGTAACCCCCATTTACCACCTCCTTACTCTGCTTAGGGGGGAGGAAGAGGTAGAGCTGGGAAGAAGAGAGGGGTAGCAGAAAGGTGTGGTTTTTGTAGGGAAACGGGGTACAGAGGACTCAGACTCCAGGGATGAGGTAGGAAAAGTTGTTTTGTTTTTTTTTAATTGAAATTATGCCCGGCTTATATAGGATCAGTAGGGAAGGTTCTAGAACAGGGTGGAACCTGGGAGGGGTTTAGGGAAAAGCCTGGGAAAGGTTTGCAATACAAGGCAAAAGCCTCCAAAACTGGGAATACAGGGGCAGGTATATACCATATATGGAAATGCTACCCTGCCGGCGGCTGTGGCCGTGTGGGTAAAGCCGCCGCCCCTGGATCCGTGCTCCTTCTCGGAAGGACGCCGGTTCGAGTCCTGCGGGTCTCGCTCTGCCAACTTTGTCCGGGCTTGCCCCGGCCAAGGCTAGAAGCGTCCCAGGGCTAAAGGGGGTGGGGCCAGTTCCACGCACGCTGAGCTCCACGTAATAAATCCATTTGCGCAGGCATAAAAAGCATCGTCGTTCGCGACGGCTAGCCACACACACAAATGCTACCCTGCTGCAAGCTGGGACCAATCAGGGGTGGGTTACAACCCATAAGGGATGGAAAATTCCAGCAGGGACACACAGTGAAACAAAGGAAAAACATATAGCATGATAAAATCCTCAAATAGGGTACAGACGTTAAACTGCAAACAGTCCCCAAACATAGCAACAACCCACATAAACACAGCAAGCAGTTCTCAGAGCTCAGGCAGTCACAGATCTGTGCTGATTAAGCTGTTCTTCCACAGCCAGTCTTTCTCCTCTCCTCCAACAGAAAGGTGTTTTTAAGATTTATTTTACTTCTCATTGTCCTGCTCTAATTTTGTTAGCAATAAATTCAATTAGTATCACCAAGCTGAGTCTGTTTTGCCCATGACAGGAATCAGTGACAGATCTCTCCCTGTCCTTATCTCATCCTATGAACCTTTTGTTATATTTTGTCTCCCTTACCCACTTGTGCAACGGAGGCACAGAATGGCTTTGGTGGGCATCTGGCATCCAGCCAGGGTCAATGCACTACAGATACAATCACATGTGACTTGGAATTCTTTTTGTAATGTCATCATCATATTCATTTTACCCAGTGTAGACTTCTCACCAGATGAATCCCCCACCTCCCCTCACCCCTCAGTGTTGGTAATTATCTCCTCTAACTCTGAAAGAGTCCTGGCTTATGTGTAAATGTAGATAGCCCAAATGCAGACACCAACAACATAGAGAGAGAAATAGAGGATTAAATAAATCCTGTCTTCTTTGCCTCTGAAATTAAAGTACATATTTACAAGAAAAGCCATTGATTATGTTATGGTAGAGACAGTCAGAAGTTTGGTACTGAGTTCCTTGACTGCCTGGTGGAAGGCATTTGATGCAAAAGCTCTCTGATGGTCAGCAGCTGATTTTTCAAACTCTGTAAATGGCAAGGGACAGTTGACTTTCAAAAGAGACTTTGACTTTCAAAAGATATCTGTGATTATATTCTAGAGAAATACTTGTTACTTTGGGGATAAAAAGAGCCAAAACCTGAATATATTTTAGCTTAATTATCTCAGTTGGTTATAACGTGGTGCTAATAACGCCAAGGTTGTGAGTTTGATCCATGTATGGACCATTCACTTAAAAGCTGAACTTGATCATTTTCCATCCAAGTGAATATTCTGTGATTCTGTCACGATGCACCCCCTCTTCCCCAAGGCCACACTATGATCTGAGTTTCTTTAAGTGACTTTAAAACACTTTTTTGTGACACTGTCTGCTGGTCAGTAACAGAGCTGAGATTAATTCCTGGTTCTTTTGCAGCTCTTTTAGTTTTGAATGGTGAAGGAAATTAATTTACTCACTATCTGCTAGAACATTGCAGCTAGGTGAAATGAAAAAAGACCTATAAATTTCTGTGTGAATTTGAATATATATTTCTATCACAATCGTGATCTGAAAATCATGTATCCAGAGACACATCCTAAATGCAAATTATATAGATATACTATAACTATACTCCCATACGAAATGTATTGGAACTAAAGGGCTGTAGGCAAAGTGCAGTTTTAGAGATATAATTATGGTTCAGGATTTATAATTGGAAGCAAAAATTGAACTTGTTGAGCTCAAGCCAACCAATCTCAGTACTCAAAGAATGCTCCCATCCCTTTACACTGAGAAATGTTTGAAAAATATTTCTTCAACAAGTACACTTTTGTGGCAATAAATTCAGGTATACTTTTAATTCAGAAAGTAAGTTACTTGGATAAGGTAGCAACAGCAAAGAAGTAAAAGGATGGGAAAAATTCTGAATATTTAAATATGTGAGGGGGAGCATTATTAATATCACAAAATTTAATATGTCAAAGTTAATAATTTCCATGCTTATCCATTTGAAAATGGCAATTTCTACACAAGTTTCTATAGAGACCTGATTAACTTATATATTTGTCTTATTTCATTTAAGGGGGTCCATTCAAATGTCACTGTGTTGAAATAGAGATTTGATTGAAAAGCTATGTATACTAACAGTATTCAGGTTTTCAGCACTAAAAATAGGTTATCAAAAAGAATATCTATGCTTTGAAATGTTTTCTTTCTCTGTAACTGGAGTATTATTTTTTATTTTGTTTGAATCTTTTTTAAATAAGTGAAAATACTTCAGAGACAATATTTACACAAGAAGTACTGAAGACAGTGATGATAACAGCATTACAAGAGTTGCAATACGGTTAATACAGCAATATCACCTTGAGATAGGGAGGATGTATTCAGAGGACAGCAGGGTATTAGAAAACCTGAGCAATGACTGTAAGTAGTTGTTTAGAAAGAACAAGGACTATATTAGGAAAACAGATACTCAACTTTATCCTCCTGTGTCCCTGGGAGCTGATGTAGTGGAACAGAGGACTCTGCTGGGATCAAGGAGAGATGACATAGCCATCATGTAAGTAAGATGAGTAAGATGAGATGCAGCTGACTCAAGAAATACCCTTTGCAAATAAATCAGTCTTCCAGGCTACAAATATGAAGATTTTGTTAATACTCTATTACTGCAAGAACACAATGCTCAAAGACAGGAGCCACATCTGTGGGTATGGTCAAACTCTTTGATGGACACTAAGCTTGTTTAGCTCTCCTGACTGATGTGCAGGTAGTACCAGCATTAGAAAGTGGCCCAATAGATGAAAAAGAGCAAAGAATGATTTTTGTGGGTGCTCCATCCTTGAAAGTGTCCAAGGCCAGTCTGCACAGAGTTTTGAGAAACCTGGTCTAGTGGAAGATGTCCCTGCTCATGACAGGGAAATTGAACTAGACGGTTTTTAAAATCCCTTCCAACCCAAACCACTCTATGATTCTATGAAGGAAATAAGAAATGAAACATGAATAAGCTTATGTTTATAATTAGATATATTATGGCTTTACTACTTTCTGATTAGGTTCTGCTTTGGAGTATTATTTCACACAGTTTTGGAAAACACACCAATGGACAACACAACCAAAAGTGAGAGGATTTCATTGCAGTTGAGTGGTGCCAGAACACCAGTTCATGGCTAGATGGCTCTCCATTTTATTTCATTTTAGTTTGTTTGGTTTTTTTCTTGGGATGGTTTTGAAAGGAAGTGCCTTAAATTTACATGTTAGCAAAAAGTACTGTTAAAAACTACCAGTAATTCTATACTCTCTTGCTTAAATTTCCCCAGTTTCAGAGTAGTGGAAGATGACAACTGGAAAATGACTGTTTAAAGGTGGCCTTAAAAGACTGAGGTGATTACAGACCTGTTAGTTTGATTTCTCTAGTGGAAGAGAAGTTAGAAATATATGTATAATTATTATAGAGAAGAGAATTATTCATATTTTGTTCTCAGAATATCACACAAGATGGATTTACAAAGGTGTCAAATATACTTGATTTGCAATAAAATCTTTACTTTACTCAGTCCTTCTCACATTTTCTAGGGGAGTAATAACTGTTTAAGGATAAGAGACTAAAGCTGGGAATAAATGGTCAATTTCTCCAAAGGACAAAGGTTATGCTGAAGTGTGAGATGAAACTTTTGCTCTTTAACCTCTTTATGAATGATCTAAATTATTTTAAAAAAAACAAAAAACTAGAAGAAGGCAGATAAAAATGAAGTGATTACATTGTTGATCCTGTCAAATTAAGGGCCATGAAATTATAGGTTACCATGTTTTCTTGTACAAGAAAAAAGTATTGACATTCAATTAAATTGTCAGGCATAAAGTTGGAGGGAAATACAAGTATGTTTCTCACATGACCCACGACTATGAAACAAATGTGGAGGTCACAGGGTATTGCTATGGCCAGTTGTATAAAATCATTCAAAGTGCAATTGCATATGTTATCAGCATCGAGTCTGTTAAAACTGCAGTAAAGGTGTTACTCAGTTATGCAGTGATATACTGGAGATCAGATTATCTTTAAACGGCGTACTGCTGCCTGTTGGAAAAGTTTTGAAGGAAAGTACCACTGTGCTTTTCTCTTGTTCTTACACTTTTCTAGGTATCTGCTGTTTACTCTAATTGTCTAAGCCTCTGGCGGTTAAGTATCTCATGGACTGGCTTCTGTCCATTTTTGCATTAGTCCTTGAAGAGCAGATTGACTAAATCTGGCTACATAATGCTGAGTCTCTTCTCAGCCCCATGTAGTCTTTATATGCACACAATTCTTATTTTGTGCCTGTGTATGTGCATAGGGTTTTTCACTAAGTGTGACTGAAATAACATGAAGACTGTGTTGCAACCTGCCAGAACAGGGATGCTGTGGAGAATATTGGTTGCATAGCAGCAGGATTGGGAAGTGATTATTCCCTCTACTCATCAACCAGAAGGCCATTCTGGAACATTGTATCCACTTTTAGGATACTCAGTATAGAAAAGACATTGTCACATGTTGACGTGTCATCTCCCAGGACCCTGAAGCCATCTTCAGAGGTGCTGTACTTGCATGTTGTTGTTGCACCCCAGATGCAAAACTTAGTATTTGTCTTTCCTGAATTCCGTGAGGCTTATGAGGGCCCATTTCTCCATCTCTGTTTCTGAATAGTAGCTCTGTCCTCCAGCAATCAGATTTCTCCCACCTGTCATTTATTAACTGACTTGAGATATGTTCTGAACTGTCATTTACATCACCAACAGGGATTCATTGATTCATTCAGTCGATTCATTAGCCTCAGAATCAACTCTTGAGAAGTAGTACCCCAAATTGGTTGCCTGTTAGACTTTGAACTATTAGTCTTTATTCTAATTTGCACAGCCAGTTTTTCATTCACCCTGTAATTCACACATTCAGTCCATCTGCCCCCAGTTTGGCTACAAGGAGACTTTGTCAAAAGTTCTACTAAAATAAAAATTAACGTCTTCCAGTGCTTCCTCCACAGCACCTTCATGATCCACACAGGCTGTTAACTCCTCACTGAAAGCAATCAGGCTGGTCCAGTGCAGTTTGTTCTTCGTAATTCTGTGATGGCTGTTCACAGTTACTTGTTGTCCTTAATGTGCTTAGAAATGGATCTGTGGGGACTTGCTCCACAAGCTTCACAAGGCTTTCATATTTTCAGATGAAGTATAAACCAAAGTAAAAAGTCTCTTCTAAAAATTCTTCTTTCCTCACAGTAATTTTAGTTTGCATTCATTTTTTTTTATTTTTTTTTCCTATTTTGATGAATGATGCATTATGCATGGAGCATTCTAGATAAGGTTTAATGTTCTTCCCTACAAAGTTGCAGTAATAGTTACCTTCAAGTCTGCAAATACATAGTGTGACACATAACTAATGCATGTTGTAGACTTCATTACGCTGATGTTTTTCAGTTATGCTCTCTTCCACAAGTAAACCTATTTCTGTCATATGTTTTGTTATTCCCTCTCAGTAACTAGTTCCTAACTGTGTTACCTTTTTTCCTAATTCTATTATTCCTGAAGATTCACGTCTCATGGTATTCTTACCTTCCTGTCTTTTTACTTGAATATTGTTCATTAGTGTACTCCTGCTCTTTATGCCAAAGCAATAGTTAAAATATCTTAAGGAACTCTTTGAGTAACTTCCTTCCAGCAAAATATGTTGCTTTCCTCCCTTGAACTAGTTTTGTCTGCACCTCAATTTTCATAGTAATAAATGTTAAACATTTTTATATAAACTGACAATTTTTCAAGTGTTATCATAGCTGATGCTTGGGGAATTCTGAAAAAAATGTATCCATATTTTCTAAAATATTTTCTAAATAATTTATTTGGTAGATATAAAACCCATCTGGCACCTATGCTTAGTGCATACCTTTTACAGTGTTTTGTTTTTTTCTTATCAGCATCCTTTTGAAATATTAATTAAAAAAAATACTCTAACCCATACAATTTTTAAATATTCATCTTAAAGAAATATACATTTTTTTTCTCTTTCTCATAGGTTTTACATTTGCTGATGTCTATTAACATGAAACACTGTGCAAGATGCTGGTGCTTCTTGCTAGACAAGTGTAAAATCACAAAAAAGCAAGATAGAGAATTACAAAGCTTCTTCCTACCAAAAAAAAAAAAAAAGGAATGGATAAGAGAAAACAGTGGGACAGCTTGTCCCAGTTAGCATCAACAAAAGGAGGCAAGTCAGCTCTCAGTCAACAGACATGTCAGATCTGTTGAGGACACTTGGCTTGTTTTCTCTTGCTGTGAAAGCCTGAGAACTACACTAACTTCTTTGAACCTGCATGGATGAACCTATTTTTCAGGCCCCAAAAGAGTTTTAGGGGAAGGAGAGAGTATTTAGGAGTGTGTCTGGCTTTTCCACTTGGTGTCTGCAAATGTAGCACAGTAGTGTGTTGTGGTTGTGGCTACACAAGAGTCTAGGTACAAACTGTGGCTGTACCCAGCACCAAGACATTACTGGTATAGCTGCCCTCACAGGGCAGGTGGGATCACAGGAGTGAAAAGACATGTTGCATTGCAAATCTCTGGTCTGTAGGGATGCCTGGCATATCTCACTGGGGATCAACAGCTCCAGCTTGACAGGATCTTGATCCACACTTAGCCAAACTATCTACATTACTTGGCATCCCATATATAAAATGGCTCTAGTAGCAAAAAATAATGGTGCATGCGTACTAGCAATAGGATTTTGTCATTAATTCAGTATGACTTTCATGATTTAATTCAGCAGGTAAGGCACAGCATGATTTTGAGAAACTCATGTGGTATTCAACTATTAACACTTTATTTTCTGGAATTATTAATCAAGAATAATTTTTTAAAAATATAATAAATAAAAAATATGCAAGAGGATTGCCTTGATTACACTTCCCAAAATATCATTTTCACATATAAAGAAAGTCTGAAAAAATATCCAAACATTTCCTTGTGGCTAAAAGAGTGTTGTCTTTCTATGCTTTCAGACAAAATACTAGCTTTGAACATTTACATTCAAAGAATGTTCACATCAGTGAAGTGGAAGTAAAAGTAACAGGGTTATAGGGTTCTTTTCTAATTGTGTGAAAGGAGCAATCATGTCACTTTACTAACAGCAGGTTCTTAAGTCAGGGACTATTCAGAGACAAGCCATAAAATAGAGAGTAATATAGTGAGGATTTCAGTAAAATAGTAGAATCAGCACTTCCTACTCTATTTAACTGGAAAAGGATGAGGTCTGCCTTGGGAACTAATGCTTCTTAACAGTATTTGGGCTGAGAGCCAGCAGGAAAATGCATTTTGGAAAGAGAAAGACAGGCCAGTAGTCAGTAGGATAGGTAATCATGGCAAGGCACCCTAAAGCAGCTAAATCCAGGATTTTAAATGGAGTGTGAATGAGACTTTCAAGTCCCTGTGGCTGAAACTAGAAATCAGTGTTGTATTCATCAGATTAGTAGTGAAACAGAAGCTTGAAGTTCAGATTCACTTACTTTCCAATGCAAAAATGAATTTGCATAAGTAACCTTACTGGTTCAGTATAAATGTTCTTATAAAAATCCTGGGTTAGATATTCAGTTAGATCTGCATGGGCTTTGCAAGATGTAACTGGAATATAGCTTATCTTAAGGATGTGCTGGTCCCCAAACAGCCCATGCAAAGTTCACAAAATCTAATTTTTCAGTTTGTTACTGCTTCATTTTATTGTGTAGTTCCTTTATTTGAAATTTATTATAAAGAGCAATTGAGTCAAGTAGTCCAAGTGTAAATTCAGATTACTGCCCCTTCATCTTTTTCATCCTCAGGTTGTTTTCAGCTGTAGTCCAAGATTATAAGTTCTTTAATAATAAGCAGCAAATATAACTCTTTAGGCATACTTTAGGGATTTTTTTTTCTCAAAACTAATCACATTCCCAAGTTCAAACACATATGAAGGATATGTTGAAACATGTATTGGAACAAAAATCTGTGTTCACACTCAAGAAAATCTTACTATAATAGCAATAAGTGCTCTTATGAGATGTAAATAGCAAAGATAATACCTGAAACCTCTGATACTGGAAAGAGTGATAATTGAGGTACAGATAATATTCGAATATTTATTTCCTTTTAAAAAATATTTGACATTGCTTTTGACTCCCATATAGACTAATTTTGGTTCTCATATGTTAGCCTTTTTAAATAGAATATGTCTTTATTCATGTCTTTGAGCAGCATAGAGAAAAAGAAATCTAAACCTTTCCATTCTAAATCCATCCTTGAGTGCCAAGCATGTTAATTCCATAGCTTTCTGTCACCTGTCCTGGTTATAGTGACCAGGACCAGTTTGTCACTGTGTGGGTGTGGTTAGGACTGTGTATTCTACACCCTCTATGTAATTTCTCATGAACTGCTAGCAATGGATCATTTGCAGCAGCTTCCTGGGGCACACCTGACCCCTCAGGCTACAGGGTGGATGCTTGGGAAATTCTGTGAGATAAGAAAGGTTTCCTGTCTTCACACCAATGACTCAGGTGTGGTAATGCCCCTCTGGAGAGCCTTTAGCACCTCCACACCCAACCTGAGGGGTCATGTCCGCTAATGGGTCATCAGGGTTTCCAAAAATATGCCATGATTCACCTTATACAGTAACTCGCCCATTGTGAAACTCCCCACCCTGGGGGAGGTACTGGGCACTCCCACCTGAGCCTAAGCATATATATACTGGGGGGTTTGAGACTGGACTCACTCACCCACCGATCCAGAGGAGGACCAGAGCCTCAGCAGGACTGCAACTGCCACTCTTGACCAGACTGTGACCATCATCCTCACGAACAGGTTTCCTTTTTCCTTTTATTGTGTACTCAGGGGGGCTGGGTGCTCAGCACAGGGGCTGGCGAGCTCCATTTTGTTTGTGCCCTCGGGTGCTGGGTTACCCACCTGTTTCTGTGGGTCAAACGGGCTTTTCCCTCTGTACCCTTGTACTTATTGTGATCTTTTTATTAAATTGTAGTTCTGACTTGCAGCCTTTTTGTGAGTTGGGTTTACGTTTAAACCAGCACACACCTAACTGTTGCTCATTTCTCTTTAAAAAGATATCTTAATGTGATTCCAGAAGTACATGATTTTTCTACTTTGATACAAAAGATTTATCCCACCATGGAAAAACTATGCATTTTTAATATATGCTTTGTAGACATTCAGCTTGTATTAATTTACCCTAAAAACATGTTAAGCAGAGTTGTAATAGTCCTTCAATCTACTACCAATGGTTCTGTTTTCAGAAAGAGACTCAGAAAAATCTTGAATGCTGCATATTCTCCACAGCACTCCGTTACCTCCTTAAAACCCCAAACTGCATTCTATCTTATATCCTAGGAATTACCAAACTATGATGCTATGACGAACTTTTTCATTTGGAAGAGAGTAAAAGAAAAGGCAGCAGCCAGCATTGAAAATTTCACAGCATCTATAATTTGTCTTTTACATGAACGTGCAGTCTTAGTTGCCATTGAATGTGATCATGTAACCATAGATGTCACAAAAAATAGACATTAATAGGTGTATCGGTCATCAGTTGATCTTCAGAGTTGAAAGATTCACAGTACTGTAAGTTACTAGTGATGGTTTTAAATTTTATTATCCCTGAGTTTTGATTTTAGAACTTGTTTTCTCTTTACTTAAATTCACATCCATAGATAACAAAAAATACAAGCAGACTTTCTTTTTTATAAATAAGTTCTTGTGGGTTCATTTTGTTCTTTTATCATAGTAATTTCCATGGTAAATTATATCATCTATTCTCATCTTTTTGCAACTTAATATCCATCTTACTCAAGTCTAAACAATTGATGTCACTCTTGTGTAAATTTGCACAAACACAGGTAGAAGCTGACACACAACTGTATCAAATACATGTAGTACATAATGAGGAAACTTAAATTCCTTACGGTTTTCTGTTACACAATGTGGAGGCATTGCATTCTTTGTTTTTTCTACAAGTAATCAAACGAAAAGACTGAGCAAGTACCTGGAAGTTTTCAAGTCAAGTACTGACTTTAATGTGTAAGTAAAGAATTATCCCAGGATCTTTGTCCCTCTACTCTCACTAAAAGAATACAGTGTGTGTGGCTAGCCGTCGCGAACGACGATGCTTTTTTTTTATGCCTGCGCGAATGGATTTATTACGTGGAGCTCAGCGTGCGCGGAACTGGCCCCACCCCCTTTAGCCCTGGGACACTCTAAGCCTTGGCCGGGGCAAGCCCGGACGAAGTTGGCAGAGCGAGACCCGCAGGACTCGAACCGGCGTCCTTCCGAGAAGGAGCACGGATCCAGGGGCGGCGGCTTTACCCACACGGCCACAGCCGCCGGCGAAAGAATACAGTGTATTTTCTAGAGAAATATTCTGAAGGATTGAAATAAATTTTAAGCATGTTATCCTCATATTCACTTATATTTGTCTCATGGCTTATAAAGACTAGCAAGACTTGAACTGTGCTACGTTTTGGGAAAAGTATCAAAAACTGCTAATCCAGATCTTAGTAAAGGTCTTAAGAGATAAATGTACTTAGCCCTTCTGATTTATATCGTAAGTGTTCTATAACCTTTCTGCTGAGATCAGCTCTTCTACAGGTTCATCTTTCATTATCTTCCTAAGTAAACCATTAACGAAGTAATTGATTATGAGATTATATAAACAGTTAAATTTCAAAATATTTTGCCACCAGTTCAGCTGAGCTATGTATATTTTACTGCTCGGACAATAGTGGAAAAGAACAGGATTTAACAACCCTTTTTACCCATTTTATCCAAAAGCAGTATAGAAATTAATTACGTGGATTTAATGTTAATGTCTTTTTTGCTTTTTTAAAGGATATTCTGTAGGCATGGCAATAGCATGCAAAAATATAGTCATGTGTAAACGGTAGAAATTAATTTCACAGCAGTCTTTTGTATGCACCTGTAGAAGAAATAAAACAATACTTGCAGCAGGAGAGAAAATTGTTAAGTATTGCCCATAAACACTCATTTAAGTAAATGCTCTCATTTTCTAAGATCATCTAAATATTTTCAAATCAGTAGCCTTTCCTCCATAGGATTGTCTGTGTGTTATAAATGCTGGTGCGGCAGAAATGCTTGCATGCTGTCTGTATCTGTCTTACGTAAGATATCTAACATATCTTACTTGTTTTACATATGTTAAGCTATTCCACAGGAAATCATTTCAGGAGGAGAGACTGAGAGAGAAGCAGCTTTTAGCATTAAATATCTGCCTGGAATTCATCTCACGGAACTTTAGGCAATAAACAGCTATTAAGGATTTCAGCAGTAATTTAGTTAATAAGATGGTTGGGAAAAAATAGAAATAGTATAAGTTAAAAGACTCTATCCTAAAATGGTCATCAAGAATAGATTGCCATTATAGGTATTGACACTGACAAGTAACAACATTTATACAGATAAATATAGATGAGATGTCTCCAGAATGGATGAATACCAGAAGAATTTTGATCAGGTTCCCTCAGGCAGAGGTAGAGAACTGAACTTAGTTCTCTTCCATCTGGAGTAAAATCTCTATCCAGTGTAATATTAGCAGAGAAGCATCTCTTAAAGCACATATTCACTCCAGACACTTCAGAAAAGTAGCAAGAGGAATACTCAGTTTGTGAGCCCAACATGTGTGCCAGAAGCCTGCCTGTTCACTTCGCTCAGTACACACACAGTCTGAGTGTGCTCAGAATGGGAGACTGGTGCTGGAAACACTCCTGTGGTAGGTCAGGACCGTGAGGAAGTCATGTAGTGCTGGTGTCAGGTAGTGGGTTTTGAGGAGCTTAATTTTTGATGTAGGCATCTGAGAAAATGGCACCTGAATGCTTATGTCCCATTTGGGATTTTAGTGTTAATGAACTAAATCTGTTCTAGCTCTTTCTTAAGTCAACTGGGAATAAAAAGTCTTTGTTTTGTATATTATTTCTGATTTATTTGTGGAGTGATTCTCACCATACATTATTGCATTCACAAAGGAAGATTATAAGAAAAAATGTTCTTTAGTTCCTAGAAAAAACAGCTGGTTTTTTGGGTTTCTTTTTTTTTTTTTGGTTGATGTTGTTGCTGTTGTTGGTTTCAGGTGGGGGGCTGGTTTTTGTCTTTGTTGTTTTGCGGGTTTGGTTGGGGGTTTTTTGGTGTGTTTTTTTTGGTTTTTTTTTTTTTTTTTTGTTGTTGTTGTTGTTGTTGGTTGGTTTGGGTTGGGGTTTTTTGGTTTGGTTTGGAGTTTTGGGGTGGTTTATTTTTATTTTATATTTTTCTTTGTTTGTTTTGTTTTGTTTTGTTTTGTTGTTAAGGAAGTATATTCAGAGACTGATAGTATATTTAAGCACATCTTTAATAAAGAAACACAGAACAGAACTGTTCCTTGGCCACTAAAAGCAACAACTGTGGTTTAGTCACTAAAACTGTGTCAATATACTTCATATAAGGTATACTTTTGTGTACTTTATGCAGTTATCTTTATGCTCTGAGGTATGTGTGTAAGTGTCTCTGCATAGTACAGGAGGCCTAATAAGCTAGTTTTGGAAGGTGCATTTGAATTAGTCACTTGAAAATTGGAACACATCACCTTAACACTTCTGATTGCATCTCTCATTCTTTAGTCCTCAGAGGTGCTTTTGGAGAAGGGAGGCTGGGAACCATCACCTAACATAGGTTGTCTGTCTTGAAATTTACAGAATGTCATAATAGCTTCATTAATGATCCATACCTTTTCTTCTCCCCTTAAATAATTTCATAGTGAGTATTTAGAAAGATAGCAGTTCCCCAGCTAATTCTGATCTCTGACATTAATTTTGGTCTCTGTTGCCAAGCCAAGGACTATTTTCCTTTGCTACATTTTCTTTTGTCTGAGACTGTAGTAACCAATAATAATAAAACGTATGTATGAGAGGGTGAGTGATAAAGAACAAAATAGCATACAGAAAACTAATATCTAGTGGAGCAGTTCAGATGTCAATATTTGATGCCATTATCTTCTCTCTCAGATCATTAAACAGCTGATGTTACTAAAATGGAGCAGAGAACTGCTTTGGCAGTATTTTGTCTGTAACTATTATGTTTCCCTTCCTAGACCATTTGCAGGGTGGAGTTCTTTCTTGCCCCAAGGAAAACTTCCTTTACAATTTCATAAATAGTTGCTGAATTAAATGCCCAATGATTTTCAAACTTTCTGGGTATTTATGGGCTGAGTCACTCAAAGCTTTACAAATATAAAGACATTTGAATAAAAGACATCTAGTGTTTTTTCCACCTTTTTGTCTAGAGGAGAGAGTATGTGGGGGGCCACAAATTCAATACAACATATGAATTATAACATTAAACTGGGAAATATGAAAACACTAAAGTAAAATGGTACCAAAGTAACAAGAAAGATAACACTATGCCCTATAACTAACGTACCCTAATGAATAAAAGCTCAATCTGTAGAACTGTGATCTAATAAGGGGACGTTAAAAAAAATATTTTAAAACAGGCTTTCAAAAGAGACCTGAGATATATAATATAAAGATATTTAGCCACCTGCATGTTCGAAAAGGAGGAACTGTCTGGAAACAAGAATTATGACAGGAATTTAAATAAAATGCCAGTGCGTTTTGTGGGAGGATTTCGAACCAGTGCTGGGGTCAATTTTAGGTATGCAGCAAAGTTTTAGAATATAAGACTGTGAGGTGAAAAAATGATAGGATTCCTGACATATAAACATGGTTTTGTCATATAAATTTCTCAAATTGTCAGTGGGACTGCAATGTTTGTATTCTTGTATGTCCTTCCCATTTTCAGTGAAAGATTAGAATTCCATCAAATTCTTCTCATCTCTTGCTCTACCCCATAAGAGGCTTCAGAAAATATCAGTTACTATTTTTTCTGAGAAGTCTTTTATCCCAATGCAAGTAATGGGTGACTGCGGTCCTGAGGGGAAGGTGGGGGGTGGAAAGAAAGGGACACAGTCTGGGGAGTGAGGTGGGTGCTGCTGAAGCGAGCACGGAGGGAGAGAGCTTTATTCACACTGGTACAACTTAAATAGGGTCAGGGGGCTGGGTTCTAACCCCAGGAGCACCCTGGGAAGGTTTTGGGGAAGGGTCTGGGCCAGCTCCAGCTGTACAAGGCAAGACCCTTCAAAACTGGGAACACGGAGGCAAGTATATACCATATAAGGAAATGGTACTGTGCTGCAGGCAGGGACCAGTCAGGGTGGGTTACATGCCATGAGGGATAGAAGATTCCAGCAGGGACACACAAAGTGTCACACAGCAGTGAAATAAAGAAAAAACATGTAACATTACAAAATCTTGAAACATGACAGAACTCCCAAGTCACAGGCTGTCCCTGGGCATATTAACAGTCTATGTAACAGCAAAGTGCAACACCCATCACAGGTCTGTGTCCCTGAGGGAGCTTCTCCATTTCTGGTAGTCATCTCCTGTGACAGGTGATGCACTAAACATACTTCTAAAGCCTTATGACTGTACCAAAATGGTGATATAAGCAAGAAATAAAATAAAAATAAGCCAGCCTACTAGATAAAATTTGGAGTAGGAAAAAAATCCTTTCCAAATTCAAAATAAGGTGATGAAAAGTGCAGGTCCTTGCTTTACAGCTGTTGGACTGAAGAGATAAAAATCAAGAGTCCCCTCAAAGAAAAGCAGCCAGAAACTTCAAAGGTTCATGTTCCCCATTTTGATCCAAGACAGAATCCTATACTTACAATATTGCACATCTAACCTTTTATGATTTTGCAAGTTCCACAGACAGTCTATTTCTGTATTCAATTAGCTTTCCTCTTGGAGAACATCTGTATTTCTTACCTAAAATATTCTTGCTAGAGTGTAATACCATTTTTTCTTCTCTTATATACTGAGAGCATGGAAAATAGCTTATTTCCCTTCTCTTTAGAACTGCTTCTTAATTTTGAAGATCATTCTTCAGTCATTTTTCTTCTATGAAAAATAAATCTGGTTGTTTCTGTAGATTATGATTATTAGACATCTGGTTGCTCCCCTGTAGGATCTCTAATTGGCTAATTTTTCTTTGAAATGCAAGGTCCAAAACTAGACTCAGTAGACAGAGCAGGCTTTGCTGATCCCAAAGAATTATTACATGTGGCTTGCAAAAGTATTTCTCTTTATACATCTCAGTACGATAGCATCTTACCAGTCAGCTGGCATTGACAGCTTACTATCATCTGAGAATTCATTATATGCCTTATTTTTCCTTTTGCAGCTGCCTCCCTGCCAGTTGTTTCCCATCTAGTATTTTTGCAACTGTTTATTCTGCCTCACTGAAGAACATTGCATATTTGGTTTTTCCATAATGAATCCCATACTATTTCATTTAGACCACTTTGTGAATTTTTTGGTCTTGTTTTCTAACCCTTTTTTGGTTTTATTTTGGTGCCTGTGAATTCAATAGATATATTCTCTGTTCTGTCACCTATTTTGTCAATGAAGAATGAAGACTATTGATGTAGTACTGTGTCTTTATCTGTTGATTGTCATATACCTTCCAGTTTTGCAATGAACTATTGATAACTGCTCCCTGAGTTCAGTTCTTAAACTGATACTGCACGTATCTTAGAATAGCTTTTTCTGTAACATTGTTTGCGAATAAAAATGTCTCATGAGGCAATGTCAAAAGCATTTTTTAAGTTAGTATATCTTCTGCTACTCTGTTTTTCATAAGGTCTTCTTAGAAGGAAAATTGAATTAGATTTGCTCTTGACAAATATTTGTTGGCTGCTATGTGTCTTCATGTTACCATTCAAGTTTCTAAAATTCTCTATTTCTTCCAGTATTGTTCCAGGTACTGAACATAAGTTGAATACTTAGTTTATAATTCCTTTTCTATTCCTTTTGCCACTTTCTAGAGGTAAAGCTTGTGCTTGACCTTTTTTAATCTTCTGAAATGTCATCATCCTCTCAAATTCTGAAAGATAACTACAAATGCTTCTGACATTGTTTTCGTCAGTGTTTCATGTATTCTAAGGCAAATGTCCCAAGATTCAGTGATTTGACAACACCTAATTGAGCCAGATATTCCCTCCTCAGTTCTTTTTCTGTTCTCACCTGATTACTTGTCTCTGTTAAAAATGTTATCTGCCTGATACCTACCTGGTAGATGTAGTAAACCCCTATGGTTTCTCCAGTACTGATGAGATAGGCTTGAGCTTAGAAAATCAATAGACTGATCCTCAATGTTCTTGCAGCTTCTTAATCCAACTTTGAATCCCTGCTTACAGATGCTTTTCATGCTCAGACAGAACAAATCTGTCTCCAGACAGACATCACAAAATTTTCTAAAAGCAGACAGAAACTTCTTTAAGGTCCCTGATAGTGTTTGGGTTTTGCTTTTTGTTTGTTTGTTTGGGGGGGGTTGTTTGTTTGTTGGGGGGGTTGTTTTTGTTTTTGTTTTTTAACTCATATTCAGTCACAGAAATTAAACATGTCTCTAAATTATCATTAAAAGTAGGATCCACACTGTGATTCAAACAACTCACTGTATGGACCCATATGGACCTGCCTAACATAAATGCTCAGGTTTTTCTGATACATGCTGCAAAATCCAGAACACCCTTTTAACACAGGACTTTGGTCTTTATGTGTCAGTTCAATTCAGGTATCTGGTACAATCCAAAATGTCCTACAGCATCCTGCTTGACTTCAGCTGCAAATTCAGAAGGTCATACGTCTCACATATGTCTTCTATCTTATTTGATAGCTCATTCAGATATCCCAGGTATGCCAACATGTCTTAGATGCAGCTTGGCACCTACATTTAGGCAGCAGATTTCCCACACACACACCCCTTTAGCCTATAAATTAGGTGCCTGATTTACAGCTTAAATCCTACCTCAGATTTCATAATAGGGTTATTACTGGTTGTAAATAATCCTGCTTCTCGTGAAAGGTGCTTGCATGTCTTTTCTTTAGAAACTCTTCCATGCTTATATATTTGCTTATTTTCCTGTATTTTTTAAAACTTTAGTATTCTCTAGTACTAAGGAAATTATATAAGAACACCCCTCCCCCAGACTGTTTCTGAAACTTAATCTTCTTGCTTCTCTTTTGTATACTGAATTCATAATCCTCTATTTGTGATAGCAAAACTGGTTGCTTTGGAAATAATTGCACTGTTGCAAACCTGATTAAGAGTTCAGGTAAAGAAGCAGCTGGAGAAACAAACAAATTGTTAGAAATAAAATTCTACTTTATCATTAATATATCTTGTAAGGAATACAGTGTTAAAGCACAATTATTTCTAAACAGGATTGTTTTTTTCTGAATTTCTCTAAGATGTGTGATTCTTTTTTCATCATCAAAATTCTTTTTTCCCCCGTAATTCTATGTAAATATCCTTAATAAGATAAAAAGAAACAAAAGAGAGTATATATATAATATACAGTGAACAAAAGTGTTTCTCATATATATTCCGAAGTAGTAGAGAAAAATCCCTGAGCTAGAGTTGCTGCTGGCATGAATTATTTCTGCTCCTCTTCCTGCAGATTAAAACATCTAAAAGTATTTTTCTCTTAATCCCTTTTTTCAGGTTAGTGACTTTTTTTTTTTTTCTGAGAAAGTTTATGATTTTCTTCACGTACAATAAACCTAAAATTAATCTGAGGGGACAGAGGAAGTGAAACAAAGTAAAACTGCAGTAGAGAAAAGGATTTCTTAACTGGCATCGCAAAAGCACTTCTTACTTTAGGGTAAAGTGAGTAATGTTGCTCATTTATCATCATATGTAAATAATATTGGCAGGCCTATCCCTTGTATGCTGGGAGCACCACTAAACATTCAGTCACAGAGGCTTACACTAAAACACTCTGACAGCTTGCAGACATTTTAACCCAGAGACAAGTATCTCTGTGTGACCACTAATGATTCTGATGCATGGAGAAGCAGCAATTGAGCTGAAACAGTAAGAGGGAGTAGACACAACTACTAAATTAAAAGTAACTGTCAGATACTTGAAAGCATCGCTGATAGTTTGTCTGTACACCCCAATTGTGATGCCTGAGATCCAGACTCCTAAGTGCATATGATTTATTTGTACTTAAAAAGTAAATCATGTTGATGTTCTATGCATTACTTTGGCTAAATGGGTAAGTCAAGAGCAGATGAAGTCTGAGGTTTTGCTTGATCAGGTGAGTTTAGCAAACAAATGTTAGAGAATTAAAACTTGTAGTAACATTCTTTAACACTTGGCTGATCAAGTGTAATTAATATATCTTGTGTCATAGGTGGAATACAGCTTTAAATACACAGCATCCTCTAACTGTAAGGGTTTTTTGCTGTTTGAGACAGAATTTGTTGTTTGAGACAGAACTATATTCAGCAGTCCACCAAACAGCAAAGGAATGTGTTCCCAAGATGGAGGAATTTACATTGCAGTTGGCTTAACTTGTTCTAGTTTCTTTGTTCCTTTCAGTTGTCAGTATCTTTGCTCTTCAGTACCTCTGTTACTGTCTCATGCTTCTGTCAGTACTGCTCCAGCTCCAGCTGCAGGAGATGTTTTGCAGACATGCTCAAAGAATGAATCCCAGGGATCCAAGAATACAAAGACAAAGCAAAACATGAAGGCAAGGAAAAGAGACAGAATCTAAGAAGTGTGGGAGAAAGAGGGCTGTTATGAACCATCTGTGTTTCATTTGTGCAAATTTATATTCTGGATCAGGTGTTAAAGACAAACTTCCCAAAATCATAGTAGTTTAAGTTGTGATAGACTGGTACTGTCCCCTGTTGCTGGGGGCACTAGGATCTATTTCTAGTCTTAGAGTTTTTGTAGCAGCACCTAATCACTAAAAATCTGCATCTTAAAGACTGAATTGGCTTAAAATATCTCTTCAAGTTTGTGTATAAATCACAAGATTGGAAGATATATTTAAGAGGGATAAACCTCAGCATTCTTACCAATGCATACAGGCAATGCAAAATTTCTAATACACATGTAGCAACGGTGACAAATTTATCTTCCTCAAACTGCATAGCAGCCCCATAAAAACTTCTCTAATGGTGGCATGGAAAAACTCAACTTTCAACAGATTTCTATCATGAAATCTGTGTGTAGTTGACTTAAGAAGCTAAAATGTGGAACAAATTTCAGCCTATTTACTGTATTGTCAGTCAGGTAATATTGCCACAACTTTATTAGGAGCATATTCTGGCTGTAGAATACTTACAGAGAAGTAACAATTTGAAGTCTTTTTGATCTGAAAAGTATAAAATCCTGAATCTGTAGTAGATCTTGATTTCTCAATTCCTGGTGCAACAACATGAAACGATTAATCAAAATCATGACATATATTAAATTGAATTAAATTTAATTAATACCTATAAAACAATTATTATTTTTTTTAAGTTGTACAACAAATTTTATTTCAAGTTTAAGAAATGTTTGGTCATTTGCAGCCAACTTGTTCACACATGCGTTAATTGCTCCCTTGGGATCTTGTAGGGTGTCTTTAATTTGCAATTGCTGGCCCTGGTAGTCAATAGTGCCTTTTCAATTTGTGAGTTCTAGCATTGCCAAGAGAGCATTTATCATTAATTTTCCCATTACTGCTTTCATTTTGATCCTTCTATTAGATTCTCTTTTTGCTTGCATTTAATTTTATCACAGTCAAACTAAAACAAAACAGCTTATCACTGGCTAGGAAAGAAGCTGGAATACTTAAGGTAAAGTCCTTCAGGGCATCTTTACACCTGCTGCAGTTTAATTGGAGAGAAATGCAAGTTGTGCCTGCTGTCTGAGACATGACATGAACCAAAGCATCACAGGTGCAGGCACTCCAATATTAACTTTAAAAATCCCATTCCTGATCCAGCCCCAAATGCTAAAGTAGCACACCCAAGGATTAAATACATATAGGACCTCAGCAAGGCAAAAATGCCTGGGGAAAAATGTTCTTTTTTTAAGATGACAAAATGTCCCATGATTTTTGTTCAAACCATAGCAACTCCAAAATGCCAAGCCTATGTTCAAGTTGCTATTTGGCACTGTGTAGAATCATGCAACAGTGCTGAAAACCTTGCTTAACGTGGTGCTTAGTGAATGGTGGTTTGCTCTGCCTTGAGGATGCTAGTGATTGTTTGCTAGGCACCACCAGAAAGCCGTCCTGCAAGTTATGGTTGTTAAGCAAACGAAGCATCTAGGGAACTCTGAATCTCCAAGATCGATTGAAACTGAATTCAGGGTACTCAGCTTGAAAGAGAAAATGACTTTGTGATGTGTTTGACAAAAAGGGTACAGTAACATGACAAGCATGGAATGACTTGTCCACCAGTTTGATTTTCTGATAATCTGTGATCTGGGTGCTTTCTGAGCAGGAAATTGCATCTCTGCCAGTATATTCTGCAGACATCTTATTTATCCAATATGTTCTGAACAACCCATTCAGAATTTTACCACCTAAATGTGGCAATGAGTCAAATACCAAATATCTGCTTTTTAAATTCACTGCTTGATTTGATACCTTCTGGTTTTTGCAACGTAGGGTATGTATACCTTAGCAAGTAATACAATGCAATGAAAGTCAATATGTAGAATGAAATGACTCGTGCTGATGACCTGACGCCCTACAATATGCATTTGAAGGGATTTTACACCAAGCTAACAGTAGTTTAGTTCCATGAACACCTGTTAGTGGCTGGTTCATTTTAGGTGAATATATGGAGTGCATCTACCAGTTTATTTTCCTTTAAAGAAACCTATTTCATATCCACTGAAGCTGCTCTGTACTATGAACCAAAGTGGATATTTTCTTCAAGTGCTCTCCAGATCAAAACAAAATACTGATGTGGATTCACATTGCTAGTAAGAGTTCCCTACTCTTCTCTCTGCTATTCATTATCCTACAGATCTGTTGCACATTTCCTCAGTGATCTCTTTTCCTAGGTGAAGAGCCCTAGTTTATCTCTTTCCTCCTTGTATGAAAATGTTCCATCCTTTTTCTCATTTTTGTTGCCTTCTTATGTTTATTACCTCTTTGGGAATTGAACTGCAAAATTCAAATCCTTCACCACTAAGAGACCTCTCTGACTATGCTGCAGCATGCTTGAAGAAGGGAATTGCTCTGCTATGCCCCATTTGTGGGACCCATGGGATCAGTCCCTGGCACTGAAGGTTCATCATGTTCTTGTTCCTTAACTTGGCACCCGGCCAGCATGGAGTAGAAGTCTCATTCAAATACAGGGATACAGTGGAAGAGAAATGGAAAGTGGCAGAAGAAAACTGGCAATTTGCAGGACCAAAGGAATAACAAAACTGACAAGTGGAAATTTGAGTACATTAAAGATAAGGGAAACGGAAAAGAGAGAGCAGGGAGGTCTAAAGTTACAAATGTCCCTCAGAATGTGGAAGAAAAAAAAAACCAGTATTCTTCTGCAAATATCTGTCAAGACTGACAAAATAGCATTGTGCTTGCCCAGTTGGTTCTGTAAAGTTGTGCCTGTATTCACTGCTTGCTTTGAGGCAGAGCTGAAATTCTACACAGAGCCCACAGGTAGTCTGCACGTGCTGCACAGCAGAGAGCTGAATCACAGAGCTATTTGCATTTTCAGAGGAAAGCAATGAAGTCTTCAAAGCATAGCCCCTCCATAAAAGGTCAATTCAGGTGCAAGCCAAATAGACTCCACACCTTCTTTGGACAGTTAAAAGTCCTTACCAATGACTGGTCCTTTGGATCAATCAATTCCCACATGCCTGGTGGGAGCACTCAGTCCAGGGGACTAGATTAAATCTCATCTGAGATAAAACTCATGTACCAGATGTATCATTCCAGGGGCCACAGTGCCATCTGTTTTGATCTGCTGATTCTCTTCTTTTGCTCCAATTTACTTGTTAACGTATACGTAGCCTGCAAACACAGCTGATAATTAGCTTGAACATCCAGTGCGTCTAACATTTAGCACAGAGCTCATTACGGTTTCACAAAGCATTTGTGACATTTACTTTCCTTTGTTTATATACAGCAAAAAAAAAAGGTGACTTTTGAAAGAGCAACAGACTCCTGCACACAGGGTCTGGAAGGGCTGAAAAGCCACATGCTCAAATGTTAGGAAATGTCAGCATTATGGCTGCAGAAGTGTCCAGCAGTCACAGCTGCAAGTCAAGTCAATTAGAGACATATATATATTAAGTTTTAATGCTCTTGAAACTCAGGTTCTACACAGATTTCAGAAAAATGTAGTGTATAATCTGGATGGTTTTCCTTTCCCTTTAAGAAAGTGATTATTGCCATTAGTTCTCTAGCACTTTCAGAGCAACTGTGATGTGAGGCACATGCACATTTATTGTGGCATAGATGTATGTGGATAGGTCTGTGAGTTTTACCGTCTTGGTCAGTGGTATTCAATAACAAATTGCAATCAGAGCATTTCTGAATTACAGCCAAGCTGTTGCAGGAGAGAGAGTAGTCCTAAATAAAAATCAAGTCATACTGCTGTGCTGCTGAGATTATGCCTGCCCTCTCGATGAAGTGGTGCAGTAATGCTGTGAGTGTGTGGCTGCTGGGTCACAGCTTTGCTGTTCTGCTGCACCGGACACAAAACTCCACTGGCATTTCCCATCCTGAGCCCGTCATTTCTGTTTCAGTAAAAACATACCCTCCAGAGTGACTCCCAAAATTTGTCTGTTGTGTCCATGCTTAAAAATGTGACCTTCCTTCCTTTCAGTTGAATTTGTGGCAATTTATATTCTAGCTGAGATGAAGGGGAGAGAAGAGGGGAATGGGCAAGGATCTGATGTTCTCAGATTCTCTGTTATGTCCTGATATTTTTCCCTGCACTAATATTAGCTGAACTGACAGTATCATCATGTCAAATTTTCAATCTGTGTTTACAGGCATAATATAGAATTCTTAATGTTGCCTAGCAGTGAGATTAAATATGGCTAAGTGAGTCAAGCATATTGGCTTGCAATTCTCCTGTTGTCTGTAATGTGCAATTTTCTCTAATGTTGCCATGACTGACTTTGCTGTAGTGGACACAAATTGAAAATATGTGCACGTAAATTTATCTAAGTTCTTAATTGGGTCGATCTAGTGGTTTTTGGGGTAACAAAATGTGTTGAAAGGCAGGTTACGAAAGAGCTTTTAATGAGAAATATAAACCAGAAAACAGAAACATAATGTGCTTGTTCAGAGAGACACTTCTAAAAAAGATGTGTAAATAAGTCTTTTTGGTAGGCTTTATGTGTTTATGTAGTTTCAGAACAGAATTATGAATCAAATTATTCTGAAAATCTTTGTAAGTCACGTAAAAGATATCAAAATACTTTTTTTGTGTGGAGGAGATGAAATGTCTGTGATCTCATTTTAATTTGCCGTAGTAAATTGACTCCTTTGTTTATTTGTTTCTGGTTTGCATAATAGTTACTTCTGTTCAAACTGTTCTCTTCTAAAGGAGGGTTTGCAGATGGTATAGGCATGTTGATTTTTTTTCGTGACATACAGACTGAATTCCTTTCACAGAAAGGTAGCTCAAAGATAACATTTTGGTAAGCACACTCATGCTAAAGTATCAGGTTTCTTTGGAAGTTCGACAGTCTTAATTGCCCTGTCATTGTGAATATTCATCAATAATCATTAAAAAACCTGTATTTTAACTTTTGGTCTTTCTTCCCATTTTAATGAAAGTTGGGTGTTTCTTCCCATTTTAATTCACTATGTGAATGAGTTCAGCAATCCATGTTGAAAGGAAATCAAATTAATGGGAAAATATATTTTATATCTGTTGGTCTAGCAATACATAATGCAAGTGTGAGGTTGTATTGTTACAGGATACTACAAGAAGTTAACTCTAAAAAGGAATACTTGGTATGCCAAGCATGACACAAATTTTCCTAAAAAACTGTTTTCTATCTTTTTGTTTTGATCTATTTCTTCATTTGTTTAAAAAAACCTTATGAAAAATCTCCTATACCATGAAATTGCTATTTAAATCTGCTTTGTTAAAGCATCCGCTTTTCTAATTATATACCTCTGTTCTTCACTGTCTCCTGCCAGTTTGATTTTCACATAAATCTCAAGCCATGCCACCCTGGTTTCATCAGTGATGTCAGTCCTAAAGCCCAGCTGCTCTTCTGTCACTTCTGTTGTCTTTTTGCATGCCTCTGCAATGCACTGATTTTGTTCCCAACGAAACACATCAAGTACAGCCATCTGCCTATGCACACACAACAGGAAAACCTCTCTTGTCTTCTTGTTGCTTGAAGCAATTCTCCTACTGGATCTCTGCTTCCTTGTTTGTGCAAAAAGTGAATTGAAACGGAGCAAAGTATCCCTAGGTTATTTCCTTGTAGTGTTTTCCAGGCTTGTCCATTCTTGATCTAGAGTTTTCGTATTCTGAGTATGGAGAGTCCTCCTGTCACCAACATCTGGGGAAAAAAAAAAAAGTATGCAGGAGGAATGAAGTGAGAAAATTTAGATTTGAGAGAACAGTAGGAGTAAATAGATGTCTTAGAGAAGATCCACCAGTTATCCTGCTCCCATAGTGGCATAGAAAGCTGTCCCCAATTCGGGATATAGAGTAGCACCTCATTAGGGACAGAGTCCTTCCTTAATGGGCACATGTTCATTGTCCAAAACTGGCACATAGAGGAGCAGTGTTTGCTGTCACAGTGCAAAAATGTCCCAACAGCAGAGTGATGTGAAGACTAGGTCTCTCCTTTTGAAAGCCCTGTTGAAATCCATCTTAGATTGACAGTTCAAGTATTTTGAGGGCTAGAGTATGGCAAAAGAATAGGGAGCCAATGAGGGCTACATCTGATAATAATAAGAGAAGTTTATGATATAATGAAGGAATTATCTCACTGTACAAAAAAGACACAACCTGTGCAAATCTCAGAGTAACCACTGAAAGTATTCTTTTGCCAAAAAGCAGTGCAATTCCAAATACATATTTTAATTTTTTATTTTATCCACATGTCAATATTATTTTTTTCAGTTTCTGTTATTTTATATTATCAATTATATTACATCAAATTATGTGTTAAGCATAAGTGCAAGTAATCAGGGGAGTAAATCTTTTAATTACAAAATAATTATGAAGTTATTGTGTTGTACAATTACATATTCATCCTCATTAAAGCTACCACATGGTGTATGCATAAGTAAAATTTCTTTTGAAGTTCAGTATTTTCATAATACCAAAATGTCAAGAATAATTAGTCTAAATTATATTTTTCATTGCCTCAGAAATATAAAATGCTTACAAAATCTAGACATGAAACTGAATGGATGAGTTTTGTTTTGATTTCCTATCAAGCAAAAACACCCTTGAGACAGAGTCAGATTTTTTGCCTTTTCAAACTTTTGTGTTTATTTAATTATTTTTTAAATGCCTTTCAGGAGGGTCAACTTTGCAGCAAAACTTGAAGCATTGCCAGCACTCAAAATCATGAAATAATTTACTGCTATCATAGCGTTTTATTTAGAAAACCAGCAGCAGCACCAAGCTGCAGGACTAAACGGAGTGACATGTAACTGGTGTTTCACCCCTGCTTTGGAAGTGCAGCAGCGCAGTGCAATTCTCAGAGTAGTTATAACCAGTGATACTTCACATGAGCTTCATCGAGCAGTTCCAAACCGGCCCGCTAGCAGATGGGCTTGCTGACATGATCGGCAGACGAGCCTCAAAGCCCTGCAGTCACAGCTTGTTTTGTTCCTACCGACTACGGCATTTCATGCCATGCTCACAGTTGACAAAAAATTTACAGCAAGTGATTAGTGTTGATGAATGTTTCTTACTCTTAATACTTTGTTGCACAGCCTTATTACATCTCCATTGTGGTGATTCAAGTAAATTTTTTAATTAAAGACTGGAAAGGAAATGATTAGTTTGAAATTCCCACTTTACAATACATACGAGATTTGAAACACACAGGGTTGTAGTTTTATTCTAAAAGTGGGAGCAGCGGGAAGCTGAAAGTTTGATGATAATTGCTGTCTCAAAAACCTAAGGTCTAAGCAATAACTAAAAGTGTTTCAAACTATAATACAAATGGGCAAAAAAAATTAGCTGTAATTAGTAATATTTTTAATTGTTACAGTAACTTTTCTGTGATGAAAAGTCCAGTTTTTATTGTTAGCAATTTTCAGGATAGTAGCCTTCAAGTATCATTTTAAAGGAACATTTTAGTACAAAACTTCATGGAATAGTCTCGTTTTTTTACTCTTTCAGAGGGAGTTAACTTGCTTGATATACTGTGCAAAGAGATAAACCCTCTCATTAACAAAAATAAACCCAATTACCATATTCCTGCTTCTCTATATACCAATACAAACCTTTCATACAGAAGTCAGATTAGGAATCTTATCTTTTGCAGTTATGAAGAGTTAGTGAACACTGAAAATTAAGAATTGCTTGGAGTTTAATGCACGCTTATGTGAATGAGATACCTAAAAATGATCACAGTATTACTGTGACTGGACAACTGTATTTTCAGTTCTCTGTAGCAAAGCATGAGAAATTAAAAGCTCGCAAATGCCAAAGGTTCGCTGAAGGATGCTGAATCACAATCTGTCTGACACCTGAATGATGATCATGATTATGATTGTTGTTGTTGTCAAACATTTACTCCAGTAAAAGTACATATGTAGTTCAGTGAAAACTGCATGACAGACTTCGTCTAACCTGGGAATTATGTGTGCTGGGGAAAAAAAAATCAGAGCAATAAAATGAATGAAGGAAAGAAAATTATTATTTGTCATGTTTGGCTACCAATAAAAAAGCCCAGTGTTCCAACATTGCAGCATGATCTTTGATATATCTGATATTCTGTAGACACTCTAGAGATAAAATTCTAATGTTAAACTCTCAAGAATATTTTTTTTTCCATTTAAATGGAATAAAGACTAGTTGGGAACCTGCTGTGCAGGTTTCTGGTTAACATACTGCAAATGAGAAGGGGAGAGTGGATAGTTTGGCCTTGAACATTTTGTGAGACGTGTTTAACTCTTGAGCTATTTTTTCAGTGGTCTGACAAGGGAAGTTCAAAGAACTAGAAAGGAGAGGAAAAGTGAAGTTAAATCCTTTCAGTGAAGAAAAAAAAAAAGGTTAACAAAAATGTTCTGACTAATTTGTGAGAGCTGCCAGTTGAGAACTATAAAACAAACCAATCATCTGCATTAGTTGTTTTCCACTGCTACAAAAATAAATTATTGGGGAAAAAAAAATCCACACAAAGTTGCAATAGTGAAAGATATGTCCAGTACCTTGNTTTTGAAGGGTAAGCCCTATGTCAGTAGTATGAAACTTGGGTTTTGCTTAGTTTAACAAAGTCCACTGACAGTTACAGCTGGTAAGTTGAAGTGCTGATATAATTTAGAATTTGCTATTTAAGCTGAGTACTAAAATTATGCCAGTATAATTTTATTTTGGGTAGAGAGAAACAGTTTTGGTAATGAGCAATCAAGTATTTTAAAATATAAACATATTTCATAAAATTGTTTGTCTCTCGTGTCTTTTTGAATACTAATACTATTAGTTTTAATTATATTATATTGTTACATTAATTATATTAACTAATACTATTAGTTAATCTTTTTGATAGTCAAAATTCTGTAACTCAGATTGACTTTTGACAGTCATGAAATTACATTTTGTTCTTTTAGTAGCATGTGAAAAATGTATAATAAGCAAGTATTTTTCAGTGTGCTTATTATTGCCCTAATTAGACCTACAAACTTTTAATAGTGGAAATGACAAATTGATGATATGGTGAACAGATTATCCTCTGGAAGCAGTGTTTAATGGACCAGTTTTACTTCAGTTTTCTGCCTAGAAAATTCACAGATTTCAGGCTACTTTAAAAACCATAATGATAGAATTCACAGAAACTTACATATGAACTTCTTGTTTAATTAAAACAGCAAGATGCATGTAAAAAAATTCTCATTGAAAACTTATAAATAAAGGCAAACCTTTTAGTTTACAATCCCTTAAATCCCCAAAATCCAGAATTGAGATTTACTGTATAGTTCAAAGATACAATAAAGTTTGAACACCATTAGCTCAATCTCTGCCAAACTCCCTCAAAACTTAAGGTTCTTCCCATGCTTGTAAGTACAAGTGTGGTAGATGATGCTATTCTATAAATAAAGACCAGTCTCTTGCAATGGAGAGTAAGTTGTACAGAAAAGTACTTTTATTAACTATAAAAATTTTTAAAGCCTAAAACACTGTGCAAAATGTCTTTATAGACCAGCCAATGGTATGTGTGGAGCTCAGGATGAAAACTAGAGAATTTCCTAACTATAAATCAGAAAAATCAAGTTGAAGTCCATTGTATTTGTGCCAGTGGAAAATATGCACATCAGAGCCATGGTTTGTTTTTTCTTTTTTGTTTGGTTTGGTTTTATGCTTTGGATTTTTGTTTGTTTGTTTCTTTGTTGGTTTGGTCTGGTTTGGGTTTTTATTTGGTTTTGGATCTGTTTTTGTTCTAATGCCCCCTTATGAAACCAATGGCACTATTTACTGGTGAGTTCTGCATGCAGTATAAAACTGGGCAAATGCCAGGTAGAAGGTTCAACTCCTAAGCCTGTGGAACATTCTCTTTAACCTGAAAAATCAAAGCACAAGCTTTGAGAGTTGTGAAAATGTGCTTTCTATATTTATGCCACATAAAAAGACACTTTTTTTCTTTGTTAACTTTTTAAAGACAGTGTAGAAGAGTGCTTCATAAAGAGGAAATGTCATATTGCAAAGAAAGTATTAAATCTGCAGGTTCCCAGAGACTGTTTCTGCGATAAGAGACATATTTTATTCACTTAAGTTAATAGCCAGTGCCAACATATGTTGAAAGCATACGTTGAAATACGTAAAATCACAGTTTGTTATATTGTCCAAATTACTTTTTTTCCTCATCAAATGGAGAATTTTTTAAAAAGTGTTTTATCATATATTGCATGTCATAATTTATTTGTAGCTATTAATCAATAATCAGGAGCAACACTTACACAATACCTTTGGCTAATAGATGGTATTTTATTCCTTGACAGCAGAGGAGAAGGAGATTTTAGAAGATTACTGATAGCTATATAAAAAGTGTTTTAGAATGTGTTACATGGTTTAAATTTTAAAATATTGTTGCAGTAACCTTAATATTTTGCAAACTTTTTGATAGCAACTCCTAAATATTCAGAAATTAATTATACAATTAGTCATAAATTTTCGAAACATTCTACCAAAAAAAAAAAAAAAATAGTTCCTCCAGCATTTTTCAGAGTGTGGCTGTGAAGCTCCATCACTCAAACCCAACACTCAAATCAAAATTCTAAACCGTAACACCAGAGATCTGTTGATTTATGTTGGGATCATACAAATTAGTGGATAAGAACATTTAATTTTTAATCAAGTGCTAAGTGCAAACTGCTCTGAACTGATCTAGCATAAGAAAGTCTTACATAAGGAAATACAGTTTTATTTATTTATTTATGTAGTATTGACAGTGAGATGTACTTAGAACCCATGAGGTAACATTTTAACATATCATCATACTTACTATTTCAAGCCAAGGCTATAAAAAGTAATTCTATGTGGGGCTTTCTTTTTTCTGTATAATACTGTCGGTCAACATTTGCAAGTTACCATGTTTTGCATACAATAGTTATTAAGCTTTTAAAAAACAAATAAGATATTTAATGGGAAATAATGACCTTGTACCAATAAATTATAAAATATAAATAATTTCAAATTGTTCTCAACAATTGCGTTGAGTTACTCTGTAATTCTTATTTTTGATATTGGGAGTCAGCAGCGAAGTATGACTGACTTTAAGAGAAGCAAACTTTGCTTCACATCTGTTAAGGAAATGCAAGTTAAATAGAATAATTTAAATAATATCAATAAGAGATCTGAACTTGGGAGCAGTGTTGCACCAAGCAGAAGAACTTTTCCTATTAAAAAAATATAAAGGCAAATGCAGAAATTTTGGGGTTTGTGTCAAATCAGAGTGGCAACCTGTGAAACCATCCTAACTAACTTATTTAATTAGATTACCTAATTTAGCAAAACAAATTAAAAAAAATAAAATTATTTATAGTGAAGTTTACAGCAGATGAACAAAGGTAAAATATTCTTCTCAATTTTATTGTATCTAAATACAGTTTCACACCAGTCTTAAGAGGACTTGTTTATATTTCCATTGGATTAAGAAACTAGCATCTACTTTAAATTTATTTCTTTCTGAGGAATGTTTTTTTTAGCATTTTTCCCATGGATCTTGCTTTCCTTTCAGCATTTTCATTTATACAATTTATCTTATATTGCCCAAACAGTGAGTTCATCCTTCACGAGCAAAACTTAAACATGTCAGTACAGTGCTTTTTATTGTCACAAATATATTTGCCTTATGGTGTTGTCTTTTTTCTTTTTTATTATCCACTAAATAAATAGATTTTTGGCATTCACTGTTTCCTTCTATACTGTTAGATGACAAGCCAGCTATGCACCACTGTGCCTAGGAAATGTCAATAGTTTACCGCTGATACAACTTCCTGTTCTGAGAATATCCCCAGGTTCGCCTGTAAACGCTTATGAAGTGAAAGAAGAGCATATGTAGGTTTCTCCCAGATGCCAGTACTTTGCATATGTTGTGCAAATTTACTCACATTAAATTTTGACATTTGTCATTCTGTGTTCTTACAATGCCAATGTAAATAAGCATATGAATAAGCACACCAAATTCTTGAGAAAGAGCAAGATCTCTGAAAATAAATTCACTTATTTCTGCATAATTCTAACTGCAAGTCTTTGCTTTTCTTCTAAGCTTTATACCAAGGTTAACACATATAATTTACAGGGGAAAATAAGTGAAAACAAAAATGTTGCCTGACTTTGAGATTTTTTACAGAACTGATTGTCAAAATGAGAGCACAAGTGTATTTTTTCTCTGGAGTCACTGAGGCAAAATTTAGTACTTAGACAGGAAGATCTAGTAGGATTCCTAATTCAGGAAAGAAATGTCAAGGGAACTTCTTAAATTGTATGGGATTCCTCAAAGTATTATTGCACTATACTTATGGAAATGTTCTTGCTCTTCTAGCTAGGAGAAGTTGCAAGTGAGTGTATGCTGAGAGTGTTCACAGAGGAAAAAATGTAATCAAGCATATCCCAGATTGTATAGGCTCCTAAACCATTGAGAAATTAAATCATAACCTTCTAAAGTGCTGTATATTCAAGCTCAGCAATATATGTTCCTTTTTAGATACGTTTTAAAAGAAGTAGAATGAATAGTTCCTCATCAGCTCCCTTGTTGATAGCATGTTTTGTGTTTTTTAAATTGAAATTTTAGTATATTTAGGGGCTCTCTTTTGCCCTTCCATTCCTTTCTTCCTGAATGTTTATCATATTCCTCCTGCCGGTGAAGGAATTTGCAGTAAATACAAACCTAAATAGACTTTAATATAATGCATTTAAGTGCCCAAAGGGAATTGTACTGAAAAATTATGTGGGTTTTTACTCTTATTTTACAATTAAAAAAAAAAAAAATAAATAAATAAATTTTAACATGCTGGGAACTGGAAATATCTTAGACTTCCTAATTTTTATTTTTATTTTTAAACTAAGTATGGACCAGTATTAGCCTGTACTTTCTTGCATTTCTGCTCTTGACAAAAGTACTTTGAAATGAATCTTTGCACTTTGCTCTGTGAATATGCAAGTCCTTATAGATGTAGACTTACAGTTTAAGACTGTTTCCAAAAAAACCTGAAAAATCGTTTGTCTACACACTTCTGAGAATTACCTGTCAATTACATTGAAATCATCCAGGTCTTCTAATGTGTAATAAATATGATACTTTAGGTAGACAATGTGTGAAAACTTCTTTCCAAGTACAATACACTCTTTTGTTTCAAGGACAGTGAGACAACACAAAAACAATAAAATAATTTTAAACATCAAAACAAGTTTCTGAATATTTATAAGACACATAACATGGATAGAGGTGAGCCCAATAGACTACCACTTTAATAGACAGCTCATTTTAGTCAGATGTAAAAAAGTTGAAAAAGAATTGAAAATGGTCAGATCTCCTTATAATTTAAATGTATTGCTTAGAATGAATTGCAGGCCAATCCCAAGTGAATATACAAACTGTTGGCTGTTTTTTTGAAAGAAAAAGGAAACAGCACTATGAGTCAGAAAGGCAGCTTTTCCAAAGTGGCACAAGAATCAAAATGCATATGGAAAATATTTGTGTAGAAGAGGTCTCATAAAGTTACAGATCTTGAAAACTGGTAAGAGAAAAAGGTTTTCAGCGTGGTGAGTCCTGCCAATCATTGTATCTGAAGTCTGTTCTACAGAATTGAATTGAACAGAAGACACAGACCAGAAAACTCTTTTCTTTCTATTTGCATCAAATAAAAGGCAGTGTACTGAGAAGAAATTTTTTTTTTCTCATCAATCCGTGATGAAACTTAAAAGCATTTTAATTTATTTTGTGACTGAAATCCTAGGTAAATTTGTCCTATGAAAGTCTCTGCAACAACATAATACCAAAATCAGGACAACAGCATGTCAATCTTTGATATTCAATGAGACTGTACAATCAGTTCTGAAGATTGAAGGCATATATATGTAGGACCATATGAATAAGGAAGACTGTATATGAAGACTTTACGTATCATATATTTAAAGTTGTATGTATTTGTTTTTATTATTGTGGGACATGGAAAATCAGCAGTACAGTAAATGCAACTTAAGGCACAAGCATCAGTCACTAAAGTAAAAATATCTGAATGAGACTGTTTAAATGAATTCCAGAAGTCTGGAAAGCTACATATTACAGCTAGAAAAATATCACATTTTTTACTTTTCAGTGTTTCAAAAAAAAGGCTAAACTTTGTATGAAGAGTTATCTGCTAGCTCTTCTTCAATGATTCCACTTTTCTTTCTCACACTCCATATGCTTGGTTTGTCACCCGTATGCAGCTATACGAGCTCCTTGCTGTTATTCTCTTTTGGGTGGGTTTTGGCATGAAAAAAATATGCTAATCTACATAACCTCTTCAAAGCTGCTGTGGAAGCAAGGATTCTGTGAAAAAATACCAATATATTGCATTCACAGCAAAGCTATACAACACTGGGCAAAATCTTGAAAGCAGAACTACCAGCTGCAATGTGTGTGTGGGCTCTGTGTGTGCGTGTGTGTGTGTGTTGCAGAGTGCACCTGCAGGAAGGACAACTGTCACTTACTGGAGATCTGCAACTGTAAAAAGCTTACTTGAGATCCAAACCATTCAGTCTGACACTGGATCATACTTTCTTAAGTATCATGTCTGAATTAGGAAGATATAGAAGATGGGGAGATGTTTTCTGCTTGCATACCTGGCTTAACCAGAAAACTGCTAACAAAAGGGGCTGATTTGTAGCCCCAAAGCACGTAGCATAGTCAAGCTCATACTCACGTTTCTCTTTTGAAGGAGAAGCTACCCACTTGATCCTGCACTTCATATTCCTCAAACTTGAATCTCCCATAATAGGGGTAACTCTGTGGCATTATTGGTGCATTTATTCATGTGACAGTATTGGTGACATTATTTCAGTTCAAAATATCTGAGATAATGTGAGGTTTTGTTCTGTCTAAAGAATTAGTGTGATTTGCTTTAATATTCCATTTTAGTTGAGAGCTTATGAAAATTAAAATAGCGATGACATGGTTCTTTCTGGACAAATGTTACATTATTTATACCCTCATTATTAATACACTTTGACTGTCTCTCTCTTTTCATTTCCCTTTCTTTCAGTCTCCCTTTCCTTCTCATATTTCAAAAGCACCAGACCTTTGTTTGACAATTTAATTACACTATCTAAAATCAAACTGAGACTGTCCAAGGGTTGTGGGCCAATCCTGGGTCGCAGTTGAGCCTCATAGTTATGCAAAGTTATGCACTGAGTATATGGGTAAGTAAGGAAAGTATGACAAGTTTGACTGGATTTGCTTTTGGAGGATTGTGGGATCATTAAAACTTGGAAAAGGGCAATTTAGGCAGATCAGAACTGGAGATTATATTACCTTGACTCCATAAAATGAAATAGATGAACTTTGTTCAGTTCTGAGCAGCAGAATTAAAGTGCAAAAATGATCATGCCATGCTGCAGGATTTAATAAAGTAAGATGTAGTCACTCAAGGACAATGTGATTCCATTGTATTTCTTTGATCAATCCCACTTTCACCAGTGTGGATGCTGCTCCCTGTAGTACTTCTGCTTTTCATCTAATTAATCTGTTCCGATGATACAGCCCCTTGTAAAGGAGATTTTGCAACATTCAGAGACATGATTTGCTTGTAAAGTAACTGACACGATTTCAGTTTGATCATTTTGTATTTGGAATGTATCTTGTCAAACAAGTCTTAGATGCTGTCTCAACTCTGAATGATGCATCAAATTAGCATTAAATCACTGCTTGCTGCTTCTCTTTTCAAAGTCTGTACTCACAGATCTGCAGCTTGACATGGATTATGCAGCATCTGCCTTTAAAAATGCAGGAAGCTCAGTTCATATCGTCACTCTAGAATTTATTCTTGAAGAAGACAGATTGCTTAAAGCTATGAAATTCTTTTTGTATTACTTATTTCATCTTCATGGCTCTAGTATACTACAAATCAACTTAGAATTTTTACTGTGGGACCTTACAAGATCCTTCACTAGCACACATGCCTAAGTATTATCATATGATTACCAATTTTTTAATCTTTTTAACAGAATTTTATGTTAGTAGTAATAATAATTATAATAATAGTTTCAGATTATTGTAGGACCTTCAGCTCTTTATTGCACAGGATTTTCAGTTTCTTGCTCAGAATCTTGTTTTAAGTATCACTTGAATGAAGAGGACAGTGAGGGTGCTTAATTTGCTATTTTCTTAGCTATCTTAGATACTGATACATTAAAGTTGTCTCAGCTGAATTTATCACCAGGTTATGTGTAAGTAGTTACACATTTGTAGGTAATGATAAGGAAAGGTTGAAGCAAGGACTACTATAATGTGATACATGAATGATCCTACTTCATTGTATCACAAATAAAACTTCAATTATAAGCCAGTAAGTTTGCCTCATTTTAGATGCTGTTTATTCAAACCATGGGCATGGAGCTAATGATCGTACACAAATCTTGCTCTATTTTAGGAGCAATAAGAGAAGAAAATCAATAATTCAATAATCAGTAAATTATCACTAATAATTCAATTATAAATTTAAACTCCACAGATCAATAAAAATTGCATACACCAGAGGCTTATCCTGCTGAATTTTATTTCTGACAATGTTTATGAATGAGAAATGTCAGGTATGCAAGTCATCCCATAGAGGTTATTGGAAATTTTATTATTGCAGAATTTGTCATTGTCATCATTATCATCATGATCATCGTTTCAGAGATTATTTTGAACATTGTGGGTAGCTTTTCATTTTTTAGGAACCATTGGTATCCTAAGGTAGTTACTTTACAAGTTATCAGATAATACTGAATTATTAAATGACAGCAAGAAGTAGCCTAGGTGGCTGTTTTGTGACTTGCTTTTAATAGTTTTGGGTAAAAAAAGCTTTAGAACTTTGTCATGAGACCATGCTGTATTAATTTTGGATGGTAACTCCATTAAGATAGAATGTTAGCTTTTGCGTTGGGTTTGTATGGCCAGGTTTTGGTAGCTCAGGGGCCACAGGGATGGCTTTTCTGAGAAGTTGCCAGAAGCTTCCCCCGTGTCTGGTAGAGCCCGTGCCAGCTGGCTCCAGGATGGACTTGCCACTAGCCAAAGCTGAGCCAATCAGGAATTATAGTAATGCCTCTGTGATAATGTATTTAAGAAAGAAAAAAAAAAAAGATGTAACTGTGGCCAGAGAAGAGTGGAGTGAGAATATGTAAGAGGAACAGCCCTGCAGACACCAAGGTCAGTGGAGGAGGGGCAGGAGGTGCTCCAGGTGCTGTAGCTGAGGTTCCCCTGCAGCCTGTGGTGAAGACCATGGTGAGACAGCTGTGCCCCTGAAGGCAGTGGAGATCCACAGGGGTGCAGATATACACCTGCAGTCCATGGATGAGACCTACACCAGAGCAGATGGATGCCCAAAAGAGGGCTGTGACTCCATAGGAAGCCCATGATGGAGCAGGATCCAGGCAGGACTTGTGGCCCTCTGGAGGACCCATGCTGGAGTAGCCTGTGCCTGAAGGACTGCACCCCATGGAAGAGTGACCCACATTGGAACAATTTGTGGAGAACTGTTGACTGTAGGATGGGCTCACAGTGGAAGAGTTCATGGAGTATTGTATCCTGTGGGAGGGACCCCATGCTAGAGTAGGGGAAGGACTTCTCCCCCTGAGCAGTGGCAGAAACACAGTGTGAACTGACGNGATCCAGGCAGGACTTGTGGCCCTCTGGAGGACCCATGCTGAAGTAGCCTGTGCCTGAAGGACTGCACCCCATGGAAGAGTGACCCACATTGGAACAATTTGTGGAGAACTGTTGACTGTAGGATGGGCTCACAGTGGAAGAGTTCATGGAGTATTGTATCCTGTGGGAGGGACCCCATGCTAGAGTAGGGGAAGGACTTCTCCCCCTGAGCAGTGGCAGAAACACAGTGTGAACTGACGGTAACCCCCATTCCCTGTCTCCCTTCGCTGCTGGGGGAAAGGAGCTAGAACTGGGAAGAAGGAAGAGGTGGGAGAAAGGTGTTTTTAAGATTTCTTTTACTTCTGGTTATCCTGCTCTGAATTTTTTTAGAAGCAAATTCAGTTATTATAAGGTGAGCCCGTTTTACCCATAATGGAAATCAGTGAGTGATCTCTTCCAGTCCTTATCTCAACCCATAAACCCTTTGTTGTATTTTCTCTCCCTTGTCCAGTTGTGGANTTTGTATTTGGAATGTATCTTGTCAAACAAGTCTTAGATGCTGTCTCAACTCTGAATGATGCATCAAATTAGCATTAAATCACTGCTTGCTGCTTCTCTTTTCAAAGTCTGTACTCACAGATCTGCAGCTTGACATGGATTATGCAGCATCTGCCTTTAAAAATGCAGGAAGCTCAGTTCATATCGTCACTCTAGAATTTATTCTTGAAGAAGACAGATTGCTTAAAGCTATGAAATTCTTTTTGTATTACTTATTTCATCTTCATGGCTCTAGTATACTACAAATCAACTTAGAATTTTTACTGTGGGACCTTACAAGATCCTTCACTAGCACACATGCCTAAGTATTATCATATGATTACCAATTTTTTAATCTTTTTAACAGAATTTTATGTTAGTAGTAATAATAATTATAATAATAGTTTCAGATTATTGTAGGACCTTCAGCTCTTTATTGCACAGGATTTTCAGTTTCTTGCTCAGAATCTTGTTTTAAGTATCACTTGAATGAAGAGGACAGTGAGGGTGCTTAATTTGCTATTTTCTTAGCTATCTTAGATACTGATACATTAAAGTTGTCTCAGCTGAATTTATCACCAGGTTATGTGTAAGTAGTTACACATTTGTAGGTAATGATAAGGAAAGGTTGAAGCAAGGACTACTATAATGTGATACATGAATGATCCTACTTCATTGTATCACAAATAAAACTTCAATTATAAGCCAGTAAGTTTGCCTCATTTTAGATGCTGTTTATTCAAACCATGGGCATGGAGCTAATGATCGTACACAAATCTTGCTCTATTTTAGGAGCAATAAGAGAAGAAAATCAATAATTCAATAATCAGTAAATTATCACTAATAATTCAATTATAAATTTAAACTCCACAGATCAATAAAAATTGCATACACCAGAGGCTTATCCTGCTGAATTTTATTTCTGACAATGTTTATGAATGAGAAATGTCAGGTATGCAAGTCATCCCATAGAGGTTATTGGAAATTTTATTATTGCAGAATTTGTCATTGTCATCATTATCATCATGATCATCGTTTCAGAGATTATTTTGAACATTGTGGGTAGCTTTTCATTTTTTAGGAACCATTGGTATCCTAAGGTAGTTACTTTACAAGTTATCAGATAATACTGAATTATTAAATGACAGCAAGAAGTAGCCTAGGTGGCTGTTTTGTGACTTGCTTTTAATAGTTTTGGGTAAAAAAAGCTTTAGAACTTTGTCATGAGACCATGCTGTATTAATTTTGGATGGTAACTCCATTAAGATAGAATGTTAGCTTTTGCGTTGGGTTTGTATGGCCAGGTTTTGGTAGCTCAGGGGCCACAGGGATGGCTTTTCTGAGAAGTTGCCAGAAGCTTCCCCCGTGTCTGGTAGAGCCCGTGCCAGCTGGCTCCAGGATGGACTTGCCACTAGCCAAAGCTGAGCCAATCAGGAATTATAGTAATGCCTCTGTGATAATGTATTTAAGAAGGAAAAAAAAAAAAGATGTAACTGTGGCCAGAGAAGAGTGGAGTGAGAATATGTAAGAGGAACAGCCCTGCAGACACCAAGGTCAGTGGAGGAGGGGCAGGAGGTGCTCCAGGTGCTGTAGCTGAGGTTCCCCTGCAGCCTGTGGTGAAGACCATGGTGAGACAGCTGTGCCCCTGAAGGCAGTGGAGATCCACAGGGGTGCAGATATACACCTGCAGTCCATGGATGAGACCTACACCAGAGCAGATGGATGCCCAAAAGAGGGCTGTGACTCCATAGGAAGCCCATGATGGAGCAGGATCCAGGCAGGACTTGTGGCCCTCTGGAGGACCCATGCTGAAGTAGCCTGTGCCTGAAGGACTGCACCCCATGGAAGAGTGACCCACATTGGAACAATTTGTGGAGAACTGTTGACTGTAGGATGGGCTCACAGTGGAAGAGTTCATGGAGTATTGTATCCTGTGGGAGGGACCCCATGCTAGAGTAGGGGAAGGACTTCTCCCCCTGAGCAGTGGCAGAAACACAGTGTGAACTGACGGTAACCCCCATTCCCTGTCTCCCTTCGCTGCTGGGGGAAAGGAGCTAGAACTGGGAAGAAGGAAGAGGTGGGAGAAAGGTGTTTTTAAGATTTCTTTTACTTCTGGTTATCCTGCTCTGAATTTTTTTAGAAGCAAATTCAGTTATTATAAGGTGAGCCCGTTTTACCCATAATGGAAATCAGTGAGTGATCTCTTCCAGTCCTTATCTCAACCCATAAACCCTTTGTTGTATTTTCTCTCCCTTGTCCAGTTGTGGAGGGAAGTGATAGAGCAGCTTTGGTGGGTGCCTGGCATCCAGCCAGGGTCAACCCATGACAGCTTTAGATACTTTGTTTGTAATGGTACTGTAAGAAGGCTGAATCTATTTAACCATGCTGTATTATTTTTAAAAAGCATGCTGTTCAAGTGGAAGGAGATTGAGAGTGTTCCTAAAGTGATGCTAAAAGAATGCAAGTAGTAATCTGATTCTCCCTTTAGGACATTAATCTTTTAACAGTAGTATCAGCTAAAATTGGCATTGATAATTCAATCACTCAAGAAGTGAATTTGCATTTGGCAGAAAATGGTTGGAAACATCTGCAACAAGTGCTCAAAACTGCTGTTGCAGTTCAGCAACTGCTGTTGCTGAATGGGTGTAGAAAATAGCCATAAAGTTTCAAAGAATATTCATTAAACACACTACTCATTAGGCAATTTGTGAACTCCACCACATTAATTATGCTGCTTAGACGTTGCCTTGAAATAAGGACTTTTTTTTTTTTTTTAAATAACTTGGATTCACANTTTTTTTTTTTTTTTTTTTTGGAAACAGTACATGAGAAAAAACTTTTAACAAAATACTTTGGTATTTTCTATTTAATCAAGATGTACAAGATTTGCTATTCTTTTTTTACACATAGCTTTTAGTGAAGTTAATAGCACCTGCATTATATTGTTCCTCATTATAAACCTATAAATCTCTTTCAGAAACATAAAATACCACAAGAGCTGTTAAGCAGTAGTATATTGTATTTATTAGGATCATGAATCCCTAATTTGTAATTTAGAAAAACATCAACTCAGTGAAGAGGTTATTTACTGACTGCTGTGTATGTTTTTTATATGCCTTTTTCATAAAGCATTATGACTTGTTTGCTGATGACTAGGTCATAGCTTTTTCAGAATATGATTTGCTGTGTTATCTCATAAACACTAGAAGTAGACCAGTCTTTATCTTTTTGTCACAGAAGCAGCCAGACCACTCCAGTTTTGTTTTTTTTTTTGAGACTCACTTTCAACAGTTTCACAAGAAGAAAATACCTTTTTTTCATGCCACACTTTTAATTACATATGTAGTTTTGTGCAAATGTTCATCATTTCTACATACTATTTCTAGTTTGATTGTTTAAATCACCACTTCACAGCAAAGTTCCATTTCCTAGTATCTCCTTATTGCTATACATCAAACCAGGGAAGAGATACTTCACAGGACGTGACACAGTTTTGCGGTAACTTAAAAAACATGTAGAAATAACACTGAGTGGAGACCTTCTTTTAGAGGCTTTGCACGTTTTACCACCTAATGTTTTCTTTTTTTTTTTTTTTTTTCTCCTTGGTAATTACAGACATTACCTTTACTTGCAGACAGTTACTCTGTGAAGACTGGAAAAAACAATTTTATGTTGTTCCACATATGGTTTACTAGATGTATTCCTTAACTGAAACTTGTCAGTCACCTTTTATTACTGTATTTGTGATTCAAGGAAAATCAAGTGTATGCTACTTCCTTTTGATAATCAATAAAGATAGTGGTAAGAAAAAGGATAATGTGAGTTTTATTAGGATGTTTTCTATTAAAAATAATTTTAATGACAGTAAAAGTCATTATTGTTGCTGAAAATATCAACATTAGTAGAATTTAGACTTTACTAGTAACTAATATTAAAAGAAAAACTTCATGGATATTGCTTAGAACTACTTTTTCTTCCTTCCAATATTTTTTGCCAAGGTGAAAATTAGCAAAATATTCCAGACACAGGATTTTAGACATACATAAGTCCAACAAAGCACCATAAAGTGCTCTAATATAGTCCAGGGTTGAACTATATAATAGTTCATAGTTTATAGAAAAAAAATCCAAAAATATTACTCTCTCCTCAAAATGAATGATTCATATTGGAATTATATGCATGTTGATCTAGCCCTTATTTTACAGATTTGTTCTTGCTGTTTGCAGATATTTCTATAGATAATCATCATCATTCCTTGTTATGGCTGATACTCTCAGGCACATGGTGTGACTTTTTGGAATGGTCCTGCACAGGGCCAGGAGTTGGACTCGGTGATGTATGTGAGTGTCCCGTCCAACTCAGCATGTGATTCTGTGGTTCTGTAAAGGATCACTACTGTTGTTCAGACAGAACTGCTTTGGGACAGGGAGAGTCTCACACTGCACAGAACCCCTCGGCAGTGAAGGACATAGGGCTTTCTCCAAAGAACAGGCTTGCAGGATCAGAAGGGAAGGAGGGCAGTAAAGGAAGGAAAAGAAAACCCGTTTAACCCAAAGCATGGAGGGAAGGCGATAGGCAGTTCCACAGGGAATGAGAAGGCCTTAGATTTAGACCTTCAGAGATAATAATAAAACCTGGAAGCATTATAGCTACATCTGTAATGCCAACTTGCATGTTGTTATGAATTGTACAGTTGGTTTTTTACAGTTTTTGGGATAGGGTGGTGTGATGGGTTTGATAAACCCCCAAAACTTAGATTAAGGCCTTAGTTTGGTTAGGCCTGAAACCAAATTTAGCAGGCCTCAGTTTTTTGGGCCATGGGGCTCTCCGTAGATGGTCTAGTGTCACCTGACTTAAGCAACCAAAGAGGTATTTCATATCATCTGACGTCAAGTGGAGTATAAATCTAGTGGGGGAGGTATCCTCGCTCTCTTGCCCTCCCTCTCTCTGTGTGGTGTGGTGGGGAGGACTCCCTGTTGCTGCTCCCAGAGCGACAGGCCTGGCCGCTTCCCTGCTGAGATGTCCACAGCAGTTCTGGTCTCTGGGAAGTAAATACTTTGATGTTGCTTTGCTGGGTGCTCTTTCAGGGGAACCTGTTTAGTTTTGTTTCCTGTGGGCTTTGGGTGGTGGAATCTGTGTGTTATTGGGGTGGACAGCTTTGGATGAAGTTATTGTTGGTTCTTTTTATATTTGTACATATATGTATTGTAAATTTTCTGTAAATATATGTATATAGCTTTTTCCAGTTTCAGGGTTTTTTTCCTTCCCTCCTTTCACTGGGACCTCAGGTGTCTTGGGGGGGATTTGGCATTTTGCCAAGGTCAAACCCACGACAGGTGGGCAAAGTCCTTTGATGTTTGTACAGACATGCCCAGAGATTTTTTACGTTTTCACTTGTCATTACTATGATACCTTACTGTGGCTCCATCCATGTAGCAAAGGCCAAGGAATGCCTTATTCTGAGTAGTTTCTGAGAGAAAGAACCAAGACAGAAAAGTATTCAAGGTTATCTAAATTTAAATAGATGCCTTAGAGTCTTCCTTAAACTAAAAGGAATAAAAAAAACACTGAAATAGTCTTTGCCAGCTTTCTTCCTGGCTTCATCTGCTGTAGATCTGCAAAGACTTTTCTCCATAAAACAACTATTCTCTTTGGATAGTATCTGTCCATAATATGTGAGCCAAAGTGCACAGAGTAAGTAATACTAAAGGGTGCCTTGTGTTCTTTATAGAAAATATCATGTTTAGCCATAATGAAGAGGAATCATCAAGCTTCTTCAAGGAAAGCACAGTGGCTATCAGAGCCAGTAGATGATCCCTAAATAAATAAATAAAAGTTTGTTTGTTGTTTCAGGGTTTTGTTTTTAAAAATCTGGCTTGTAAGATAACTACAAATTAACCAGAGGCCACTGCTATAAGCTACCAGTGAAAAGCTGTGATTGTACTGGCAAAATATGCCAGAAAAGGTATATTAAGAAGATAACAGTAATTCCCTAAAGAACTGATAGAAGTCTAGCTTATTACGGTATTCTATATTTAAATGTTTTGATTAAGTGTATAAAAATCCACAGAAGCCTTTTAATTTATGCAATCAAAAACATCCATTCAAAAATACAGTTGCATAAGAGAAGACTTCAGACATAGATAGGGATTTCCTTTCAAGCTGATATTTAATCATAAAGGTCAAACCTTTGACATTAAAACATTTGAAGGGCAAGAAGCATTCAGTTGATTTTGAAGACCCTGACCCTTGCCAAGTATCACAGGCCATAGCTGGTCTTGACAAAAGTACAAAAATAAAAAGAGCTAAAAATAATATTCAGTCTCTTTATGTGATTAAATGCAGTATTTAAACAAACAAACAAAAAACCAAAAACCAACAACCAAAAAAACATACATGAACAAAAACCATAAAAGCCCACTCTTGAGCCCTAACAATGCATTAGATCTCAGACACTAGTGGATATGGGAAATTGTTGTGGCTAAGCTACTATCCTCTAAAAAGCTTTTGCTTTCCTTTCGGCAGTGATTACTGTGGTTGGATGATATTATGAAAGCATAGTTTGTGTTAATTAGAGTAAGCTAAAAGTTTTTTCAGAGCAAACAGTGTTCTATTGGAAAATACTGATAAAAAAAACATCATGATATTGTAAGCAGATTTTTCTGTTACACTGCAGGACTGCCTACATTCCTGAGCTTGTGGTATCAGCACTGCAGGACACACCTGCCCTGTATCCTCCTTCAAGCCAGGAGACCACTTAAAGTCAAGAGCAATGTCATGCCTGCTCTGCCAGGACCTCTGAAGTACCTTTCTCTAATTCATTGTTAGAATCACAGGATCATTTAGGTAGGACAAGACTCTTAAGAGAGACCAGCTGTTAAACCCAACCCTGCCAAGTCCACCACTAAATCATCTCCCTACGTGCCACATCTGCACATCTTTTAAATGCCTCCAGGGATAGCAACTCCAGCATATCCCTGGGCAGCCCATTCCAGGGCTTGATAATGCTTTTCTGTGGAGAATTTTTTCCAGTCTAAACCTACTTTGGCACAATTTGAGGCTATTTCATCTTGTCTTGTCCCTTGTTACGTGGGAGAAGATGCGGACCCCCACCTCATTACAACCTCCTTTCAGGTAGTCGTAGAGAGTGATAAGGTCATTCCCCAGCATTCTTTTCTCCAGACTAAACAACCCCAGCTTCCTCAGCCATTCATCCTAACTTTTTTGCTCCAAACTCTTCACCAGCTTCATTGCTCTTCTCTGGACATGCTCCAGCACCTTAATGTCTTTCTTGTACTGCAGGGTCCAGAACTGGACACAGCACTCAAGGTCTGGACTCACCAGTGACAGGGAGACCACTACTGTCCTGGTCCTGCTGGCCACACTATTTTTGAAACAAGCCAGGATGCCATTGGTCTTCTTGGCCACCTGGGCACGCTGCTGGATCACATTCAGCAACTGTTGACCAGCACCCATCCTTTTCCACTGGGCAGCTTTCCAGTCACTCTTCCGCATGCCTGTAGCACTGAGTGGGGTTGTTGTGACCCAAGTGCAGGACCCAACACTTTACCTTGTTGAATCTCATACCACTTGGGCCTTAGCCCATCAAATCAGTCTGTCCAGATCCCAAACTAGAGCAGAGGGATCCTACAGTCAAGCATAGCAACAAACCTTCCTGTTAGGATGTTTTTTGTAAAGAGGCTAAGAAATGAACTCAAGCCATGACCAAAAATTCGTAGGTCCCACTCTGTCTCTTTTTGAGTTGTTCAACTGGTTTGCTCACCGATTCATTGCATAAAAGGGGATTTTCCCTGCGAAACATGGGTGTGAGCTCCTCTGACCACATGTATCAGTTGCTGGCTCCTCTTTGTCTAGGGATATAGCTACATCCTTTGGATGCACATAGAAAGGGTACAGAAACCTGAGAACTTGACCTGAACCAGAAGCTAAAAGGACTTCTACCTCCTATAATAGAAACTGTAGAAACCTCAGAGGATTTAAAACTAGCAAGATCTGAGAATGCACTGGGACTGTAATATAAAAGAAACCACGCAGTCCATGCTCAGGAATCTTTCAAAACTTTGCAACTTCTGCGGAAGACTGACAGCACTGTTGTCTGAACCACCTTCAGTTCAAACACCCCCGGGCAACTTTAGGCTCATGCACCAGCTGCCTCCCTCTTCAGAGAATGCCCATGTGTCTAGCTTGCCTGAAAGATGAGAGGACCTGGACACCCCAGCCTGGGCACTAGGAGATCTGACAACTGGTTGTAGAAACTGAGAATCTGAAAGCAGTAATGAACAAAGGATTTCAAGAATGTCAGTCCTCATTGCTGAACTCTGAGACACCTAAGGAAATATAATTTATTGAAAATGTTTCAGAATTTTCTGCATATCCATCAAAAGTTTGCCTATCCATGGTTTTAATAATAGAAAATATCTATTCTCATTATATAGTTGACAATATCCACAGAGAAACTTTAGTTTCACACTAATAATTAGAAGCCCTTTAATTCAGAATATCTTATTCATACTTTAATGCATGGGTATTTTCAGTTCTGTGAACTTATATTTGTCACATAAGTGAACCAAAACAATCTAAATATAGACAGTCAATAGAAAAAAAACCAATCTTTCCTGCGAGAACTTTCCATTGACACATTCTCAGTGGATATCTGTACCTGTATTTCTTCCTCCTATGTAGGCTGGTATCCCCTGTCACTCAAGGACTGTCATTTCAGCAGTATTAATTTTCGTAAGAGTGGGCAGAAAAAGATCTGAGTTCCTCAGCTGCATAAGATTTCCTGTGGGAAGTCATAGAACATTCTCTTGTGCACCTGTAGGAAATTCCTAAATACCTGTTTCTGTAGTTCTGAGACCTTGTCACCTGAAGAAGATGCCATTTGCAGAAAAAGCACCCACTTACTGTGGTATCTTCTTCCACTTGGCCAATCAGGAGGAGCAGCTGGGGAAGTTTTCCCTGAACCCCTGGGAGTCAATGCTCCCTGAGTAACTACAGAGCATTCCCAAATGCAGAATATGCACAAGGGTACAAAGTGATATTTTTTTTGGTTGCTACACATGATAGATAATTAGGACTAATGAGATATTAGGCTAAGCAATAGATCGATTACCATCAGTGATAAGACACCCAATAATCCTCAGGTGCAATCAGCATTTAGGTTGGGAATGAGATGTTTGTACTTGTTACTTCATTGCCACCGTCCAGTTTGTCACTTTGTTTTCCCATGGGGTTTTACACCTTCCTGTGTCAGTAGTTTTCTTCTTGAATCCCTTAACTCCCACAATTCTGTCTGTGCTTTACTTCCAGTACTTTCTTTGGCTTTAATATTGACTTTCTCACACTGTAACAGTGATTGAATCTGTAGAACCAAGTGAAGTACACATAAACTTGCACAAAATTTGACTCACAGACCACAGAACTCCTGCATGGGGGTAACAGGAATTTTTTTTTTTTTAATTTTTTTTTTATTTTATTTTTTGGCTTCTCTTGCCTTAATTGATTTCTCTGTGCATTACAGTTGTCATATTCTTAGCATGCTTCTCTGGAAGAAAAAAAAACCAAAACCAACCAACCAACCAACAAAACCCCCACAAAACAAAACAACAAAAAAAAGAAAGTTTTTTTTCCCCCCCTATAAAGCCAAAGATAGACAGACTTGGAGAAAGTACTATGTCTTGTGACTTGTGCCACAGTGAGGTTAATACTTAGGAGCTGGTAGAGGCATTTTGCTTTTCACAGTTGTTGGTTCCAAATAGAAATGAAAGGACAAATGCCAGCATTTCTGGCCCTGAAATTTCATGTATTGACCTTGAGTCAGGATGATAACAGGACTCTCAGATCTTTATAAATTGTAGCTTCTCCTCACTCTTTTCCCTTAAGCAACTAAGAAGGAGATTAGGCTGAAAAACATCTCAATGAAGGGCTTCTGGCAGAAGCACCAAAATCTTACCACTGACATTTGCATTACATGCTATGACTTAAGACCATCTTGACACTTATAGTGGTTCTTTGTGAGCTGTTTCCATAACTGTCATTGGAGGAAAGAATGTCATTATCAATCAGAAGACAGAAACATAGATTAATCTGTTTAATGGTGCACAAAAAGGTTTCCTTGGGCTGACTGAAGCTGCATGAATAAGAGAAGAGGACTGTGATTAATGACTCTTAAAAACTTGTTGTTAACACTTGTTGTTAGAAACATGGATTTTATGCATGACAATACAGTGATTAGCAAGGGATCTGTAAAGCTTTAAAATACACTTGGCAGTGCAATCAAATGGCATGACTGTAGCTCATGCAGCTTTAATTTTTCCTGTATGTAAATTAATAATGGTATAACTATCTTAAGGACTTGTTTTGGTAGTACAGCATTACCTAGTTAGTCCTAGGCAACTAAGTCCAGCACTCCCTCTTATTGCAACAGTATTTCTGAGTGTACCTAAATTAAGTGGTGTAAATCTGTCTCTGATGAGTCATGTACTACAATCCCATCTTTGGGTTTCAGTTTTAGGTGAGGAATGCTGATTAAAACCTTTATAAATGCATGACTATGTACAATCTCACCCTGTTATCTTAATAAAATTGTTGTGAGAGCAGATGAAATATGAAAGCTTGCATTGCATTTTATGGTCATGGTAAAGCTACTTGTATTCTACTTCTACGTATAACGCTATGTAAGATATTTCTGCTATTATAGTAGGGGACATAATAAACAGCAAAAATCAATTGAAGGGGAGGGGAAGTTGGCTGCCATTCCCAGGTGGAAACATGCCTTGAAATCAGAAAATTGCAGCTGCGTAGCCAGTGAGATGATGAAACTATACAGTGCTGAATCACAGCCTTACCATTTGCTTTCCACAAGGCACTGAGCACAAAGCCAGTAATACACTCCCCAAGAGGTAACTAAAGATTCTTCTCACAAACTGTGCTATCAAAAAACAATTTGTCTGACTGTGTATGCTTGGAAAATAAAATGATTCTGAGTGTTCAAGTAGTGATACTGCTTCTAGTAGTTTAGTTAGGAATACTCTAGGGACTTCAGTTCTTTCTTTAGCATCTGTATAGTCTTAGTCTGAACAGGTTTGCCTTGGCCTCAGCATTTGTAACTTCTTACAGAGATCTTCCCAAGGACAACAGGGTCAGGGCTTCTTGTGAATGAATCTTCCCTGTGGGACCTGTAATGAAGAGACTGTTAACTAATTATCAGTCCATTTGAAAGGCATGAATTTTTTAAGTGATCTCAAAGAATTCAAGCAACAAAAGGAATCTGAGCAAAGATGTTTTGGGTCTGAGGCAAACAAACAAGTCAACTTCTTTTCTGGGGTAGCTGCACAGGTTTATTGGAGTCCGCTGGATATAATAGTTTTTCAAGTTCAATATTCACAGAATATGCTGACTTGGAAGGGACCCATAAGTTCAACTCTTAGCCCTGCACAGGACCATTCCCAAGAGTCACATCACATGCCTGAGAACATTGTCCAAATGCTTCTTAAACTCTGTCAGGCTTGGAGACGAGACCATTTCCCTGGGAAGCCTGTTCCAATGCAAAATCACCCTCTCAGTGAAGAACCTTTTTCTAGTATCCAGCCTAACTTCCCCTGACACAGCTTCAGGCCATTCCCTCCAGTCTTGTCACTGGTCACCACAGAGAAGAGATCAGTGCCTGCCCTCTCATGCAGAAGTTGTAGATTGCAATGAGATCTTCTCTTAGTCTCCTCTTCTCCAGCTGAACAGACCAAGTGACTTCAGCTGCTCCTCATATGGCTTCCCCTCAAGACCCTTCATTATCTCTGTTCCTCTCCTTTGGACACTCTCTATGAGCTTAATATCTTTCCTATATTGCAGTGCCCAAAACTGCCCACAATATTCAAGGTGAGGTCGCCCCAGGGCAGAGCAGAGCGGGACAATCCCCTTCCTCGCCCGGCTGGCGATGCTGTGCCTGATGTCCCCCAGGACAGGGTTGGCCCTCCTGGCTGCCAGGGCACTGCTGACTCACATTCAACTTGCCATCCACCAGGACCCCCAGATCACTTTCCGTGGCACTGCTTTCCAGCATCCCCTTCCCCAGTCTTTATGCACATCCAGGGTTGCCCCATCCCAGGTGCAGAATCCATCACTTCCCTTTGTTGTACTCCATATGGTTGGTGATTGCCTAGCCCTCTGATTTGCCCATGTCTCTCTGCAGGGCCTCTCTGCCTTTGAGGGAGTCAACAGTTCCTCCCAGTTTTGTGTCAACTGCAAACTTCTTTAGTATCCCTTCCAGTCCTGTGTCCCAGTCATTTATGAAGATGTTGAAGAGCACAGGGCCTCAGATGGAGACCTGTGGAACCCCACTAGTGACAGGTCACCAGTCTGATGTCACCTCATTCACTATTACTCTCTGTGCTCAACCCATGAGCCAATTGCTCACCCACCACATGATGTGTTTATCCAGCTGTGGGCTGGACAGTTTGTCCAGAAGAATCCTGTGAGAGACAGTACTGAAAGCTTTACTGAAATCCTTTTTACTGAAATGCAGATGACTTACCTTGATCAGATTGGTGAGTTACCTTGTCATAGTAGGAAATCAGGTTTGATAAGCAGGACTTTCCTCTCATAAAGCTGTGCTGGTTGTGACCAATGACTGTGTTGTCTTTCAGGTGATTTTCAATGCTTCCCAAAATAATCTTCTTCATAACTTTACCAGGTACTTCAGTGAGACTGACAGGCTTGTAGTTTCCAGGGTTCTGGTTCTTGCCCTTCTTGAAAACTGGGACAATGTTCCTCAGCTTTCTGTCAGCTGAGACCTCTTCAGATTCCCAAGACCACTCAAAAATTATCTCTTATGATTAAAACTAGGGGAGTTGTGTCTGATGGCACAATCTGTGTTGCAGACAGCTTCCCCTCCCTTCCTTCAGCTGTCATTTTCTGTGCAAATATTGCTCTTGTCATCACTTGTCAGACCAATATTACAATGGAATTAAGTTGAAATGTAATCTGTTTCCTTTTAGTTTGAGTGGGAAAGTTCAATCTGTGACTTGAATGTCAGGTGCAGTTTTACAGAGGCTCCTTGCAGGGCTGTTGTACCCCACAGAGAAGATAATTACAAAGTCAGAAGGAGCCTTAGGACTTCTTGTTGAAGGAACAGGTTTTTGTCCAACAAAATGATATTTTAATTTTCACTATTTGGTTTCTGGCTGAAATGCTAAAACTCATGCTTCTAATTTATTGTAAACTGCTAAATAAGCTAATGCAGAAACATGATAATGCTCCTTGGGTTAGGATTTTTGTTGTTTTTTTTTTTCAAGTTAAAGATGATTGTCAAATTCTTGTACAGCACTGTGTTCTCTTTGCATATGAGTGACAGGGAAGAAAGGTATAAGTATATTGGACAAGAATGGCTTTCTATAATAGGAATCTACTGATTTCACCTATAGAAAACTTAAATTAAAAACTTCAAAAAGCAGGTATTCATCACCAATATTGAAAAGGATCCAAATTCCAAAACAGTGGGCAAGGGTTAAAGCTGAATTAAGTTTTTGTTTTAACTCTGTTAATAATGATTTTTTTTTTAAATAAATAAATTTATAGTTAAAAAATACAGAAAATTAGATGGAAAATATTAATTTAGAAACAGAACTCCAGCTGTTCCAATCCTTTATAATTCTGAGAGGTAGGAAGCTCTGAAGTGCCTAATTGCAGAACCATAGAAGAGCTCACATTGGAAGGAACCCTGACAGATCATCTGGTCTCAGTCACTGTGGGAAAGGGAGCCTAGATGAGATTAACTAACACCCTGTCCAATCGCATCCTGAAATCCTCAAGCAATGGGGCCTCCACCATGTCTCTGGAGAAGTTGTTCCAGGGACTGATTGTTCTCACTTTAGAAATGTTTTTCCTTATTCCAAGATGAAACTTCTCTTGGTGCAAATTCTACCTTTTGCCCCTTACCTTTTTTCCATATGGCTCCTTGTGTAGAGAGCGTCTCCATCCTCTTTGTATCTGCCTTGTAAGTACTGGAACACTGTGATTAGGTACCTCCTGAGCCTTCTCTTTCTCCAGGGACAAAGACCTAAATCTTTCAGTCTTTCCTCACACAGCAGGTTCTCCAGTCCTTTTATCATCTTCATGACCCTCCTTTGGGCCCTCTGCACTCTGCATCTTCCTTGTATTTTGGGGACCAGGATGCGACACAGTGCGCCAGGTACAGCCTGACAAGCACTGAGTAGAGGGGGATGATCATGTGTCTGTGTTTGCCAGTAATGCCCCTGAGGATGCAACTCAGATTTGCAGTGCCCTGCTGACTCATGTTGGCTTGTTGCCCACCAGGAGCCCATGTTTTTTTCATCAAAGCAGCTCCCCAGCCACAAAGACTGTAGCCTGTACTGGCTCTTTGGCTATTCTATCCCAGCTGCAGGACTTGGCACTTGTCTTTGCTAAATTTCCTACTGTTAATAAATCACAGTGCCTTCTTCACAACTGGCTGCATATGAGCAGGTCTGAAGCAGGTATTTCTAATCTTAAAGAGCACAGCTAATGACAAAGCCAAATCACATTAATCTAATCTTCGGGATGAAGAATGCAGAGATATCTTCTCTTCCTTTAGACTCTGTTGATGCATACAAGGTGACAAATTTACCCCCTTTATTTATTAACAGTTATTGACTGCTGTGTTTATGAAGCAGTGTTATGACTGTATGTTTCTATTCTCCCCAGTCATACAGTCAGTCCTACTATTCTGTGAAGAGACCAGTATCAGGTTTTTAAATTTATGATTAGGATAGAAACTATAAAATTTTGACTGCCTGAGAAAGAATTGTTTCTGACATTGTTAAACTTGCAGCATGACCCATGAAAAATTCTGTGTGATGTTAAATGTTTTATGGATCATATTTTCAGTTCTAATAATGTAACCAATGCTTGCATCAGGTGTTCAGGAAATCTGGTGGTGAAATTGTTAAGGGTGATGTTATATTCCATAGCCTTTACTGATCCTTCAGTTTGTATCTTCTGCAAGTAGTTACAATGCTCAAATCAGTTATGGCATTTTGGTACACAGTAAAAGCATTTATTGAGCTTGAGAGCTGTAAGTTGCAATTTTTTAAAGACTTGTGAGGATTGTAGCACTTTTTAAGGACACCAAACAGCAATACATCTGAATATAAAACAAATGCTTTATAAATTGCTTTATCACACTTCAAAGCAGCATGCTAGCAGGATTGCCAAATTCAACTGCAAAACTTGCCAATTTGGATCATGTGAAGGCAGGTGTGAGATTACAGCTGTAATAAAACTGAAATTGAATACTGGTAGCTGAATTTGTAGTAGGCAATTGATTTGATTTATATAACATAAGCCACATGAGGAAAGATATATAGGTCAGCATCTTCAGCTGGAAACAGTGGATAGAAGAGTTGTGATAGGTCGCTAGGAATATTGAGTTAATACTCGTTCAGTCTGGCAAAATACTGGTGCAGTGTAACTACATTCTGTCAAATGTGTTTGGGGAGACACCATTTGGAACAAGGCAAAACTAGTCAGTTATATCCAATACCACTTGTGCCATAAAAATTGTTGCTAAAATTAGCATAAGATCCTAGACCATATGGAGTTTCCCAGGGCAAGAATTGGTACATTAGTTATGAGCACATTTTCAGCCTGCAAAATACTTGAGGTGTGTAAATACACAAATTAGTGATTAAACTCCTCCTATGGTAATAGAACAATGTATTAAAAAATGCAAACGGTAAATGATCCAATTCAAGAAATCAGAGGAAGCACAATCAAATATAGCCTGCAGACCTATTTCCAATCCAAACAGTCTGTTAGGACACATATTTGCACAAAAAAAAAGGAAAAGCCAAAATAAAGCACTCAACCCTTAATTAAAAAAGCAAACTAACAAAGAAACCAACAAAAAAAACCCCAAAAAACAAAAAAAACCACCCCAAACCTCTACTTTTGTTTTGAGAAAATTGTGTCTTTTTTTTTTTTTAACGTGAGTTGGAGGTTTGAAAGAACAAAAAATGGGAATCATGATTAAGCATATAGTAATTGCTTTGCCACAGAGTTTCCATTTGCCATTCCCAGGAAAGCACATGAGCTTTAGTCTAAGTTGTAACTTTGTAGACTGCAACAAGTCATGGTAGGTATAAACATGCCAGGGCTTATAAGCCAAAATTTCTAAAATCTTATTTGCAAAGTACACTTGAACCTCTTAGGCCTATAATTGCATGGAGCAATCGAAAATGATTTTGCTTTTTGCTTTGCTTTAGCTGTAATCTGACCTGAACCTCCAGTGCAGGAAAGCAAAGAAGGCAAAAGTCTCGTAGTACAAGATTTACATTATTATTTTTTTCTACAAAAATGCGGGAGTATATGACTGGGGAGGAGAGAACTAGAAATGTGGTTTTAAAAAAAGTTCATTATAATTCAGCAAAGTTTCTGTGATGATGGTGGGTGACTAGTATAAATGATTTAAGAAAACACGTTGGGAGAAAAAGGCGATGAGGTAATGTAGAAGTTGTGAGTGTTTCTGATAAATGTATGTTTCAGATTTCTGTATTCAAGAACCTCATGAATGAATGAATAACCAGTGAATTAAAAATAAGAAACTGAATGAAAATACATGTATAAGAAAGAAATGCGGTGGGAATCTGAGTCTGTAGCATGCAAAGTGGGAAGTATTTTTTATAGCAAAGCAAAACACTGTAAATAAATAAGTGAAAGAAAAAGAAATATTGCTGCAAAAATAACTATTCAATAGGCTTTAATTTGTCATAGTATTCAGCACAACATAGTGTAAAAAAATTTAGACCCATGGCTGTTATTTACTAAGCACAGTGCCTTGATGATTACCATTACCTCAGTTTATAGCCTGGCAGTTATGAAAAACAAACAGCCAGACAGAAAGGAATAAGAACTTGAGATAAACAGAGAAAGAAAACTGAATTTTATAAAAATTCTTGATCGCAATGGCACCAGAGAACATAACCATAATAGGAAGCATAAACTACCACTCTGGCTGGAACTGGGATAGTAGGTGTTTACAATAAGAAAAACCCTCTGGATTTATCAAGAAAAGAGTTTGCAGNTTTTTAATTTAATCAAGCACACAGCACTACTTCTAATGACACAATATTTCAGCTTTACTTGTATTTCTGACATCCAATAAAAACTCACAACATTACTGTTACTAAAATAACCTTTATTGTTTGTTATTATGGTACCTCCCTTACCTGTTGAATAGTTTCAGTTTAATGTGACAGAGATTTAGAGGGAAAGGGAAATGTTAGTTTGCCATGATCTTTTATGTTTGACAGCAGCTGGCTCACCAGTCCCTCTGTATGTTGTTTATGTCTTAGATGTGTGATTTTAAGGACAGAGAGGAATTAATTTGTTGTGTTGGGAAGGTGTAGTAGACATGGGAAACAATCCTTATAATATTTTGATGGTCATGGGGTGTCTTTTTTACAGGTTTATAGTGTTTTATATCATGATGCTTTTTGGCATGACTGGGACTTGTAGGTACTACTGCTGAACAGTAACTGATAATAATTAAGTAATCCTTCCTGAAGATGTTTTGCTGTGAGCTTTTTAAAAGTCTTGAGACTGCTAAAAGAAATCTCATGCCATTATAGTTCATATATTATGGACTCTTGCAGAAAAAAACTAAATGGGGGTGATGTGTCAGCGTTGAGGAATGGCTAAATTTCAAATTAAAAGACTTAATTCAAGAACTGAAACATAAATTGGAATAAGATGAGGGCAAACTCAAGACAGTGTTTTTCTAAGCATGTGCAAACCTCTTTATGATGCTGTCTTCAAAATGATGCAGCAGCTAAATATATTATGCCCCTGGGAATCATTAAACTTAGGGCCTGATTCTCCTCACTACACAATAAGAATGGTGAAACGCAGCCTTAAAGTAGGTATAAATTGCATTTAAGTCTTCTTTATAGCTCAGCAGTGGTGGAAAGAAGCCTCAATATAAATAAGTATCAGGTCCCCAGTATTTATTTAACCCTTGGGCTTTGTATATCATTTTATTTGCACCTTTAAGAGATTTGCAGAGGGATTTTTAATCAGGATTCAGTGTAGAGAAAGCTAAATGTTTTCATTGCCTTACAAGTAACTTTAATCATAGAGGCAGATCATTCTTTTTATTTCTCAAGAGGGAATGGTAGAATTTCCTGCCTTTGTACAAACTGAACTGAATGTTTCTGACACCCTTAGTACAGTGTCAATTGGAAATTCGCATTTCATGTAATAACAGACCATTTTAATTTCATGAGCTGAAGAATTGGTTTCCACTTGCAAATTGTACTGAAGAAAGCAATATTGTCAGAAGAACTGGCACAGTGCTTCAAGAGATAAATCTACTGAATTAAATAAGAGGCTTTCATTACCTTTTACATTGCATTTCCTTATAACATAAGCATTAATTAAACTCTTCATTACTTTCTCCTATTCAGCAGAGCACTTGCTCAGACTGACAAGAAATACTGCCCAAGAAAACATCTAAAACCCAAACACAGCCATTAAAATACACTTAAGCAGAAGAGAAGGATGGTGAGAAGGGGAGAATATTTTGGTGCACTTGGGCAAGTGGGACCTGTCTACAGAAATGCATAGTTTCTGTTTTTCAGGTTTTGACAGCAAATGCATAATTTCTGGCTTTCAAGTTTTGACAGCTCCAATGACTTGTAACAGGTCATCTCACTAGGTATTTCTCCAGGCATTTTGAATACAAACAGAAAGCAAGCAACTGTTTTTCAAATCTTAAGTATACTTCTGTAAATGAGGAAGGCTTCTTCAGCATGACAAAACACTATTGATGTGAGACAATTCTACCTCTTGAAGTATCAAAACAACTCTGCAAAGTGTGGCTCACCTCCCATGTGAGGAATACTCAACTGTATAGCAAAGTTGTTGATACATATTCCAAGTGTTGCCTGTCAAGGAGTCAAGCCTTAAAGAGCTCTTTGGGTAACCCACCCAAACTGGAGAGCCGTTGTGTATTTGCTTCTGGCACATTTCTATCTGTATTCAAATATCTCTAATTTCTTTTTCCTTGTGATTTCAGGGGAACATTTGAGAATCTGTCCTCAGGAATATACATGCTGCACTTCAGAAATGGAGGACAAGTTAAGCCAACAGAGCAAACTGGAGTTTGAAAACTTAGTGGAGGAGACAAGTCACTTTATACGCACCACTTTTGTATCCCGGCATAAGAAGTTTGACGGTAGGCTGGATATAATTTACTTGTTTTCGTGGTTATGGGATTTAAGAGTCAGGTACCCATAATAAGTTCCGGTGTTCTTTTCTTTACCATTAGATATCACATTTGCAGTTGTCAGTTTGGCTAAGATAAGGGTTAACGTACAGCTGGTATGCTTATCAGCCTTGTGAGCATTGCCTTTAATTACAATGACATCAAGAATCAGACTGTTAAATGCCTGCAGGCTTGGCTAATGTTGAAAAAAGAGATTAGATATGCGTAGAGACGTTTATAATTTTTGTCTCCTAGTTTCAAATGCAAAATTTAGGTTTGTAATTATGTTCACTGTTGCAAGATGAACTGTGGATCTCCCATGATTTTTTGTTATTGCAGAGCAGTAGTCTGCATTTTTATAGCCTTAAGGCTGTAGTTTTTTCCTGTATGATTTTCTTGTGAAGTACAGAGTCTCTAAGAGAGCTTCTGGCTTCCAAACACAAAGACCTCAGTTCATTTGAGAGGGATTATTATACAAGACACTTAAGCAGTATCAAACATGTCTTTTCTACCTAGAAAGAACTGACAAGAACAGTTTGCAGTTTTCATTTGCTTGTAATCAGCCTTTATAGGACCGTTGTAAGATCAAGATTACAGTGTCACAATTTTCTGAGTGCTTGTCTTTATTAATGAAGATTAAGCAGTTTTATGGTGTTGTCCATATTTTCAAGTCATGATTTTATCTAAATATGAAATCTGTATTTGTGTTAAAAGTGTCACCTTGAGCATTTCTGCATATGTGTAAGTTCAAAATGCTCTGGCATTAGGAGGCGTAAATCAGCATTGCAAAGGGGATTGCAGAGCTCTGTGTAGGTGGAAGCAGGTGGACTAGAGCTGGATAACCCCAGGTAATGGGTCATACACAAACATGTAGGAAAATAGTGGAAAGGTTATCTCTGAAGCTGGAAGCTTACTTCAAAACTCTAAGGTTGCATTCAGAAAACAGTTGTCTCTAACTCCTTAGGGTAATTCTGTGTCATATCTAATTAAAGACTTTTTTTCTAATATTGATTCCTTCAGTATGACACAGAAGGGTAAATGAATTATAAATTATAAAAGGGAATGGAAAATGTATAATATGGGGATGAGCTGGAGAAAAGTCTGCAGCAGTAGATCAGATGCTAATATAATTTAGAAAGTGTTCTTGGAAGGTGTGAATGACTGTGCACTGTTCTGCATTATGATGACTTCCCTTTTTAACATGAAGCTGAAAGTTTTTGTGTAGTGGACTCTCAAAATTTTACTTGTCTTCAAAGGATCTAAAAGGAAATAAAAATCCAGAAGTTGTGTGCAGTCTTACAAGATGAATGTGTAAGCAGAACAGACATTTCAAACCATCTCTAGCATGTACAGGATTCTTTTTTCGTAGGAGGAAACCACAATGATCACAGGTGTTCAGTGAGCTGTGCAGTATACTGGAAATGCTGGGCTCATTGACCACAGAACTCAGATGGTACCTTACTAATTCTTTGGCAACCTCAGGTCTTTTTAAGGTGCAATGAGCTTAAGGACATTATGGGTTTTTCAGTAACTGAAATTCTGTATCTTGATACTGATGGTAAGATATAGCTGCAAGTTACTGATTGGTTGTAAGTACTCCACTGTGGGATTCTTATGGATCTGCTCCACAGAGACACAGAATAAAACACTGAGTGGTTTCTTCTGTCTTATGGCTGATGTTTTAAAGGGAATTTGCAATGTAAAATCTTATCAGAGATCATTTGAACTTTGTGTATGCCTTCGGTATTTTAATGCTATTCTAAAGCTATTCAAAATTTGTTCACTTATATGGAAAAACTGCTTAATCTTTCTAGAAGGGCAAATACCTTCATGTAAAAATATATTTACCTAATAAGCTGTGTTCAATGTAGAACCAACTAGATTTGTTGGAGTTTAAAGCATGATGCTGCTTTTCAGTATAAAGCAATATTAAGGTTGTTAGATAGTGTCAGTGTTTTAACTGTTCAAGAATCATCCTTTTTTGTTGTTGCTTTTTAATTTGGTGCTTTGCACAAGGGAATTCTGAGACGTGATTCTGCCATTTAATGCTACTGCAGCACAAATAACAAGATACAGCCAATTGTGATGATTTTGTGGAAGTTTGTAAAGTACCCTTGTTTATCAAGAGCAGTGTATGTAAGCAATAAAGGAATATATGAACATCTAAGTAGTTTTGAGATAGATATGAGCTTTGCTCCTGCAAGGGGTTAGTTTAAACTAGAGTTGCTGCCAAGGTCTTTGTTTGCTCAGACATTTTTATATTTTGAAAACTCTTGAAAGAGACATCGAAGGGATATCTTGTAGGTTTTTGCATTTTTTATCTTCTGTACTAGACATGTCTTAGAATAATGCTATGTTTTGTAACATAAAACTTTTCAGGGGTATGTGAACTCTTTGTTGAATTTTGATCTGACCTTTATAAGCCTTGTCTTTCTTATTTGCTTTCTGCCCCACAACCATGCACTTAGATATAGATGGAATGATGTTATGATTTTTATTTTGAGATACAATTTGAGATCTGTTCTCCTTTTCAGAATTTTGTCCCAGATTTCTATTCATGATCTATTCTAATCTCAGTCTGCTGTAACTTGAACGCTGTCTCTTTAGCCTCTGGTAAAACATTCTTACACAGAATCACAGAGCATGGCTGAGATGTGGTGGAAGTGTCCTAGTTAACCCTCCCTGCTCAAAGCAGACTTAGCTACGAGAGGCTGCTCAACAGCATTTTTAATATCTCCATGAATGGAGACTCCACATCATCTCTAGGCAATTTGTGCCAATATTTGACCATTCCCACAGTAAGAAAGTGTTTTCTTGTGTTTATACAGAATTCCCTGGGTTGTTTTTTTTTGTTTGTTTGCTGTGTTTGTTGGGGGGTTTATTTGTTTCTTTTTTTGTTGGGTTTGGATTTTTTTTTGCTTTGTTTTGTTTTGTTTTTCTTAATTTGTGCTCATTACTTGTCCTGTCACTGGGCTCTATATATCTTCCCACTAAACATTTATGCACATTGATCAGATCCCCTGAGCTGTTTCTTCTCCAGATTCAACAGTCCCAGCTCTCTCTGTGAGAGATAGTCCAGTCGTCTCACCACCTTACTGCCCTTTGCTGGGCTTGCACTGATGTGTCCATATCTCTCTTGTACTGGAGAGTGTAGGCCTGGACCCATCTCTCCATGTGTAGCCTTATCATGATGAACTGAGACGAAGATTTGACTCCCTCAGTTTGCTGTCAGTGTTCTTACATAATTTCTATGTCAGTTTTATATTTCATTTTACCTGAAGTGCAGTACTTCCAAATCTCTACAAGAAGTACATTTCTGTAATACCTAAAAGCAATAAAAGCTAAATATAAAATTTGTAACAGAGTACTTTAGAAATTACCAAGTGTTTTGGAACTAAATATGATCAGAAGAAATTATACCTTTCTTTTAACTGCCAATCAGTTCTTGCATCCTAAAGCCCTTTATAATCTTTCATTTCTCATTCATTTGTCCTCCACATTTCTAAGGTGCTTGTCACTGTGTTGGGACTTTTAACTGTTCCATTCTTCTAGATTTATTTTTCCCTGTTTTATTCCTCATAGTATGTGAGGTTCAAAAATTTCTCAGAGCCAAACATCTGACAATATTCATTTTCATTTGGTCTCCATGTTCAAGACAAGAGGTGTGCATTAGTGTGAGTCACTGCACAACATAATGCCAGCTGCCAATTGTTTCTTGGCTGAGCCTTATGTGCAGATGTTTAAATCTGTATTGTCCATATCTGCATATTTGTCATTGCATTGACATACTGGATAGTCATTTCAAACAAAATCATTATCTGGAATTTCACTAATGGGTGCATCAGGATCCAGAGAATCTTCTCTTAAGAATCTTGCCAAATAAAAATGGCCTTGAAATGAGAAAGTTCCTTTGAAAAGTAAGCTCTTAATGTTCCTAGCAAAGAATGCGATACCTGTTTTGGCAAAGGGACACACAAACCCTTCTGAACACTAGGAAAAGGAACAAAAAACTTTTCCAGCAGACAGGAAGCACACAGGAAGTGAAGAATTCCAGGAGATAAAATTTTTTCTTTTACCTCAAGGCTTTATGTAGGAATAACCTGTATAAGCAGACATGTAGTGATCAGCTGCTTCCTGTGCCTAGCACTAGACAAGTAATCATACTCCAATTTTTGGACCTCTGCTGTATACCTCAAAATATAGCTTAAAATATATCATGCTCCCAGTGTAGCTGAAATAGTATCATCTTGTTATCACCAATTCCCTTGCATAGTGACATTGCTGAGCAGCTGTTTCACACACAAGCCAATTTCTTTTAAGTATTGCTCCATGAGCAGCCGAAACCAGCCCGGCCGGAAGGTTTTGTCATGAATGTTAATGAGAAGAAAAGTAGCTGTTCAGTGACATTTTCTCACTAATCCTTTGAATAACTATAGGAAAAAATATAGCAAGGAGTTTTAATTTAAGCTAAATAGATCTGAACCTGATAAAAGATACATAGTCTCCTCATTCTCATTAAAAATTACAGTTGCAGTCTTGGCAATGGTGTTAAAAATGAACGAATGTCTAAGAATAGCTGTCATGAACTTGAATGGATATGGATAGCCTTCAGCAAGCAGAATGTGTGAGGCATGACGCCTTTTGAGGAAAATAACCTGGATAGCCTAAGAACCAATCTGCAGCCTCATTGATCTATCATACTGGATCATCATTCCCCATGCTCCTATTTTTTTACGGTCTAGGAGAGCAGTGATCCACACTCATTAGTGCCGCTCATATTTCTTACAGTCATTACCAGCAGTAGCAGTGTAAATTACATGGCAGTAAAGAAAGTTTCATAGATACTCCCCCAAAACACTGCCTGCAAGAATAGCTAACATCCCAGACACCCCATATTCCCTTTTCTTGCACAATTTATGAAAAAACTTGCAGAAAAATAGTGAGTTTGAATCTTTCCTTGATACCAGAGCTGACAAAAAAATGTTTTGTGAACTTGCTTTCCAATGAAGTAAGAATTCTTCAGTGAGATGAACTATTATAGCTGGATATAACTGTCACATTAAACTTGGCAAAATCAAATAACAACAACAACAATAACCAATTTAAAAAACCCCAAAACAAACAAACAAACAAACAAAAACACATGTGGAAAGTGAAATAAGGGAGATGCTTGAAGTTGGAATACACTGAGGTTCAGTTGCATAGCCAATGCAAGCCTCCTTCCCCTTGCTCCCCCTTCCTCCCACTCCTATTGCCCAGTCCACCAGCCCACTTTGAGCCCCAGATAATGCCTGAAGTTGCACTGACCTCCATGGATTGCTGCAGAAGAGGGGGAATGTAATAACAGATAAAGTCACTTGCATGCTAGTGCTGTCATGGTTAGTGGGTGAAGGATGGACTTCCAACAGGATATTTTTTTCATGCTTTGCTTTTCATGCACTGAATGTGAAAGGGTATGGTTTCCACAGAAGATTTTTGGCTTGTTTGTTTGTTTTTTGAAAGCAGGAAGTTAGGAAGGTCTACCTTTTTCACAGATGAGTTTGGGAGACAGAAGGCTTTTTTGGAGTGTGGGAAAGTAAAACAGATATATACTCATATTATTCTAGTGCTGCTGTGTCTGAGATGGCACATAGGCTATACCGGACCAAAGATGGGATACCATATGTTTTGGGATTTAGTTCTGGGCAAGATGGTGGTGGTTTAGTTTGGCTTTCTTTTCCCTTTGTTTCTTTTACAAGATTTCAGTGCCACTTTGCAATGTGTTTCACATCAAATACAAAATCAACTGCAGGACAGGTGGATTTTTAAAACTCCACAAATTATAGGCTATAGCAGAGCTAGCAGACCCACAGTTTGCATATAATTCATCTACTCACTGAACACACTACATAACTTCTTCATTTGCCAAAATGCAGACCTTAGAGCAGTTGGAATCCTTAAAAAATACAACATCTGCTTGCTGACTTGTAGCATGTAACCACTTGCAAGCCATCACTGGACATCTGGCATAAGTTTTTAAGCATTACAGAGATTCTTGATAAGAGATGCCATACCTTTTATTAGACAACGTATTTGAAAATAAAATATTCTACACCTGATCAAAATCCTATCAGAATTCATAATAGCCTAAGAGAAACCTATATTGCCTGCAAACCATTTTAGGGTCTAATTCTTTAAGATTTGCATTGAAATTACTGTTTATCAGTTTCACAGAGTATGTAAAAAATTTTGAACTGCACTAG
>VXBX01005895.1:114937-158266 GCA_013400415.1 Scytalopus superciliaris | reverse complement strand
TTTTTTTTTTTTAATGTGTATGTCAGCCAGTGTGTGGATGACTTCATCTGAGCAAATTGTCTCAAATCCCTTGATAGTAAGGGTAGAGAAATAGGAATTCTCAGGGTACAGCATATTTCCTACTTTTGAATAGGTTAGATGAATACATCTTACAAGTGGCTCCTTTTCCCTACTGAGTGTACAAGAAATGAAGATTAAGTCTCTCAGATGTATGTCACAGGCATCTGAAGTTAGGTACAGTGATATCACAATAAATCAGAGTGATCACAGCCAGAAAGAATGATGTTGCCACTATCCCATGATAATGGAAGCTATTTCTTCTTCATGTTTTAAGGACTTGTCATTCCTTCCATGTTCAGAGTTCTCTACCTATTTTGAATTTATTTTTTGTTTGGTTTTGGGGGTTTTTTTGGTTGTTGGTTTTGTTGGGTTTTGTTTGTTGTTTTTTGTTTTGGTTTTTTTTTTTTTCTGTTGTTGTTTGGTGTTTTTTTTAATTTACAGACACAGTGTATGGAGACATTACTCCCCTTCTATTTGTACATATATCAGGAGGTTTCAGGCACCGAAATTGCTTTTTGCACAAAAAAAATGGTCAAAGAATCACAGTACTGGGTATCTCACTGTTGGATTTGCAGATGCAGTTTTCACTTAAAAGAAACAGAATAGATTAAGTACTATTTTTCTGGTTATTTTCTTTCAATCTTTTACTTTCCAGTTAACACATTGGCCTCTGTTATGTTGAATACTATCTATGCTTCCCAGTCTGAGAAATATTATAATGTATCTGGCTGGTACAAAATGCTTCTGCTGTGTTTTAAGTATAACATTCTGCAGCCAATGAGATTTTAATGGCTCTTTATCACAGCTGGACTCCAGTAATAAATGCATCAAGACTTCAGACACTTGCATCCCCCTTATATCTGACTGAGGACAATGAAGGAACCCAAATACATGGAACATATAATGAGATTATTTTGATCTACAATAAAGTAGCCAATGCTATAGCATTATTTTCAGACTCCTCAGATTTAAACTTCAGATTTTAATGCACCAAAAAATCGGTATTAGGCTAATTTCATAAGTATAGCAGCAAACCTTCAAATTTTTTATTTCCAGATACTCATGAAATCTCTGATGACTCTTACAAGATGAGCTTTTTCAATCACAAGCGATAATGAAGCCATCTGCTTTACTGATGTAAGATCATCAGGTATCAGGTTTTCTATTCTTCCAGATTTCATTCAAACTATGGTTTAAAAGAGGAAAGGTTGACCTAAAATTTGTTAGTTAATTGGGTGACTGACTGACTTTTTTTTCATCTCTCTTATTGCAAGGTTGTTTTCATCCTTTTATCCTTACTGCACAAAATACAGATCAAGTGATTTGCATGCATATGTGAGCATGAGCTCGGTTATATTGTAACGCAACAATGCACAAATATGAACATATTTATCTTTCACTTATATTGAAAGGTATAAAACAGAAAAAGTAAACTTGCAACAATTCTTGGCCTGCAAGTTATTGTATGTTTTAGTGTGCTGGTCTAAAGGTAAACCGGTGGGAGAAATGAACCTGACTAGAGAGATTCCAAGTCAGAGTTACAGTTTACTTTAAAAGATTCCAATAAATACAATGATACAGAGGAAAGGTTTTAACTGATAAAAACCATATGTATAACTCAGCACTCTGGGGAACGAACAGAATGGTGTTCACTAGCCCCTGTGCTGAGTACCACATGGTCCCCCTGCCTACCAAAATGAAAGGAAAACCTGTTGGTGAGGATGATGGTCACAGTCCTGTTGAGGTTCTGGTCCTCCTCTGGATCTGACGAGTGGTAACCAAAGTCCCAAACCCCAAGATCATATATGCTCAGATTCAGGTGAGAATGCCCAGTACCTCCCCCAGGGTGGGAAGTTTCACAATGGGTGATTTACTCTGTGAATTATGGGATATTTTTGGAATCTCTGATGGCCCCATTAGCAGCCATGACCCCTCAGGCTGGGTGTCAAAGTGCTAATGCCTCCCCAGAGGAGAGTCATCACACCTGAGTCACTAGTGCAAAGACAAAGAAATACTCCCATGCCTCACAGGGTTCTCTAACACCCAACTTGTAGCCTGAGGGGTCAGGTGTGCCCTGGGCAGCTGCTGCAAATGATCCATTATTAACAGTTCATGAGAAATTAATAGAGGTTGTAGAATACACAGTTTTGGTTACACCCACACAATGATAAACGTCCCAGCTGCTGTAACTAGGGCATTTAGTTCATTGAAAAAAAATAATTTTCAGTGACAGTGTAAACAAAGTTAAATGTTAAGGAGCAACTTTTAGCTCACTTCACATTGTCTTTTACAAAACAGCCTGACAAAGGCAGCTTTGTTCTACCTTTTATGAATTTTATCTTAATAGCGCAGTCAGAGACAATTGCAAGTCGCAGAAAATACAGACAGTCTCTCATAAAGGAAATTTTCTCATCTCTTTTTAGTAAATAGTAATAACTTTACCTCTGAGACAACACTATTCTTGACGTCACATTCATTTAACTCAATGAGATCCTAGGACTAAAGGGTCTGATGCTACTCATCCTGCTACAAGACTCCCTATTTTTTCATCAAAAATTTGAGTGTGACAGTACAAAGAATGTAATGCTGCTCTAGAGTAACGCTGGTTGTGCCATACTGGAGATATTTGATCTGTATCTTTCTCAGGAACAAAGATGCAGTTGTATGTTTGGGTTAGCCCCATATTTTGGTTTTGGATATTGAAGAAGTGTCTAAATTCATACCGACTTTGATTTTCACTACAGAGAGAAATCCCTCTTCACTGAGTCATTTTTGCAACATGCATATATGAATCTGTGTCCTTCTGCATGGTAGTGTTTTCTGGATTAATAATTTATGGAGTTTGTGGTCTTTTTGGTTTTTTTTTTCATGTACAACTGGTTCTGTAAAATCCACAAAATAAGCCTATTCTATGGTATTTTATTGTTTCACTTTCAGTCAAATGTGAAGTCCCTAAGCAGTACTGGTGACAAGTGTTGCAGAGTGCCAACATTACTGTTGTGCTTTCTCCAGCCCATTCTGTCTAGAAGAGCTCTTTGTTCATTGTAAGAGTGGTCTGCATTCTGGAAATGGCACAGAAATGCTGCACAAGCTTTGTGCTCTGGAACAGTGTTTTGAAGTCCATGCTATAAGAGACAAAGTGATAGAGTGAGCATTTCATAAGAGGCAAGGCAGTAAGTCAGTGTTTATAAAAAAGATGTTATGACTTGAGTTAACCAAGATACTGTTTTGTTACCACTTTTTAAATAGCTGGGGTGCTTTTTATATCTAATATCCCTGTTTGAAGCCCATTTTCCTTTCCTTTCTGACTGTTACATATTGTTGTAGGTAGTTTTACTGGAAGTTATTGATTAACCACAGTTAGGTGTTCCTTTGCATCACACACAAGAAAAGGGTTTAGCATATTTTTAAAAATTGTACTTTTGTTCTCTTACCCTGGAAAAGCACAATGAAATCTTTCTTGATCCTGGTCTCTTAGCCCTCATTTTTTTCCTTCTCAATATATAAACATGTAATTTAAAATAAATCACTCCATTGTTTCTGTCTTCAGAATTGTCTTTCCAGCATATTCAGGCTGGGTAAAGAGGAGTTTGGTCTTTTAAGATACATGTCCTTGTATGCCAAACATCTGCTGTTAGATTAGACTTTGTTGTGAACATATCCCAGTAACATCTTGCTATGTATAGGCAGTCTTAGACTGCTTTACGTGGCTCATTATGGCATCACATGTGATTGTTCTCCTTTGAGAAGAATGATATACTAATGAAGAATGAATTAAATTTATAAGGAAGCAAAATTTGCTTAAGGCAGAGATAATATGTTTACCTATGATAATAGTCAACATTTATTCCTCTGTGATTTTAAGGTAAGACGAGTGTATTGACTTGTTCTCTTCCTCAAAATTAACATAACAGGGCATTGTCATAATAAAACTGAAAACAGGATTGTGGTATTTTAACTCATTTGAGCCTCAAAATCCTTCTTTTGTTTCTAAAAATTTGTATGAATGCATTGAAATGTAAGCCATTTTGTCTTAAAACAAAGTTCTTGGAGTTTGGGGGTGTTTTTTTATGAAAATGTGGATTTAGAAACAATGCATTGTAATTACATTTTCTTGTTATCTGCTCTTTGCTGTTACACTAAGTGGTTGTCAAAGTTAATCAAATATATTTGAATTATTTTGTTTTGAGAAAAAAATGTGCCAGTGGATAGCTTTTGTTCTTTCAGCTTCTCAGGATGGTATTTCACCTCCAGGTTGCATATTCTGAATTACAAGGGGGGAATTCACTCACCTCAGAATACATGTTTGCCATTTGAGATGTTTCAGGGGTCCCAAGACAAATGCAGAGGTTGGGCAAATATGATACAGTCAGAAGGACCAGTGTCCCCAGTGTTCAAAATAATACCATATCCTTATATTTGAGCAACTGATTCATATGCTGAATATCTGCTCATGAGCAACATTGTCTGATAAATACAGCTCATGCCCTATGAAATGCCACTAGTTACTCCTCCTGGCCTTCAGATGCCTCTTCAAAAAGACACGGTTGAGCTAGAGGTCCATGTCAGCCTTGTTAGCTCTGTGTGGACATCTTTTGCATAACATAAAACACCTCAGATGGCACCAGGCTCCTCTACATGGATAACTGAAATGAGCCATATGCTTTTTGAACTGCAGAATAAGGCTATGGCAAGGAGATATGTGCTGGAAGCCTGGGAATGATGATTTTCTATTGGACAAATGGAAAAGGCACTGTTTGTGACCAAATAATAAAAGAATGGACACCACAGCTCAAAACAAAGATGTGTCTCTGGAGTAATCAGGTGTTTCAGGTGGCTTTGCCAGCATATGGCAGACACAGCACAGTAGATGTGGATTGACATTTATATTTTGAATTGGTGAGTGTGAAAGGTGTGAAAGTTTCAGCTGATATCTGTGGAATAATTACATGAATACCAAGGAGCCCCATAATGAGGATGTTGCAGTGAATCAAAGATGGAGTTGTCTAGGCTACAGTCAGAGCTGGAACATATAGGGACATTTTAATTCTTGCTATATTGTGGAAGACAGAGACCAGGAAATTAGATACCACTTTTAAACATAGAGAGTAAAGTATGACCTCAGAGTCCCAAACCTTGGAGGTCAGGAGAATTAATGACTTAGAGCAATAAGCAATAGTCATAAGGCAGAGCGAAAGTAATGCGAATAAGATAATTTGGATGTTTTGAGATTTTTTAACCTGTCAGTAAAAAAATAGTAATAAAAGAAATCCTCTTGAGAAGGTGGGATTTGTCACAATAGGAAGCGAAGCTAATTTATGCTTGATTAGAGATGATGCTTTTTCTTCCTGAGTTTTTTTGAGAGTTTTTTTTTAAGCAGTGTTTATTTTCCTGCCCTGATTTGAAAGACTGCATTTTCACTGATGTAAAAATCAGAATCTGCATATAAGTGGAAGTCATCCAACATCATCACAGGAAAATTTCATTTTCTCATCCAAGGACAATATTATTGTATATGCTTCTTAATACTGAATGAAGTGTAAACCAGAATATTTTATTTAAATGTAAAATTTAAAAAATGAATGCAAGGGTATCTCTAAGGTCACTCAATATCAAAATGCTGTTATTGGGTTAAATGAATAAACACTAAACAAACTATAATTCAGCGTCTCTATATATATACTTTAATATAAATTTTTGACCTAGTCTAAAACCAATGCTATTCAAGACATCTTTACTTATGAAAAGTGATTTGTGACAGGTAGGACATAACTCTGTAACTCTTTTGTTTCATTTTGTATTCTGTTTGAGAAAATTTAAAAAAAAGCTAGAACATCCAGTGTTCTTGTCATATAAGGTATTTATCAAGGAAATTTCTATTGGTGTGTCTGCCAGTATGGTGCAAGGATGCTGCTTGTCTTAATCCCATTTTCCCTCCAATTAATTATTAGTACATACTTTCCTTGTTCTAGACATCTGATGTTGTATACTTGCTGTCAGAGCCAATACATTGAACTAGACAAGCCTTTTTTTGTTTGTTGGTTCATTTTGTGGATTTTTTTCTTGTGTTTTTGTTTAAAGAAGTGTTCTGACTTGAATCCAAAAATGGACTTGCCCAAGAGGAATAAAATGGTTGTGCTCCATTCTCTTTTTGCTATTTCCTTTTGCTACTAAAAAAAAAAAAAAAAAAAAAAAAGAAGGAAAAAATAATCTTTTCTGTGATTTNAAAAAGGAGAGCTTAATAATACTTTCTGGTATGTTAAAATTAAAGTAAGGTACTGTTTTCAGTACTCTTTTCTAGCACCCAAAGAAGAGCAGTAAAGCTGGTGAAGGGTCTGAGGCACAAGTCTTATGAGGAATGGCTGAGGTAGCTGGAGTTGTTCAGCCTGGAGAAGAGAAGGCTGAGGGGATACCTTATCACTTTCTACAACTACTTGAAGAGAGGTTGTAATGAGCTGGGTGTTTGTCTCTATGCCCAGGTAACAAGTGACAGGACAAGAAGAAATAGCCTCAGGGTGTGCCAGGATAGGTTTAGACTGGATATTAGAAAACATTTTTTCATGGCAGGGGTTGTCAAGCTCTGGAACAGCTGTCCAGGGAAATGCTGGAGTTGCCATCCCTGGAGGTAATCAAAGGATGTACAGATGTGGCACTCAGGGACATGGTTTAGTGGCAGACTTGGCAGTGCTGAGTTGATGGCTGACCTCTTCAGGGTCTTTTCCAGCCTAAATGATTCTACAGTTCTCTTCTTAGCTATGATACACATTCAGTGTGCCATTCACAGTCATACTTGGGATTTTCTATTTGTCATTTTTAGTTTGGGGTAGTATTTAGTAACTTAATTAAACTCATGATGCACCTGGGCTGAATGAGACTGTGAAGTACTGCCAATAACTATTTCCTGTCTTTAACAATTCAAAAACCACTTTTTGGTACTAAAAAGAAAGAGTTGCTAAAATTTGATGTTTTGCATCTGTAAATAGTAATTAAACATCTGTGAATAATTGTACATGAACAGACTAGCATTGAATTAAAAAAATTAGAACAGGATCACTTACACAAACTGTAGCAATGCACAACAATAAAATTCTTCGCTGTTATAAAATAATGATAGCAAAAAGACTGCTGCCTTTCAGAGGGATTAGTGTTGATGTCATTACAGCTTTCTCAATTTCTCTATTTTTCAGTGACATGATGGTCTACTCTATCTAATAGCAGTACTGGAATCTATCATATATCAAACCTGGCAAATGCACATCCTTTCAATGTAAAATCAAAAAATCACCAGGTCAGCTACACATTCCTGCAAGTAGAGACACATTCTATTTAGGAAACAAAGCCTTCAATAGAATGCTTTGAGAGCCTTTGTAAGAGTAGCCTCCATTTCTTCTGTATTCTTCGAGGGTAGGAGGATCAGCAACTGCTCTATTAGATATCTGAGAGGGTCCATTGTCTAAAGAATCCTTATGCAAAAAAGATAAATAAATTTCTCATTGGACCATGAGGGAAGTTTTACAAAACAAACAAAAAATAAAGCTAGACAAACAATGCCTGTCATGATGAATATTGCAGCAAAAATATTCATCTTTGTACTAGCAATCTTTTGAAGAACTGCAGTATCATATGGCTGTTTCCTGTCTGTATGTGCTTTTCCCCTTTACTTTTTCTTTATTCTTTTAAAAATCTAAATCAATGTTTGGATGAAATAATGAATGAAAATATTTGAATGGTATTATTTGCCTGACTAAAATTTTCAAGTGTCAGGTAATCTTGACACTTTACATTTCTTAGAAGCCTATTGTAACAAAAGGAGTGACCAGAAGTAAACAGAAATAACAAATATGCAGTGAAAAATCATATAAATTGGCATTAATGGATCTCTTAGAGTTAAATAGACTTTTTGTTGAGAACTTCAGTTCAATCTTTTTGCAGTCAACAGGACTCTTTACACTGACTACAGTGAGCTTTGGATTATTTCTTTTTGTACAGGTACAAAGAGACAATATTAGCTTAGAAAGGGACCTTTCAGATCCATAGATTTTGCTGTCAGTTTATTAGGATAACACAGGTTAATATTTGAGCCAATTGTAAGCTGCTAACAGCATCCATATTATACAAAGTTCTGCAACTTATTGAAAAACTTCAAGCTTCATAATCTCTACTCAGTGAGCTCCTGTTCTGTTATAAATTACCAACTCCGGTATTATTGCAAATCCAAATAAACTCCCTGGTGATTACAGATTACGGTCACAAATCCAAAAGGTACAGCACAATATACTTTTCTTAGCTAAATTAATTATTTCAGTTCTGGGCAACTCAATAGTGAGAACTGAACCCCCAGCTGGCTAATATGTACAGTCAAAACATTTAGCAGCAGGTTTTTACATTAGTAACAGCAAGAATCCATTTCACAGAAGACAACAGAGAATAAATGATTCTCATTTTAAGAGTCCTTAAGGCTAAAGTGCTTTATCCTCCTTAAGTGTTCTGACTAACTAGCACCACATGATGTCATCAAGATTAATTTTAGGTAGGTAGTTTCTACTGCAGAAATACCATAGAAATGTGTACAAGACTATGGGAAGTAGGGGAAACAGTAGAACAATTTATGCAAAATAAAATTTTCAACTTTCACAGTCAAGTCTTGCAAGTCTTAGTTCTCTTTGGAGTGTGTGGGAATCTCCTTTTTCTAGTTGCTGATGTTGTAATTGTAACCTCAAAGATGGAAAGTACTAAACTCTTCCCTGTTCTCAGAAGTTTTCTTTTCCATCTGTCAACGTATAGGCTAAATTTTTTTAGAGACAAATTTGCAAAGAAGTGGTGTAGCATTTTTCTGGAAAAAATATAAAAGACAGGGAATTTTTATCAGGGAATTTGCAGTGTTACTTGGCTATTCAGCTGGGCCAGCAAAGATACCCTAACTCAAAGGCTGGGTTATGGTGGAGCTTTTTGGGTTTTTTGTTTTTGGTCCAGTCTCCACCACATCGCCCCAGAAACACCCTTTATCATGTGATTTGAGGAAACTACATGAATCATAAAAAAATTCTTATTCAATGACACAGTGAGTACTGCTTTAGCTATCTGAACTGCTATTAAAGTCAAAGGGGGTACAAATCTGTTGTGTAAGCATTAGTGTTCGGAGTAGAAGATATGATACAAGACTTGTTAGAGACATTCATAAGTCTAATTTGTTTTATGTTGGTCTATTTCATGAGAACTCTGATCCAGGTTTGTTGCAATTGACAGGAATTGGTCCATTAATTGTGATGGAAGGATAAGACACAGGACATTTTGGAGACCCACATTCTTCTGGTGTGACAGTTTGAGGCCAGGAAGATTACAGTAATGCATTTCAAATGACACTAGTTGCCTGTGAAAGAAATCAAACTGAGTGCCTGCAATCTAGACAAAATCATCAGTGGATGTTGTCATTTCTTCAGCTCTGCAGTAGGACAAACAGAAGAGCTCTCCAGATCCATTGATTCATTTTCCTGAACATACTTATTTAATCACACGTAAAAACATTAGACAATCATCTAACTGCTTGTGTCAAATTCTATGTGAGAAGACCTGTATGTTCCCAGATACATTCTTGGTTATCTCAGTGCTATTAGCAACTGTTTTTTTCTGCAATTAAATTGAAATCCATCAGCTTCCCAGACCTTCAGTCAATATAACAGGGGGCTTCCACATTCCCAGACAACTGGATATCTCACTTTAGTGATCACTCAGCAGTCAGGTGAGGGACAGGTGGATGCTCAACATTGCTGGGTTTCCATTTCTGCTTTTTGCCTTTGTGTTTTATACCTTCCTATGTCAGTTTTCTTCTTTTCAAGTCCTTGTTCTGCTATACAGTTGCTAAGCAATTGATCAGCTGTCTCTTTGCTTTCATTGTATTGCATGTTGTGGCTAATGGACTTTTCTCCATCTGGCTGAGCCAAGCCAGTTTTGCCTCACAGAGAGCAGATTTCTTAGGCTGACAGTTATAGAAATGAGTACAAGGTCACCAAAAGACTTGGATTTTTCTGGGGAGATAGCTGGAGGCCAGAAAGAATACCAAATTCCTGAAATAATGCTGTTTGGGCAACTAAGTCTTCCACAGGTCAACATTCCTCCATATGCTAGTTCCTTGGTAAGTGCAGTTCTAGTGAAGTCACTAGAATTTTGTTCAGCCTAAAATGAAACCCTGACAACTTTTGTTTAGAAATACTGATGTCAGATCAACGTTGATAAATTAACTGTGCAATTGTGCTTATTGAAAATAGTTGCAGGAATGAATAAATATTTTTTTCTGTTTTTTTTTTTTTTTTTTCTGAAGAAAACTATGTATGTTTTAAAACCAAGACACATGAGGAACAGTGCAACACAAGACAATGAAAATATTTCTATGTCACACAAATGCACAGACATATCAAAGAATATGTTCAAAACACTATTTTTAGCATGTAACTAGTATCTGATTAGCCCACACTCCTCTAACTATCCATGAAATATCACTACAGACATTTTTCAAGATGAACAGTCTCTGCTTTGTCTGCTGAAAGGTCTGGGAAGATGGCACCCAATGTCAGTGTATATACATTCTCACTAGGAATAGCAAGAACTAATATATTATCTGTTCATTTTTGTATAAACTTGTCTGTGTATTACCTGACGTGCAGACTAAAGTATTGCCAAATTAATTTTTCCCACAGTTAACCTACTTGCTATAAAAACGTGATAAATAAATGTATTTAATAGCTTTCCTATGGAAGATTAGTAGAATTTCAGAATCTGAGAAAAGCATTTATTAAAATATTTTTTCTTGACTACTTCTTCAATATTTTGATGGCCTGTTTTTTAATTTTATCACTGGAAGAGGATGTTCTTCCATTCCATGAAGAGTGGAATTGAAATTAAAAGCAATTTCATATTTTGCCATAGTGGGATTATTTCTAATATTGTCATAATGATGTTGGTGATATTATGATCTTTCTTCTATTTTTTTTTTTTTTAATTCATAGATGTAGAGTATATTATATACACATCCAGATAGCTTTCAGAGTTGAGGAAATGAGGATGCTTAAAGATATTTTGGTTTGCACAGGGACAAAAAAAGATCTAGGACAGAATGCATCTGTGGTGCTTAAGCATGCACTTTTATCTTACAGGAATCAGTGGGATACAGAAAGGTGATTAAAGTTAAAGTATTGCTTGCATGGATTCCTTGAAGATGAAAGCTATAGTTCTGGTCCTATCCTGTCCTGTCCTATCCTAATCATGTTTATAGTTTTCCTTTTCTCTGAAAGCTGATTAGACAGAATAGGTATGGGGAGGATGTATCAGTTGAACAAAGAGTATTTGTTCTGTAAATTTTGAATGAATCTAAGAACTGATAGCTTTAAAATGAAAATTTTGAATTAAATATTTTGTGGGGAATTTGAGTATTTTAAAATGTTTAAAACAGCATTTTTGAGAAATGACAAAGCCGAAAATAATCTCAGTTTTTAAAAAATCACACTTCGTTTAGTTTTGTTTTGTTTTGTTTTGTTTTCTGTCTGAGTCACTCATCTACTTTGCCTGAAATTCACTGAATCCTTTTCTTTAGGTGAACCCTATATTTTTCACAAAAGAAAGCTGAATCCAGTGCTTACATTTTGTCACTTTTAGCATGCTGAACTAGATTGCTGATTTGATGGATCAAATCAACATGTTAGGTATTGATCCCAAAGTCAATTTTCCAGATATTTGGGCAATAGGACATTGTGAAGGAAATTCCTCTCTGGGGAATAAAAAAAAATTAAATTAGTGTTGCCATTGAACATAAAATATTTCCAAATGTTTAAACGGAACACCAGGAGCAGAAAATTACAGGAGAAAACTGTTTAGAGCAAGAAAATATTTGAAGGAGTTAAAAAGAAAAGCAAACTTGTGGAAGTATACCCTGTCTACATCAAAACATATATGGCCAACATTATTCTTTGAAAGTGAATTTACAGCCTTCCATAGAAAGGCTGTTATTACCTTTAAATACAGTAGTGTTGCATGCAAAATTTTGTTATGGTCAAAATCATACCTTTTATACCAAACCAACAATAAATTGTGAGTATGGTACAAATGTTGCCAGTTTAACCACAACATTATTTCTAGTCAATGTCTAATTACAGAAAAGACCACAATCCTACAAAAATATTCCAATACTAATAGAGTTTAAAACATTAAACTCACAGTCCCAGTATGGGTGTATGTGTAAATGTGCCTCTTTTCTCTGGGGTTATTCTTACCCTTCCTCTGCTCCTCTGGTTCTAATGGCAATCAGCACTAATCTTCCTCAAAAATCATGTCAGCATCCCAGCTTTGTACTAGCAGAAGGCTGGTACTGGGAAATTCTCCATCTATGTTCCTGGGTTTTCTTGGGAGGATTTGCTTGCAAATTTTGCTAAATCTTCAGTTGAGTATGCTTGCTTGTTCTTCCTTCATTAGCTCACAAGCCAAAGGTGTATATAAGATTCTACAAAGGTATTCTTGACCTTTGTTGATTGTTGCCCTTGAAATAAACTCAGCTTTACCTAACTCTGGAGATTGCACCCCTAAAGTGACCAGGAATAGAACACTAGTGATTTATTTGTAGCTCTGTGACCTCTCTTATCCTCCTCTGTCTCAGCACCTCCACAGTATATGCTATCATGACAAGCTTGCACTGCTCTAAATAACACTTTTATTCTAAAGCCAGAGATACTTAATTCTGTGCCTTTTATGTTTTAAAACCATGGATAATGTTCATTCAATACAGAACTACTTCTTGCTGTTACTATCCTTTAGTTACATGTATATGTATATGTGTGTGTGTGTGTGTGTGTATCAGTCAAATTTACACCATTTCTGTGCCACCACAGAATTGCACAGATCTAAAACTAGAACATATTCAATTTATAGCAATGTGGTCATTAGACCACTGGAGTTAGAAATAAATCAAAACAAGGTCCAGGCTGGAAAGGTAATGCCATATCAAACAGAGTATATATCACAATCACTTCACTAAATGAAGAAACTCAAATTGTAATTGTAATCTAATGCCTGGCTTCCAGATAAACTTCTCTGAAGAAGAATTTGTGTTAATTTTGTGTTTTTACTGTCAGTACAGACAGAGAGAAAAAAAATAAGAAGAAATTGCAATAATAAATGTCAAATTAGCAGATACTCAAGAGGCAACGAACAGCAGATGTTGGGAAAATTCTTTCAGAGATACAGAGGTCTGTAGCTCAAGGCAGTGAAGTCAGATCATGGAGTTAGATTGTTTTACGGAAGATTTGAAAGAATCTAACAGTTTTGCCCACCCCTTGTCTTACATAAATACTGCAGATGTGCAGTGTAGCTTCTTTCTTTTCATATAAGGATGCAAGTCTGTTACATGATGATTTTTTGTTTTCTGTCATATGACACTATATGACATAATAACATGATGATCACATGGCTTTATACAGAAAGCAAAGAAGAAATTAGAAAATTTTGAGATATGGAGTGATTTTAAAAATATCACATGGGTTTGTAGACAAAAGTTTTTCTTACCAAAAAAATTTGGTTTAATACAAAATGAAAAGTCAAAGATTTATGCTATTTCAAATACGGGATTTTAGTTCTTTTCCCATTACTTAACTCAAGTCTTTCATTATTTAAGTTCATATTTAAGCAGTCTCACCTTTGGATAAGAGCAGGAAGAAGGCATGAATTTGATATTGAAGAAAGAAACAAACATAGTAAGTTTACAAAGTAAAATCTCTTAAGCTCTTTCAAAGGGCCATAGTACCATACCAAGAACTTTAAGCTTTCTGATAGCTTTGACCTTTTGGTTATATTTCTCCAGAGGGTTATCTCAATGTAATTTGTTTCAAGAAGGCTAAGGAAAACAGGAATCTCGTATGCTTCAATAAATGGAAGTGTAAATCCCTGTGCCTGGGGAGGAACAACACCTTGGATGAGTGCAGGCTGAGGGGTGACCAGATGGAAAGCAGCTTTGCAGAAAAGCACCTGAAGATATAAGATGTGATACAAGGGGAGAAGCTGAGACAACTGAGACTGTTTGGCTTGGAGCAGAGAAGGCTGGGGACGGGAGAAGGATCTTATCAACATGTCCAAATACCTGGAGGGAGTGTGCAAGAAGGCTGAAGCCAGGGTCCTCTCAAAGACAGGACCAGATGCAATGAGCACAAACTGAAACAGAGGAGGTTCCCTCTGAATATCAGGAAACAATTTTTGACTGTGAGAGTAACTGAGTACTGGCACTGCTAAGTAACTGAGTGCTTGGGCAACCTGCTCTAGGTGACCCTGCTTGAGCAGGAGGGTCGGACCAGTTGACCTCCAGAGGTCCCTTCAAACCTCAGCCATTCTCTGATGTTGTGATCACAGTGCTTTAATGTTGGTGATTTGTGCAATGGTCTCTTGTGTCATTTGAGAAAAAAGTAGTAAAATTTCAGAAGAGTTTTCAAAAGGCTTTGTAAGAAATCTCTGACAACTATAGAAACCTTTTGAATAAAATTCCCACATCTCAACAAGAAACTGGAAGGCATTTTATTGCGAGAACTTAAATTGTAAAATACTGGATTTTTTCCACAATTATTATTTTATCTTTTATGCCATTTTCTTATTAAAATGTTCTGTTATAGTGAAGGTAAGAAATAAAGTTGCTTAAGACATCCAAAAGTATAGCTTTACATAGATGGAAGTGTGTAATCATCTGGTGATCTTTCAGTACTTAGAACACCGAGTATGAGTTTTATCAGCATTTTCAATTTAGACAAACTGCTTCGGAAAATGCAATGAAAATTTCTCAGCACTGTTTTGTAATACAATTGTCATTTTGTACTGTTGTTTTCTATATAGCTAAGATTTTTGTCTGTTTAATTTGAATGAAACAGCTGTTACTGGGTCAGAACAAGCAAAGTCAGAAATTGAACCAGGTCCCTTCCATCACACTGTGAAATACAAGTATTCTCTTTCATCTTGTAATTTAAATTCTTGTGAGAAAAGTTGCAGGGAAGTAAGAAATAGATGTACTTCTATAGAAGTACAAAGCAGGTACATTTAACTTTGAATGGCATGCAGCAAAAATGCTTTTCAGTGTGTCTTTCAGTTTGTGCCAATTTGCATTAGAAAAGTGCCTAAGTAGTTAACATATTTAAATAAGAGCTTTGAAGAGTGGGTCTATATTCTGCATAAAAGATAGGTATTCAGCAGTGTTTACTGAATTTTTTAAAGCTTGGAGTGCTAAAGAAACTATCTTTCAAGAAGAAAATCTATTTCTTCACATACATCCATGACGTTTTTCTATGGAGACACTATGCTGAACGATTGAGTTTGAGCTGATAATTTACAGACACTGTCAAACAGTACACAACTAATTTTTAAAAAGCCCCTGTAATTAAGCATGTCAAATGCAACCTCAGTAGTATTTGGGTTTATATTTTGTAGCTATGTATATTCATGGGGATTCTGATGAGAAACCAAAGATTTTAAATATAGATTTTAAAATCCTAAAAAAAAATAATTAAAAATTACTTTTTATTAATCTGACAATTGTCGAAAATATCTCTCTGAGACACTAACTGGAATTTCAAAAAGTTAATTAACAGCATGTATGTGACATATCTGTGTTAAAGCATCCAGTTCAAATCTAAAAAACTGTTTTGAAGAAAAGCTTGCACACTGTGAGTAGATGGTATCACATGTTTGATTGTATCCTGTTGACCCCATTTTGATGGGACATTAACTTCCATTATGCAGTTCACTTGTGTTTCACCTGATATGTCAGCCACAGTCTATAGGAAAGAGTCAAGGCTTCACAGAGTATTCAGATAATATAGCCAAGATTTGCTGGGAGATCAAGAGCAAGTATTTGCTGTGAAGCACATAGCAGAATGGTTTTAGCGTAAATAAAGTTGTGCAAGGAAGCATGAAATTGAGAAAGTTCTTGAAGCCTCTGGGAATGGAGGGAGCTAGTGCTTCTGCCACATTTGACACCCTTGGTTGGGTGATTTCTCTTCAAAATGGGGTGAAGTAGGATAAGAAATCAAGAAGTGCCCATTACACAGACCCTTTAATTTCTCAGAAGGTTATAATGTTGGGAGCCAGCAAAATGCATGACCAAGGGAAAAGGTAAAAGGTTATGGTGATATGAAATGAGTGTATCAAAAACTTAACTGCAGTTTAGTTTAGCTGGTGGTTATTTTATTGTTTGTTTGGGTTTTTTTTAACAGAATGTCTTTTATTACTATCAAAATTTTTCACTATTATTAGTGCTGCCTTGCTTTATATCTCTTAAGGCAGTTCAAGAGTAGTATTTATAAATTGTTTCACAGAGCTTTGAATGGGTTCCTTGTCTACTAGGCGTATCGCTGCAGCTCAGCTAGAGCATGCAAGAAAATTAATTAACCTGTGTTTTCTAAAAGAAGCAATTTTAGAGTGTCTGAGCAAAATCTGCCTCTGTGAAGTGATACAATGTAGGAAATGAGGAGGGTGTTAGTGGGAGAGAGCTCATCCAACTGTAGATTTAGCCTCAATAGATGCTTACACTGAGGTCCTAATGTGTAATTCAGAATGGATAACCAATGATTGTGGATCAATTAATTCATAATCAATGGGAAAAATTGAGGCTCTGTTTCTTGTATTTTAATAAATTTAGCTTATATTCTTAATAGGTGGGGGTTTTTTTTGTTTTTGTTTTTTTTTGTTTGTTTGGTTTTTTTTGTTTGTTTGGTTGGTTTTGGTTTTGGTTGGTTTTTGTTTGTTTTTGTTTGTTTAAGTACAGGATACAGAAAATATAAATTTATTTGCAGGTCTTCTCTATGGGTTTTCTGTCCATGTTTTGGAACATTTAGCTTCTCAGCATCTGGCCATGCATGATTTTTGAGGGGTTCAAAACTAAAACTTCTGTGATCATGCTGAAAAATAATGTGTAGATGGCTGAATTAAAAATATGATCATCTAGTGCCATTTGAAATGCCATGGAATACTTGTTTTGATCTCCACCTGTTACTTCAGAAAAGCATAGGCCTCGATATAGCCCATGGCATAAGGTCCTATGTTTTCAGTCTCTTAGAACATTCCAGACAACACTAGACATCTTTATATAGTCACCCGAATTGATACCAAAGTTATATTGCATTCTTGGAGAAGGATAGAGTTGCTTAAACATAGGTGCTTAATGTCATTCAATGTCCTTGGTATTGTACGTATAAGAAACTTATATTTAGGAACAGTATTTCTTGGATGGAACTCAGTTTCAAACTAGAATTCTTAAATTTAGTTGTGTACTACACAGATGCTTGCAAGCTAGCCAAGTGTCTAAATTCCTATCACAGTCAAATGAGGTTAACACATATAGGCAACAGAGTCCAACAACCTATTTATTCGTCTCAATTTGATGTCCATACTTGACATCTTGGAAGGCAGTAGGCAGTGCTTTGGTAATTGAAATAACATCAGGGATTAGCTATTAAGGCCCTGACTGAATTACTGAGGACACCGTCTGGTTCCTGCACATAGGTGCTTAGTGCTACTTGAGCCACTGTTTTCCCAGAGCTGCCAGACATGAGACAGCACTTATGTCACTTCTGGAGTAGCAGCTGAAGGGCACGCAGGGTACCCTACTGAATTTGAATAGTGCTCAATACTTATGTTTAGGCAAATTAATTAAAATTTTCATCCCTGATGATGATGGTGGGAGCCAGGACAAGTAAATAAATTTGGGTATCTTCAACTGAGAGTTGGATCTTATCATTCATATCTGGTTGGTTTTTTGTTGTTGGTTTTGTTGGGTGGTTTTGTTTTTTTTTGCACTAGTGTGCTTGTCTTTAAGATGCCTGTGGTATTCTGCCTGTCCTCCAGGTGCAAGCCCAGAATGACATGAATCTCTCATAGATCTTGCATTGCTTCAACCAGATCATGCCCATATCTCAGATAGAAGGGCATATTGAAGGGCCTTAGACACTTTAGGCAACTGTGGGAAATGTTTATTATATATATCAGTGAAGAGATAACGCTTCAAGAGTTTCAGAAAGTGACCCTGAACTGAAGTATAAGGGTAAGTAGTTTGTAAGTATAGACCAAGTACTCTAAGACCTCAGAGTATTTGGAAACAGAAGGGGGAAAAATAAAATCAGTCTTATATATCTGGACTTTAAAAATAATAATTACAATTTTTGAAAGTCTTATCCTTCCAATAAATTATATGTCATGGGTGCCTTAAGTAAGATTTAGTAATATTTTCACAAGAAATAGACAAACCATCATGCACAATAGATGTGAAATATACATAGTTATTTACTATGTAAACAACCAAAGATTTTATGTTATCTGGGAAATGATCAAATCAAAACACTAAGGACCCAAAAGGAAAGAAACTGCTATTCATCACAGAATTTAAAAAGTTGTGTGATAATCTGAAATACTTAAAGAGCTCAAGCTGAGGAATGGAAGGACAGATTATTGTTTTCCCACCAAATATATGTTGAATGCTGCCAGCTTCATTCTTGGCTGTATTTTCTGTAGCATTCTCTGTCAAAGTACTTAAGCAAAGACTTGAAACTCGTCTGGGAACATATGAGAAATGAACTGTGACTTTCTTAGTAAGTATTGGAAATAAAGAGCACTGATACCAGTAAGTTTCATAATGAGAAGAAAAGAAATTTGTTTGTACTAAATGTGCCTACTTTTTAGTGCACATGCAGTTTTTTCATGTGTTTCCTGTGATAGAATGGGCCTTTACAGTAGCATTGTCAATGGCATGGTGTCAACTAAATGTGAATAACTCTTTTTTGCTAACCATAGAGTAAACAAACTGACAGGGAGGTATTTTTGACTTTAAAAATTGAAGTATAGAGAGAGAATTTGCAAAAGAAGAAAAAAAAATCAGATGTTGATATGAATAAAAGTAGATTCAAGTGTAAGGAATATTGCTTTTTTATGACTCAGAGGTCTATGCCTTTTGCTTCAGAAGTACTTGCTGCCATGAGGAACTGTCAAGATTCCAAGTCTTTAGCAGCATGAATTCTAACCTCAGATGTTATTTTCCTTTTTTAACTTGCAAAGTTCTTGAGCACAGTCTCTTACTCTCAGGAAGACAGACAGACCTGTCCTTTCTCTAGTCCTTACTGCTACTTGGAAGAGTCTATGGTTTCCTTACATTCCAGTGCAGAGTTACTGAAATGCTTTTATAACCCATCCATTACTCATCATTTCAAATTGCTGCCTATTTTCACTGCAGTTAACCTTACACAAAGTGCCTTAGGTTCTCAACAGTCTCTCGCCTTTGCCGTATTTATTGGCTTTGATTGATTTGCTAAGTGTTTTCCATACTCCCATGTCCCTGTAGGTTTTGTTCCTCTGAGTCTGCTGTGATCTTACAGACTGACTGTAGTAGTGATTTGGACTTCTTATGTCTGTCCTGAGGTTTCTGGCACTCAGCATTTACCCTGGTGCAAAAGCTTGTGTCCTAACACTAGCTCCCTACATTATACAGGTATGATTCGGCTATACTTAGCTGCTTATCTGTAGGTGACTTTAGACTCTTCATAATAAACCGGAACAAAAAGCTGCCTGGTTTATAAATTGTAGATCTGTTTTAGACAAAAGTATCATTTTTGTAATTAGACTACGACTCATATTCATTACTAACAGCAAAGTTTTTGTTCTACAAATGAGGAAAAATAAATGCTCTATTTGACTACAGAGGGACTAAAATAAATCCACAGTATTTGGCTCTGATCTGATAGTTTTGTTTTTCATTTAGTTTTGTTTTCATTCCCCTAAATTGGCTCTGTTTAATACTAAATTAATGGGCTGTCTCTCCCTTGGTCCTAATTTCCGCATCAGAAATTCTGATTCTAATGCCACACGTTGTATTTCCAAACTCCTGCTATTCTGGCAGATGTGATTTGATACCATGTGTGAAGGACTTGGATCAAAGTAAACTTTTATTTATACAAGGTGGGGTGACAATATCCAGTAAGATGCAGAGGCTTATACTTATTCATTTATTTTCAATAAATGCCGCAAGTAGGTCACCCCAAAGCCTTCTCTTCTTAAATAATTATGCTTTGATACACCTTCTTTGAGACTCTTTATTCTTAAGTGGAAATTTAAAAAATCGTGCCTAAGCAACTTAGCAGCATATACATTTTCTCCTTTTTCTTTATCTGTGCTGCTTAGGAACAATCTATAGCCCAGTTACCTTTGGCTATAGTCCCATTGTTTGGAGACTTCTGCTACATAGCTATAGAAAGACTGACTCCTCTATTGGCTTGCTTTCCATTACATGGATTCTCAGGAAGTAGAAGCGTTGATTATACTTAAGCTTCTCGATCTCTTTCATAGTAGGGAGGGACTAAATAAAAGAGTATGTGAGAACCACGAGGTGTCAAAAACTTTTAACTCCTTCCAGCAGATTTAATTCTGAGGTAACACAATAGAGTTGCTGCTGAAGAAGGACAGGGGTGTCCTCTGCAATCTGTGTTGCTTCATAACTCATCTATACTTGATCACATTGGCCTTACATTTATAAGTGCATGAAGATATTTATTGTAAGCTGTAACAAACTTCAAGATGTCATCTCTAATCTTGTGCAATTGTTTTGCTTTACTTGTGTTGCTTTGCTTTGAATGGTATTTTTTAAAGTGATACAACCTGAATTGCTTGCAAAGTAAAGAGACACAGATGGTTGTGAACAGATCTTGTTATGCGTTTGTTAAAATAAAATGACAGATGCACCTTAGAAATTGAATACAGGTGCTGCAAAGAGAAAGTTATTACTTTGTATCTGACTTTGTCTGGAGACAGCTGGTGCTACAACTTTTTTTTTTTTTTTTTTTTGTATTGGGAATTCAGGCGTCTGAATTAGTCTCAGGATTCAATGTAGAATATGCTGTGGGCCCATTTGCCTTATTTTTCCTAGCAGAATATGCCAACATTATACTCATAAATGCACTTACTATCATCCTATTTCTCAACCCAAGCTCACTGAATCTCCTGCAAGAACCCTTCCCCCTAACATTAGCTACAAAAACTCTCTTTCAGCAGGATTTCTTTGAATTCGCACCTCCTACCCTTCATTTCACTACGACCAACTAATACACCTTCTCTGAAAAAACTTTTTACCCCTAACACTACCACTATGCCTCTGACACACCAGCCTCCCCATCTGCTATGCAGACCTCCCCCCACACCTAAGACCTCCAAGGAAATGTGCCCGAGCTATGAGGATCACTATGATAAAGTGAACATAAAGGTACACCAATCCTCTCGTTTCCTAAACTTAGAAGAGTAGGAACTGAACCTACACATTAGCATCTGATATGCCCCTTTTGAAATATAGTCAAATGGTTCTGAAGATGTTACTAACTGTAATAAATAAGGAAGGATTTGATTCTTAGAGTTGCTGAGTATTGTAGAGTCACAGACTCACAGAACAGTTTAGTTTGGAAGGAACCTTAAATACAATTTAGTTCCACCACCCCTGCCATGAGCAGAGACACTTTCTGCTAGACCAGGTTGCTCAATACCTCATCCAGCCTGGCCTTGAATGCTTCCACAGCTCCAGTGATTTCAGTATGTTTTTTTTTCAAATCGAGTACCTCAATCAAAAAAATAAAGTTAAATCATTTTGTTTCAAGTATTTTTCCATATTCTCACCTAAGTCCAGGTTAATCAATATAAACATAATGCCCATATATTTTGAAAAGATGGTGTTTTTTGGCACATTAAAATACTGAAAATTAAATAGTTCTCTACATCCTTCATGATCTTTCACATCATATCTTCAACTCCCATTGACTTTTTTCCCTGAAGAGAGCTAACTGCCGAGTACTACCTTTTATTAAATCAATCCAGGAAGACTTTTTGGGGCTGTGTACCCATATATCATCACAATATAATCGGGGGGGAGGGGGAGAAGACAATTTGTGTTTTATTAGATTGACTGACAGAGCTGAAATGAGATCCTAAAACATGTTGATTAGATGTAGACCAGAAAGAAAAAAAGTGAAAAATTAGCTACCAGTTAGAAACAGTTGTGTTTGGTTGTCATTCTGCTAATCAGTAAAGCAATTTGAGAGAAAAGGGTGTATGGCGGTTTGTGAAAGAAGGGAAGGTTAATAAAGCAGAGGTGAGAAGATCATTATTCTGCATGGAGCTGACAGAAGCAGGTGGTGAATGCCTCTGAAACATTCAGGGCTAGTTGGCAGGATGTCACGGGGAAAAATGGAATGTGTAATATCTTTATTCAGTCCATAACTTTTACTGTCCAGTATAATAATGGGTTTTATTTTCCAGGCTCATATGTTGAAGGTGTTTTATAGGTCTCACTTGAGGGACAGACATAACAGTGACAGGCTGTGCTGTGAAAAAATGGTTTCCTCCAACAACTGGATGTTTCTGTACTCTGCCCAATTGGCTTTTCTTTTTGAGATGTGGTGTTCATTTGATTTCAATTACATGACTTCTACAAGGACATTCTTTACAGTAACTGAAATGTATTACAGCCTGGGACCTTTAGGGCATGTAGATTTTGATGACTGAATTGTCCAATCATTTAAATGTTAGCTTAGAATGTAAATTGAAAAATTTTACTCTATAATGGTCTCATACCACTGATATTTGTTAATTTGGGGGAATTATCCCTCTAATACTGTTGGGTGAAGTTAGAAAATGCTTTATAGTCTAGGAGAAGTCAGAGTGATAGGAAAATGTATTCTGATACATGATCTTTTCTGGATTGATTGCTACAGCTTAATTACATTTATAAAAAATAGATTTCAGAGTAGAATGATAGGTAACACTAAAAATGCTCAGTTAAACAAGGTTGGAGGGTCTTTTTCATGGCAGAGGCTGGTAGTATAAGACTATTTAGAATTAATGTATAATTCAGGTCTGTTCCAAGATACAATGCTGTTTTGCCAAGGGAGTACTGAGTGAAAGTCATCTTTCAGTTATTATAATCATGGAATCATTGAATCACTTGGATTGGAAGGAACCTTATAGATCATCTAGTTCCAACCCCCTTGCCATGGGCAGGGACACCTTCCACTAAACCAGGTTGCTCAAAGCCCCACCCAAGCTGGCCTTGAACACTCCCAGGAATGAGGCACCTGCAACTTCTCCGGACAACCTGTTCCAGTGCCTCATCACCTTCACAGGAGAGAATTTCTTCCTCAAATCTAATCTAAACCTACTCTCAGTTTAAAGCCATTCCCCCTTGTCCTGTCAGTACATGCACTTTTAAACAGTCCCTCTCCATCTTTCCTATCCTTCAGGTACTGGAAGGCCTCAAGTAGGTCACCCCAAAGCCTTCTCTTCTTAAGGCTGAACAATCCAAATTCTCTTGGCCTTTCTTCATAGGAGAGGTGCTCCAGCCCTCTGATCATCTTGGTGGCCCTTCTTTGGACCTGCTCCAACAGGTCAATGTCTTTCCTGTGATGGGGACCCCAGAGATGGATGTTGTACTCCAGGTGGGGTGTTACAAGAGTGGAGTAGTGGGGAAAAGTCACCTCCTTTGGCTTGTGGGCCACACATTGATGCAGCCCGGGATACAAGTGGCTTTCTGGGCTGCAAGCACACATTTCCAGCTCATGTCCAGCATCTCATCCACCAGCACCTCCAAGTCCTTCCTGGTAGGACTGTGCTCCATCTGTTCATCCCCCAGCGTGTGCTGTTACTGGTGGTTGCCCTGACCCATATGCAGCATCTCGGTCTTGTTAAACCTCATGAGATTCCCACAGGCCCACCACTTTAGCTTTTCAAAGCCCCTCTGGATGGCATTCCATCCTTCAGGTGTGTCAACCCTACCACTCAGCTTGGTGTCATCTGCAACCTTGCTGAGGGTTCACTCAATCCCTCTGTCTATGCCACTAATGAAGATATTAAATAGCACTGGTCCCAGTACAGACCTCTGAGGGACACCACTTGTCACCAGTGTTCAGTGGTACTCTGAGCCATTGACCAGTGCCCTCAGGGTGTGACCATTCAACCAATTCCTTATTCACCTAACTGCCCACCCATCAAATCCACCTCTCTCCAATTTGGAGAGTAGGATGCTGTGGGGAACTGTGTCAAAGGCTTTATGGAAATCCACATAAATTACTTTGGTAGCCCTTCCCTCGTCCACTTATGTCACTCCATTGTAGAAGGCCACTAGGCTGATTAGGCAGGACCTGCCCTTCATGAAGCCATGCTGGCTGTCTGGAATCACCTTGTTCTCCATGATTTCTAGGAGGATCTGTTGCATTATCTCCCCAAGGCACAGAGGCAAGCCTGACAGGGTGTTTGCAGGGTCCTCCTCTGTTCTAATAAGGTCCTAAAATCAAATGCTCTTATGTTTGAGAACCTAATTGTATGTCACTTTTTCCCAGTTTTGTCTGTGTGGTTCTGGTGCTATACTTGCATAATACCCTGAGAAGGGCTTACAGGCATTCAGCTAGTGATTGAATTTAAGAAACTTTCAAACATTCTGCTAGTGCTGCAGAAAGACCTCATGGCACATACTTAACTAAGAGCACCTTAAAATGAAGGCATCTAAAATCATCAATCCTCTTTAAAAGATAATAGTTTGGTCATCATTAATTTACCAAAGTTTCTTTAGAAATTAGTGTGCAGAAATATGGTGTGAATTTCTTACTTCCTGTTCTAAATTTGTTTGTATTTTATCATTTGGTAAAATCAACATCACTTACATTAAAAAATTAAATACTCCTTGTGTGAAATTCTGAAAGTTTTTGAATAAGTAGAAAAAAAATATTCTGGTGTACTGATATATCTCTGATAATGGTGCTGGCAGCTCTGGGCAGAATCATACTTTGTGGATAGTACTTTGAATCACTGGGTATTTTGATTAACAACTGGAATAAGCAGAGCTTTTTGAAGCATCAATAATGCAATGCCTAAATTCATATAGCACAATAGACTTAAAGGCCGCAGAAATTATCTTCAATTTTCTACCTAGATTTTGTGTGATGAAGAAATATTAGGATGGAAGGGAGCTTATCAGAAGCTTTTTTTTTTCTTCTTCTTTTAATTCATTTATTTGCTAGTATCCAAAATATGTGATTGTTTGGCATAAATAAATGAATTGTGACTTATTATTTATTTTTCAATCCTGATTAATAGTCTTTATGCTGGGAATATTTCCAACTAGAATGTTTGCTTTTAAGCCTGCTACCTTAGTCCCTCTCAATCTTCTTTATTAGTTCTGTTTTCTGAAGTGATAGCATAAAATCTGTTTACTGTAAGGATTATAAGTAAAAAGAGTGAAACTGATTTTTCAGTAATCTGACACATACTTAGTATGTGTCTGAATTCTACTGTACCCAACAGACAAAGATTTGCTCTGCTTTGCAGTTGCTGTCATCTTTCCCATTAGCCACAACTGTTTTAAAGGCTTTAAGGAAATGAATATTAGTAACAAAAGCATGAAAAGTAGTTTAATCTTTTTAAAAATAATAATAAAAAAACCCACCATGCATTTGAACCCTAAAATTAACAAAATTAATATATCAATAAGACAAATGTACTGTGGTGAAGGTTCTGGAAATTAGGAGACATGCAGTGTACAGAAGTAATCAAGTGAATGAGATGCTGCAAGGCGAGCTAAAGAGGTTACAGAGAGCTGCATATTCAGTAAAAAGAACCAGGATACTTCGAATCCTGGATCCCTGTAAACTTAGTTAAAGTGGTGATAAAGGCTTGACATGCCTTTGATATTATAATGATAATAATTCTTTAAATGCAATAAAAAAATAGCTAGGGAAAAGGCAGGACTGCATAAAAACAGCACCTTTTGTTTTTGAGATTGTTCACTGCATTCTTATATATGTATTTGTGTGATGGATGGGTAAAATTTTTAGCAGCTAAACAGCACTGATTTATTTATTCTTGTCCCAGCAAAGTTTAGATAACTGGACAGGAATCACGCCTTCCCTTCTCCTCATTTATGCTAGTACAAGGCCATTTAACAGTGCATTCTTGCCTCATGAACTGCATTTAAAAAGTAGATCTTCCTATACTGGAACACAGTTGTCCATAGCATTGAGATTGTGCCAGTATCATTGTAGTAGTAGATATCTGTGTCTTATTTTGTGTGAACACAATTCTCCTAGCTGGAAAAGTCCCTTAGGTTCCTTAATAACTGAAGGTCTGCTGGCTAAAGGACTTGCAAGGATGCTTCTTCACAGAGTTTGATCTGAAGTCCTCTGGAGTTACTGGAAGCCTGTTGCCTTCAGTATAATTTTTATCTGACTCATACAATGATATGACCCCTTGGGTAAAAAAGGTGGAACAATTATTTATCATTTTTTCAAGTGTAATGACTGTTGGCATACTTGGCTTCATTATGAGGGAAGACTCTTTTGGTAGAGAGATCTGAGGAAGCCAGATGGACCTGGATATTGGCAAAGAGAAGCGGCCTTGAACCTTACTCTTTTCCTTCTCTATCTTAGCAAAGGTCATTTATCATCTATTGCTCTGCATTTCTAGAATATTATAGCATGGCCAAAATGCTGAAATACTCTTTGCATGTTCCAGATCATGACTGTTGGCAAATCTGTCCTCCTTCTGTGGAATTTGAAGATTACCTTGGAGGCAAATTTGTCTTCACTCATACTTTTCAAAGTGTTTTCCTATTTAATTTTTAATTGTCTTTTCCTGTTTTACCTTTCCTTCCTCTGCTCTGTTATGCAGAGCCAGAAAATTTTCTTTGGTCGCTTCATTTTTCATTAATTGTGACAGAGTGTGCCTCGGGAGACTGCGTCACTCCAGGTAATTTCATCAGTGTCAAAATGGATGTTAGCCAGTGGCCTTGACACTGCAAGTTAATCTTTTATGAAAGATTTAAACAGACAACAATAAGACATAGGGTGGTACCTTTATACTAGACTGAGGAGAATTCAAATGTCAAAAGCATACAACACTCTCTTTAGTGTTTTTTCAAATTTTCTTGAAGGTTTTACATTTGCAACAAGACACATACTTTGAAAAATCAAAGTAGTAGTGGTAATTTTCAATGAGTTGTCAAATTTACATTTCAGAATCTCTCTTTCTCTCCTCTTGCTTGGATGTAATAAAATGCCGTAAAGTCTGACAGTCACCCACACATACTAATATATTAAGTCCCAGAGAAATAAAACCACAAACTTTAAAGTGCTGACTTTTAGCTCCTGCAAGTGCTGTGTAGTAATCACACAAATGCAGTATTTTATCTGTACAGTAAAAAACTTAACTTAGTATATGAAATATGGTAACACTGAAAACAAATCTGAGTCTTTAGAAGATTTAAATTGTAATGTCGTTAAGTATTACTTGGCTAATATCATTAATACAAAAGATGAAAAGACTTCTACAACTGAGATGCTTCTGATATCTGTTGTTGGAATTTTGTATGTTATTTTTCCATTTTGTAATAAAAATGCATCCAAAATGTTCCTTATTACTATAGATTTCGAAACATCTTCATTAATAATATGATTTTTAGCATATGTTGATAATTTTTGGATAAACAAAGAAGCAAGTGATCTCAGGTTGTATAAAACTATCAGAGAATTTTTCCTACACTTGAGCAATTTTATTCCCTTTATGGAGTTGTTTTTCCATAACAGTTTCCACAAAGGCCATTAATAATAAATGATCTGGGTGCATGAATAAGAAGTTATACATATTTACCTGGTTACAGACTGAAACTACAATTTTTTTTTTTAAAGAAACTCACTGGAGTAGACTAGTTTGCCTCTTTTTAGGGACTGGTAAATAAAGGGAATGCAGTCCTACTTGATTAGGGCTGCAGATGTAAAAAAATAAGTTTAAGTAGCTTCAATATACGATTTTGTTTAAGCAACAGATGAAGATTTTTGGTCTCCAAGGTAGGTTCTATTTGCATAACAACATTATGTCAAGAACTGTCTAAGATTTAAAATAATAATTATAAACTATCAAATAACAGACAAGTAGTCCAGACAAACAGTATCTATATTGCTTACCTAATTGACTTCCAGGGAGACCTCAGATGATGAGACAGAAGGGTGGCTGGAGGGGCGCTTTATCCAAAGTATCATCATCTGTATCTGCTGTCTTACCTTATGGTTTGCCAACTTGATTTATTTACTTAAAAAGAATTCTCTTTTTATCAGTTTTGATTATGAGACTGACTTTAATCTAGGGCCCCTGTTTTTGATGAGTTAATAAGCCTCCATCTGTTAGAACTACTACTGTTATGTTAGTTGGTTACCATGGAAAAATTGTTTACAGACTGTCTAAAGTGTGGTGTGTACCCATTCTTCATCTGAACAGATCCCTTCTTTGTAGTCATTATCCATAGCACTCAGTAGCAAGAGTACTGACATCTTATATTTGAATCTGGATTTTGATTATTTATCCAGTAATTCTGTAGGCCCCTATTACATCTTCATTATATTATATTTTTACTATTATAGCTAACATAATCTTTAGATAATTGTATCAGTGTTAAGTGCATCAATATTCAGTGATGATCATCTTCTGTAAAAGAAGGGTTTTTTTTTTTTTGTTTTGATGGTCAAAAAAGCAGCCAGAGAGCTTTAATATATGCCATATCTGTGTTGAAAAGCAATATGTACTAGCATTTAGCCCTTCCAACAAAGTGATTGTACCAGAAGTGTGCAAGGACACAGAACATGACAATCCACACTGAAACCCATATAAAACTCATCCACTGAGCCACGGAGCACATTGACTGACAAATAAGTGGCAGCTGTGAGCAGAGAGGTTTTGTGTAACAAGCCATTGCTGGGACAGTCTTGTCCTTTATGAGTCCATTCTATTATTAGATTTGCAAAAGACTGGGCAAAAGAGGATGCAATCACAAATCTTTCTTCCTTGTAATTGTTTGTTTCCAAATGTAGACAGAGGAGCATTACTTGTTAATATGTAATATGTAGGTGTTTGCAGGCCATTTGGTGCTTTTCTGTATGGAAGACGTCCCAGTTAAATCTGTCTCTGCATGAGCTAGTATGACAGTATCAAGCATATATTAAGAATTATTAACAAATAATTAAAAGCAAGAAAAAAATAATTTTCAAACTGTATGGAGATAACTCCTTAATGTGAAGCTTCTGATTCAGTCATTGCTGACACCATGCAAGTCAGAAATTATTCTGCCTTCCCATGAAGAGTTCCAGGCTCATCAAGAGACAGCAGTGAAAGAGGGTTTCTCTCTTAAACCCTTTTCTTTTGTGCATTTTTTATATATAGGTCTGAACTTTTCATTGCTGTTGTTTATCCTTTTGATGTATTTATGTGTGAAAATAGTACTCTCTTCTCTTAGCTATTGGAATTAAATTTACAATTTATATATATTGTAATGATGGAAAAGAAGACACATGAAAACAGTGAATTTAGAAACAACAGGAAAAAATGAATGGACATTTTACTTATTTTTACCTTCTCCAAGGATCTATAGAATTTAGTAGCAAGAGTGAAAATACTTCATGTGTTTTTAAACACAAAGTCGGGAGAGAAAAAATAAAAAACAAACTTGAAAAGAGAAATTAATCTGCCCAGCCTTGACAACATCCAAAGCATAGATGTGTAAATCTCAGCCAGTTCCCATGGCTTCTTTTAAAGTCAGCAGAGATAAACATTCCAGAGAGCAATTCATCTTAGTCTTCTTAGATGCCTTTCTTAGCATGAGATTAATTTTCCTTTGTCGACTGCAAAGGGAACCTAGAATGACTTCTTGAGACTTAAATGCCCAATCTTGCGATGTCTAAACTGGGGCTAGCCAATCTGTTCCATAATTTAAAGCAGAAGGCAGTGTTAGGCCACTTAGTCTGAATTTCTACGTACTACATTTCACTCAGTAACTGAATCCTGCAACTTCAGCTAAAGCTGACATAAAGCTGAGCCAATATTAAGGTCAGCTTTAGCTCATCTATCACAGAGGATCTTGTCATCATGCACCAATCTGAATTTCAAAACCTGTATTAGAATGCATTCCTCTCCAGAAGGTGCATGGGTGAACTCTCAGCCTTCTATTTTTCTATCTCAGAACCTAAGCTATGACATAATCTGTCTCCTGTGCAAGAGAGCCAGGTTTTCTGGTTCTAAATGATCATTGCTCTGCTTCAAACAGCTTTTTGTTCATTGCATATGCAGCAACTTTGTTCTCTCCCAGCCAATAACTTTCAATATCCTCTCAAAATACCATTGCCATGTATTAGGTCTGAAAAATTCTCTCTGAAATCTGTGTGGTTTAATCTATTTTTGAGAATCCGGTGCATGGTGTATCTTAAGTTTCATTTTTCTCACCTTCAAAATATTGCCATATTGAGAGTCAGTTAATACCAAATGCAGCAGCTTAAATCCTGCCTGATTCATCTGTCTCATTACATTGGGTTTTTTGACCATGGGGCAAACTCCATGGTACTGGGTCTCCTCAAAGCAGATGGGCTTCATCCTTCTAGGAAGAGCAAGAGGCCTGTAGCCCATAAGTTGTCTGGGCTGATCAGGAGGGCTTTAAACTAGGTTTGAAGAGGGAAGGGATTGAAACTGGGCTCTCCAAAAATCAGCCTAAGGACAGAAAGCCTCAGTTAAGAGTGAAATCAGCAGCCCACCTGAAGTGCATGTACACTAATGCCTGTGATACGGGCAACAAACAAGAGGAGCTGGAAGCCATTGTGCAGCAGGAAAGCTATGATGTAGTTGCCATCACAGAAACGTGGTGGGATGACTCGCATGACTGGAGTGCTGCCATGGGTGGCTACAAGCTCTTCAGAAAGGACAGGCAGGGTAGGAGAGGTGGAGGGGTGGCTTTATATGTTAGAGAGTCTCTTGACTCTGTTGAACTTGAGGTCAGCAGTGACAAGGTTGAGTGCCTGTGGACCAGGCTTTTTTCTAATAAAACAAATTCCATCAGCTTCTGACTCCTCCAACCAGATTTTTGCCACCAGAATGGGCACAAGTTGTCTGCAGACTTCTATGCAAATCTCAAACAATGCACTCTGGCTTTGCTTAACTGGAATTTAATTGCTGTTTTTTACCCCACTCCTCCTCTTGCTTGCTCACCTTTCACAGAGCCTCACGATCTTTCCCAGTCTCATCAACCATCACTGCCACATGTATACCAAGTAATACAGTGGTGTTTACAGCCCTTTCACCCCTGGATGCTATCCCACTTGATAAATACCAGCAACTATATACCCTTGGAGTCATGGAGTTCATCAGGGCTCAGATTTTTGCCAAACTTGAGCACTACAAATGGTATTTATGTGAGTATTGCAGTACACAAGAACAAAAAAAATCCCCTCCTCTTCAACTTTTACCTTGTCTTAATGTTTTTGTTTTCCCCTCTTTCCCTTTTAGTCAAGCTCTGATCTATTTATTCTGATGTAAAGTAAGAATTACATCTGTCAATCAGAAGTCACACTAGCAACCTGTGCTAATCTGGGGATTTCTTGGGGCACCTGGGAGTAGAAAGATCTCAGCTTAGGCAGCAGCTCATCCTTCCCACTGGCAGTGGCTGGGGCACTGGTGGGAAAAGTAGATGTATAGTTATGGAGAAGAAACAATCTACATATAACTAAATGAGAAATGTAGAAGTTTGAATCGACCAGGTCTGTGTACCTTCAGAAGTCTAAGAAGTTGAGACAGCAACATATAGAGCAAAATCACAAGTATATGGGGGAGGGTGGTGGGGGCAACAACAGAGGGTGGGTAGCAAGCAGGAAGTTACGTTATTTTCTTGACACAGCAGTTCCCTGTTTCTACCAGTCAATGTATTCTGAGTTCCTTTCTAGTTTCATCCATTTGCTGTTTATGTGTACATTCAAAAGACAATGTGCTTTATGCTAACCAATAGGAATGACAATACTAAAATATCTACTTACATATACTTCTAGGTGATTCAGTGAGATTTGCTTATGTTCATAGCTAGCCAATATAAACATATAAGTGACAGTATAGCTGTATTTATACTTTGTGATATAGATGTTTTACATATAAGTATGAAAACACTTTAAAAAACCACTATAACAGTGGACATTACTGAATTTTTCCTTAGAAGTAGATTTTAAAATACCTAGCATTAGGGAATGCTAAAATTAAGATCTGTAAACATAAATGAGATAGTCTTTGCTTTTATGATTGCATACATTTTTAACAGAAGCCTTTACCCAATGCCTTGTTCTCTCAGGCTGCATTGAAAGAAAATGCTGTTTGTAGGATGCCTGATAAATTTATTTTTTTAATTAATTTATTTTTTTATTTACACTTTGAAGAAGTGTAATGCTAGAGATGGAACTGATGGCTGTAAAACAGGATGATACAATCATTAATGCAGCCATGTTAAAAAGTATCTTTATAAGTGGAAAAATGAAACAAGATTAAAGGAAGTTATCCCGTGGCCCTTTCCCATTCTTAAATTGAAGCAGCAGTTTTTTAAACTCAATACCCCTGTTGAGAACAATTGCCATGTATCTCTCAGTTAGACCATCTCTGGTAGGAAGAGAAGGCCTATGGAGCAGAGAGCCACAAGAGGAGAAAAGATATGATAAACTATTTCTCTCCTGGGGGAAAGAGAGAAAACAGATGTAAAGCATGGCAGAGTCTGGAGGAAAGGAAAAGAATTTTCCTGGAACCTATACCTGAATTTCAAAACTATGTCTTTCATCTAGGGCATGAAGCAGTCTTGTAACTATGTTTTCATCTTTCTGAAAAAAGCGGGGTCAGAGGTGCTGAACTGTTGTGTTTCCAACTGTAAATAAAATCAATTCAGACTGCTCTGAATGAGGACAGTGTTAAAAATTAGTGCATAAAAAAGTCAGGTCTCAAGTGATCAAAACTGTATACCCAAAACTAGTGGGTACCCAAAAGTGTGATTAATTTTCAAACACAAAAATGGCTGTAATAAATTGAATCTTAGGAATTTGTAGTTATGAAGCTTACATTCACTATAGCGAAACCACCATGGAAACAGTGATGAAGAAAATAATTATACTTTCAATTCAAGGTTTGAATAAGGTGTGCTAAATAAGGTATGAGGTCAAACACTGAACAAAGAGAAGAACAAAAATGCCACCTTGAATAACAATAAATGTAACTGGAAACTTTGAGGAAGAAGGATAATGAGTCGTGTAACTAAAATATTATGACGGATGTGTCAAAGAGGCTATAAAGTTGCATATGCATAGGCAATTTTTCTGACAAACTTCTGAGTGCTTTAATACATAACCGTGACATTCTTCTCACAAAGGGCTGTGCATGCTTTAAATAGAGTTCTACGTATTTCCAACTTCTTGGAAAACAATCTGCCATCTGATCAGCTGTAACTGTGTTGATAATGAATTAGGATCATCAGCATTTTTCCAGTCAGTGCCATAAACTGCTTCAGCTTCCGGCAGTGGAGTAGCAGTAGTAGACTATGCATCATCTATGTACCAGCTGTATGGATAATGCAACATAAGGAATTCAAAGTATAAAAATATTAAGAACCTTTAAAGTTCATTTACAATTTCTTTAAGGGCATGTACTTTACTGATTAGAGGCACTTCTGCCCATATAACATTGGCTAATCTGGTCCTCTATTTCTATATACCCGCATATCGTTTTTTCACTATCAAAACTCCTGTTTCTCATACTTCTGCAGAGTATTCAGGCAATAATATCTATGCTCATTTTACTTTTACACCACAGAGTAATAATAAATAATTTTAGATTAATAGCTGAGCTCCCAGCCATAGCCACTACTTTCATCATGGAACAGTAGGTTGGGTCAGACACAACTCAGCCTTAGTGATCCTGAGCTGGGTATTCCCAGATCTCTTCTTGTCCTTCATGTACTTGGAAATGTCTTCAAAAAGATTTTCTCTAGAGCCTTACTGTGAAAGTTCAGGTTGGCTCTCTGCCAATGGCTAAACCTCACAAGAAAGATTCCCCCCTCCCTCTCCCTAAATGGCAAAAAAGCAGCAAGAGAAAATTGAAGGAATATATATATATATTTACATATATTAAATTTATATACTAGGCACAACAAGACAGGGACCCCCAAACCACCCCAATAAGGGACAAGAGGAAGGGAAAGGGGAGAAGGAGACAAAATAGGGAAAATAAGACAAACAAATGTATACAATCTAAATTCAGAAATTAACTCAGTAAGTAACAAATGCAATAGTAAACTCACTACTTTCCTTAGAAAAGCAGATTCTTAACCTTTGCCACCAGCCCAGGCAAACAGCCCTCAGAGCAGGCCTTGCCTAACACAAATAAGCCAGGCCCAAACACCGAGAGCCTGTCACCAAGATAACCCGTGAAGGAAAAGAAAGCAAAAGAGCCTCAGAACACCTCCCCCTTTGGCTTATATACACCTGATTACGTAAAGAGATGGGATGGAATACTTCCTAGATTTTGACCCTGGTTACTAAGGAAGGCCTACAAAAAACAACCCATCACACTTACCAAATACTAAATGATGTGGAGCAGTCTATAGCTTTCCTGATCGTTATTGCTCTTTTGGAAGCTAGGAGTTGCACTGTCTGCTCTGTGGGCTACTGCTTCACTCCCAAGGAATGGGACACCTGAGAATAAACCTGGCCAATAGAAACTGAAAAGAATAAGTCATTGAGTACTTTGACCTTTTCACATCTTTCATCACTAATTTTCCTGTTTCACTGGACTGTGTACCTTCCACTTCCCTTGGCTGCCAATGTATATACATACAGACACTCTTTTTGTTGACATTCACATTTTGTTTCAAAAGTTGAGCTCTACCCTTCTTAGCAGCATCCGTTCATGCTTGGGCAGTGCCTTTGTATACTTCCTGGGTAACACTTTCACTTCTCAGTGCCTTTTTTTTACTTTTGAACTTGTTCAGGTGCTCCCTATCCATCCATTGTTCTCTGATGAGGTTGTCCTCGAAGAAACATGGTTTAGAGGTGGACTTGGCAATGTTTGATAATTGTCATACTCAATGCTCTTGGAGACTTTTTCCAACCTAAATGATTCCATGTTTCTGTGAAGATGAACCAGCTGTCCTGAGCCCTTGCTCAGATCACAGAGCAAGACAAATTCTTTTGAAGTTCAGTATTATAATTATTTCTTGGTCTCTTGAGCATTTTAAGCTCCCCAATCTCAAAGTTACTGTAATCAAGTCTACCTTCACCTGCTCTATATCCAAGTATTTCTTGTTTGATTTGGGTAGCAATTCCAATAGACCATCTTCCCTAGTCAGCTGTCCATCACCTGTGTCAGGAAATTTTAATCAGCATGCTTCAGGAGTCTCAACAATTTACTTAATGTGTACAGCTATTCTATTCTATTCTATTCTATTCTATTCTATTCTATTCTATTCTATTCTATTCTATTCTATTCTATTCTATTCTATTCTATTCTATTCTATTCTATTCTATTCTATTCTATTCTATTCTATTCTATTCTATTCTATTCTATTCTATTCTATTCTATTCTATTCTATTCTATTCTATTCTATTCTATTCTATTCTATTCTATTCTATTCTATTCTATTCTATTCTATTCTATTCTATTCTATTCTATTCTATTCTATTCTATTCTATTCTATTCTATTCTATTCTATTCTATTCTATTCTATTCTATTCTATTCTATTCTATTCTATTCTATTCTATTCTATTCTATTCTATTCTATTCTATTCTATTCTATTCTATTCTATTCTATTCTATTCTATTCTATTCTATTCTATTCTATTCTATTCTATTCTATTCTATTCTATTCTATTCTATTCTATTCTATTCTATTCTATTCTATTCTATTCTATTCTATTCTATTCTATTCTATTCTATTCTATTCTATTCTATTCTATTCTATTCTATTCTATTCTATTCTATTCTATTCTATTCTATTCTATTCTATTCTATTCTATTCTATTCTATTCTATTCTATTCTATTCTATTCTCCCTTCCAGCAAATACAAGAGTTGTTATGTACCATAAGTACATGAGGCTTCCTTCAGCTTTCTAAAGAAAGTTTAATTTGTTTCCTCTGTGCAGGAAGATGGTCTGTAGCAGAATCATCGCACAATGTCAGGTCTGTCAGTCTGTCCTCTGATCTTTACTGTAAGCTCTGAACTGGCTCATCACCAGTCCCAAGGCCAAGCTCTAGGTGTTCAGTGCACTCATTTTTGCAGAGTTCACCTCTCCTCCTTGCTTTCCCAGCTGGTCTATCCTGAGCAATCTGTGCCCATCCACCTCATCTCCCATTTGCTGGTGCAAGCTCCCCTCTGCACCTCCTCACCACACATGGGAGCATTCCAGTGGTAATTCAATAAATATTACAACCTTTTCTTAGATTACTTTCGCAACTCAGTGACTGTTAGGTTAGTCACCAGATACAATCATTCCTTTTATGAAATCCTGTCATGAAAATGTTATAGTGCTCTAGGGAGTCAGCAGCCATTTTGGGAAGTCACAGAGCAATGAGGACCTCAGTCAGTCTTTTAGTTTTTCAATTGCTCAACAGTATAGGCTTAAAGATTTGAACTTTTTTAAAAGTGAGAATGCACTTAGTGGTAATTGAAATCCTCTTTCTAAATAAATAAAAATTCATTCCACATTTAATTAAAAAAATCTCAGACAAATTAGCATATCACTAATGGAGCAGAAGACTAGCTATAAATATTGGACTTCTGAGATGTCATAAACCTCCACAGAAAGGAAATTAACAGATATGATTTAAACTGTCATATTATTACTATTATAAACTGTGTTGATTAGTAGCTACTTTGTATGTAGATTGAATGTATATATTCATTCATTTTACTTCAAAATAGAGGATCTGCCAGTTAAATTACACACTGTATTGTAACATGTTGTGAAGGCTGATAATACACATGAGAAGTTTGCTACTAAAACTTTTCTAATATTTTCACATAATAATATGCAAACTGTGGTTTGAGGAAAATCAGGAGATAAGATCAAGGCTAAATATGTCTCATATGATAACCTATGTTTAATCTGGGGATATAACATACAGATTTGGCATATTTTGTATGGATATTTAATCATTATGAAAAATAGGAGTGTAAGTTGGCCAGACTCCATCCTAGCAGACCCAGGAAGTAGGGGTGGTGCAAAAGGCAAAAAAAGGGGAATTTAATTCCTTTGTATAATTACAAATTCTGAAATAAAGAGATAATAACAGTGTCAACATTTTCATGACTATTCTGTTACATTAAGCTTAGCAATATGGGGACTGATTAAAGCATATAAGAAAGAGAGGGGAGAGAAAATTAAGATAGGTTGAAAGCCAGGTCCTGAATTTCTTGTCATGTTGGCAAGGTCATCCTGTTTTGGTAGCAATAGTATGTATCTGGGTCAGGTCATAAAAGTGACCCTAAGGCTTTATTGGCATGCAACTGTGCAGTCATCATATACGGCAGTATTCATTTATCATCATCACAATTAAAGTCCGTTCATCTTGAATAGCCAATGAGGATACATTGAATTAAATTCAATTTAGATCTTTCAATGACCACACCTTTTTATCATAGTTTTATCATTGTTCCAAATGTCATCAGTTCTCAGATGCAGCAAAATATTAGCATAAAAACTGGCTATATCATTCCTTATACCATATGAAAAAAAACCCAACCCACCATTGTAACTTTACCTTGATGTGACACTCTTTAAAGGAACAGTTAAAAGGTGATGCATTGTTCCGGAATAATCCATTATTTTTTATTCTTTCATATTACCCCTTTAAAGAAATATTTTATGAAGTGCTCCAACTAGTATTATAAATTCTAAAGCAAACTACTAGTGATGCTATAGGTTTTGTTGTCCCAAGTATTTCACACCTCTTGTCAACCAAAATCAGCCACTTCATTTTGTAAATCCTGCTCACATACTTGGTAGACTAAATTCTCACTCTAAAGCTCTGTTCTTTGACTCCCGATTACAGTTTGTGTTACAATGTTTCTATTATTAAGTCTTTGAAAACTACACACTTTGTTTTACATTAGGTTTGGTACTAGCCAGCCATTCTGAGAATTTCTTTTTCCCTTTATAATCATAGAATTGGTATCTCTCTCCCCCCTTAATGAAGGAGATAAGTATAGATTCATCAGCATTTATTTAGGTTATTTTATGGAAGGAGGAAACTACACGCCATTAAGTCTCTTCCCACTCCCTTTAAATCCAATTTCTATTTGTTTTACTATATGTAAGCAGGAAATTTACTAATGCATTTATTATTTTGTGTGCTATGTGCCCTATATGTTAAAATGTAAGTCAAAATGCAAGCAAACAGAGACAGAATTTAATCAGAGAATTATTAAATGTANAATAAACTCTCTCTCTCTCGTCCCTTTCCTGTGGTCTCTGTGTGGCTCCTTGCGGGGTCCCTGGGGGCCACGTGGCAGGGGGACAGCCGGGGGGAGCATCACCCACCCAGCCGTTGCACAGTGATACAGTCTTGGTTCAAGGAATATTATAAAGAGGGGAAGTAACCAACAGCAATATGATATCTGGAGGAAATATCATATAGAAATTAAATAAATAAATACATAAAAAATAAAAGAACAGAGTAATGCTTATGTTATAGCTCCACTTTTAAATGAACTTATTTAAAGGCTGTTTAACTGACTCCTACAATAGGTGTGTTTCTGTCAGCTTAGCAAAGTGTCACAAATCCCTAAAGCCACTGCAACCAAGTGGCAAAAGACTTGTCTCTATTATGGAATAGAGATGTGCTGCTAACAGCAGACATGTAAATGAGTAAAAAGAGAGGTGGTAACTATTACTAGTTACAGCACAGTTTACCTACTGAAGTATCACAGAGCTTAAGCCCCGAAAATTCAATTAAATATCCAATCTGGTCTTTAGGTCTTTCTCTTTGCTATATCTGAGCCTTCAGTAGGTCTCAAGACCTAAAATGTAAGGCAAATATTCATCTAAAAAGCTATATGTGACACTATAATACCTTCAAGACACTAGTTAGATAGAAAGACTCAGGAGACTAGACAGCATGCCAGAGGAAGAAAACAGTGTGCAATCAGAAGTGCATCAAAGGAAGAAGATTATTTAGATGAGATACACAAGATTTGAGTGCAACAAATCTTGCCTTTTGGAAGAAAAGTGAGTGGGGGAAAAAATCCAATTTCTTTTCCTAAAGAGGGAAAAAATTCCTTGCAGATCCCAAATTAGCAATCAGTATAATCTTGATTTTTTTTGGGCATTTATATGAATTGTCAAGCATCCTAGTTATGATAAGCCAGGAGTACTGTATTGAAAAACTATTCTTCTGGCAATTGCCAGTCACAGCGATCCAATATTTCCTGAGGCAGCCTCATGATTCCCTCTGTGTATCTAGCATGAGGAGTAGGTCCTAGAAAGATATTGGGAATATGAATAAATGTAGTTTGCAGACATACATTAAATCTGCATGCCCTTTCCTTAGGTCCCATGCTGCATTCATTTTAGTGTACCATGATGTTCTAATGGATGAAATTAGACCTGTTGGGGACCATAGTTACTCAATAAGAGAGGGATTTTTAGAAATGAAGGGATTGCTGCTCCAAATTTGAAAGTAACTCTTTAGGAAACTTTTGTGTGGCGGAGAATTAAACAAAGAAGGTTACAAATGTGATTTAACATAGCCCTTCAGTACCTTTATGAACCTTTCATGTTTTCATTTCATTTTAGAACTATAAAGTTGGGTAAGTCTGATGAGGTTTCAGGAAGGTTTCCAAAACCCTGACATTTATTGCTATGGTCTCTGAATCCAGGTGTAAATGTGCTAGTGTATGTTGGCTCATCTGGACTTTTGGCAATGTCTGGAACTTCTTCAGTTCCTCCTCCTATGTGTATTCTGGCAATGCCAGTGGGCTGGGCAGCCATATGGTCCTATATTAATTTTGGCAAGGCTAGTGTTACTTCAGTGCACATTCCACAGTGTATTCATAATGTAGAACTTACTGTTGTCCCAGTGGTGACATTACTTTGAAATCCTAGAGGTAAGGCAATAGGCAATAGGGTTGTTTTTTTTTTTTGTTGGGAAGAGTGTGGTGCTTTTTTTCTGTTTGTCTGTTTGTTTGTTTTGGTTGGTTGATTTTTGTTTGGTTTTTTGGGTTTGGGGATTTTTTGTTTGGTTGGTTTTGGGGTGTTTTTTGTGGTGGTGGTGGTTTGGGTTTTGGGTTTTTTTAGGGGGTTGTTGTTTTTTGGGTTTTTTTAACTACTTCTTTCTATAGAACATAAGAACTCAGTCTTAGCCTTTGGATATGAAACTTATGATGAGTCAGTGCAGCTGAAGCTATACCTTGCTGTCTGAATCACTTTAGAGTAATGTTAGTAAATTTCCCAGGGTTTAAGATAGAAATGGTTTAGGGGGTTAGTGTTCATCCTTGTTTCTAGTAAAGCTAAACATCTTGTTTTGCTTAAATACCCTTTATCACACAGTAGACTTCTGTCCATTTACTTCTGCTAATCGAACTGAGTGAACTGTTGTTCACATAAAATAGTAAAAATAAATCAGAAAAAAAAATTAATTTCCAGTATTTCACAACTAAAAATCTTTCTTAATAGGTCAGATGGATCAAAATAAAATTTGCTGATTTCTGAAAAGACAATATATCTGATTCAGAAAGATTCCTTATCAAATAAGATAAAACTTGATCTTTTGCTAAAATAATAATAATAATAATTTATGAAAGCAAGTTATACAGCAGAATGGGGATAAACATAATGGACTTGAATGTTCTTGCAGATTTCTACTTTTACTGAACAATGCTGAACATAAAACCCAATTCAGATTGACTGTGGGAACTGTGGTTTATGACTTCTTGGTCTCTAGGTGTTCATAAAATGTGTTTTAAGAGAGCACTTTATTTTAAAGGCAGTTCATTCTTAGCATATCTCTTTGCGAGGTAGTTTTTATTTAAATGAGAACTGTCCATTTTATTTTATTGTACATGCAGTTAAGAAAAAGGTACAATTTTAATGCTGTATGACAAATAATGCTACTGAGAAGCTGAACATATACTTGAAAAAAATATAAAAATCTAGTTACTGAAGCATAATCATTTTACCTCTTGTCTTGGCTTTTCATCTTAAAACACTGTGGAGCAGCAAGGGATACTTTAGAATTTACTCTCTCTACAGAATCAAATTCTTTTCCAGTAGTTATATAAGAATGTGATGGGTTGTTTTTTGTAGACCTTCCTTGGTAACCAAACTTTCACAAACATTTATGTAAACATTTTCATGGCTACCTGATTCACTTCGTCCTCAGTAATTCAGGTTACAGGCTGCAGCAATCAATTAGATCAGTAGTATGACCTCCGTGGAAAAAAGTAGACCATAGCAAAAAAGAAACATATTCTCTCTGTTGAAGAAAGCTATTCAATTGCATACTTTAGTATCTATGGTAATGAATACTTATAGAACCTTTCTGAAGTTTCAGAGGGAAAAAAAATCAACACTGTATTGTTAAAATATCCTTTGTTTATTTCTTCAACACAAAACATTTGGTTTTAATTTACCCGTAATAATGTGGAAGGAAATGCACTCATCAATCCTCTATTGAAGTTGATCCAAATTGCTTGATTTGTGGAATGGCTTGGAGAGGAAAATCTACCTGACATTTGTCTCTGTAAATTAATGTAAGTTTTAGTGTAGCCAGATAAAATCCAGTTTCCATATATGCCTCATTAAACCAAGAAAGACTGTAGAACTGTATTTTCATAAGCGTAAAAATGTCAAAGCAAGAGTGTGCAGTCATTCAGAGGACAAGAATATATAGGTCTATCATCCATGAGAAATATCTGGGGTAGGAATATTTGATTAATTTTCCTTCTCTGTTAGGATTTTGCACTACAGACTTCCTTCTGTCATTTGCTTGTATTTCTCTTTCTATTAAATGGGTATTGGCTCAAGACTCTAAGGAGTAAAGCTGTGAGGGTCATTGACTCTTCCATTTTGGACAAAACAGCTAGAGACGTATGGTTAGTGTTGTTAGATTTCTTCCATTGCATAAACCCACTTCTTTTAGTAGACCATTTTTGCTTTCCAGCAAGTAGCAATGACAAGGACTAACGGGAAATTCATTCAGAGAGCTATACTAGACTGGGTGAATATTTGCAAGAAAGACTTTGGAACCACAACTGAACTGGTAATTTCCTTTTACGTTTGAATTTTTATTTATATTATGAAGTAAATCTTGCCACTGAGCACTGAAAATGAGGGTGCACAGGAAAAATTTCCTAAGATATATGTCTGTTTTCACTAGCAGTGAGAGCAAAATCAAGGTAAAACCTATTCTCTATGGCTAAATAGCACTGACCCATCTAAATGTGTTTGCAATTTACAAAGACAATCATGACACCGAGGAATAAGTAAAATAAAATGTGCTATCACCAAGGAAATGGAGTTCATTGAAGAGAGGACAGACTTCACAGTATTTTGTGAGTTTACAGGGTGGAAAGGCAATGACTAGGTGACAGTTGCTTGTCTGTAAGGTTACAGGTATTATTCAGTAAGCCAGATCAGAACAGTACTCTAAATTGTACTGAATATCTGCTGTGTAGCTTATGAAGAGCAAAATGTCCCACAGTCAGGTTTCTTGCAAATAATTTAAGGTTATTGTTCAATAGCCTAATTTCTAGTAGTGAAGCAATTTAAAAGGGAATATATTAGGTACAACATTCCCTTGACATTTTCTTTCTCCTTTATTCTGTCCTTATAATGCTGCTGTTGATGTTCCTTCTCTGACATTTATTTTACTTTCTTCAGTAGTTTTGTAATTCTCTGAAGAAATTAACAGATTAACAGATCATGCAGTACTATGTTTTATTAGCAGTACTGCTTATTATTTGGATGAAAGAGTTATCTTGTTTCCTGCCCAGAAGAAAAGTGTTAGTTAAATGACAGAAACCCAGTGGGATAAGCTAGTTTAATTCTCAAATGTTTGTATTAATCCAAACTGGTAAATTTGCTTAACCACAGTGATGCATCCAAAGCCTTAAGTTAGGAAGAATTTGAACCTTTTTCTAATTAACGATGACCTTACATTTTAAAATGGATTAAAGATAATGCACCACTACACTCAGTAAGAAATTCTGTTCATGGCAACTCAGAGTAAAAAATGCAGTGATATATAATACATTTTTCTTTAGTTGGTTTAATGACATTGAACATACAGCTTTCACAACTGAATTGAGAGATATGTAGTAGCACAAGGATGTTTTTATTTCCAGCAGTTTGACTGAACTGGATTACTATTTTTTTTTTTTTTATTTTTAAATTTTTTTTATTTTTTT